>VDFB02047397.1:96275023-96394060 GCA_007258455.2 Sequoia sempervirens | reverse complement strand
TCTAGCTCTCCCTCTCTCATTCTCCCCCTCTCCTTCTCTCCATATCCCTCTCCTCTATATCCATTTCCATCTCCATTTCTATCTCCATCTCTATCTCTAACTTCCTCTCTATCTCTATCTCCTTACCCCTCTCTCTCTCTCTCCCTCTCTCTCTCCCTCTTTCTATCCCCATATCTCCCTGTCTCTCCCTGTCTCCCTATTGCAAACATAACATGAGCCTATTGGTAATGGAGCCTTATTATCTTTCTAATTCAGAGGTTTTGTTTTAGTTGAGTTTGGATCCCTGAAAGCAAATGCATAGTTGATTTGAAGCTATCACTTCTCCATTGGGACCTTTGTTGCACAAACAACATCATGTTCTAAATGGCCTACCAATTGACCTCAAGTATACTGCACAAATGTATGTAAAAAATAGACCAAAATATTCCCTAATTGACCTTTCACATTTCTTTGGTGTACCCATTGCACACCAAGGTGGGATTGCTAGTTAAAATAAGAGGTCATATTCAAAGATACTAAATAAACAAAATAAATTGCAATCAATTACACTAAAAAAAAGTCTACAATACCAATGTATATTAATATATATAAAATTAATAATAAAAATAAACTTCTAAACTAAAATATAAAAATATAATACACAATTTACATTATTTAAATACACCATATTAAAATATAAAAATATAATAATAAACGCCTGAAAAAAGTCATAAGAAATATATAATACTAAACCCCTGAATCGTCAAAAGAGATAAGATACCTGATATTTTGTTCGGGTGCAACTGCATGCATATCATAGATGCCGATTTTACTGCGCACATCAGAGTTCTATTAATGTAAATTGTTAAATAGTTATTACCCAAAAGATGCCTCCAGAACCACTTATGAACTAGTTGACACAATAGACTGGACACCAGATAAGCTGCATTTCAAGTTCAGAATAGCTTTTTGGCTAACTGTGGACTTACAAGAAATGCTCCAGTTTCTTCTTTGTTTATTTTGTCAAAACTTGGTTTAGGACTTGCAGCTAGCATCATTCACAGTAAGCACGCCAACAACATCTCGCATTAGATCATTACCCACTTTGCTCCATACATGTTATTTTGAATTCAAAATAAGAAAAATAAATTTTACAAAGGCGGTGGTGTGTAGTACTAGCTGTTCAATTGAACCTTCTTCTTTTTGCAATTGAAGATTTTTTAGCAACCCAGATATGCCAACAGAAATCCCACAGCATGGAGATTGGGAAAGGGAGCCCAGTGATAGACAAGACACTGCAATAAGCACTTTTGGGTCTCGATCGGAAAGAAGATTCAAGGGCAGGTCCCATAGTTTATGGAGAAGATTCAAGAGCAATCTGCAATGTAAAGCCAAATGGGCAGAAGTCAATGGATCAATGGGGGACTTGGGCACCTTCATTCCCATTGTAATTGCCCTCACATTGGTGAATGGGCTGGATTTAGGCACCACTCTCTTGTTCACAGGGATGTACAACATCATAACAGGTTTGTTTTTTGGTGTTCCCATGCCAGTACAGCCCATGAAATCCATTGCTGCAGTGGCAATTAGTGAAGGGAAGCTTTTGAGCATTCCAGAGATAATGGCAGCAGGAATCTGCACTGCAGGAATATTCTTTGGGCTCGGAATTACAGGGCTAATGAGGCTAGCTTATTGGCTTATTCCCCTGCCTGTGGTCGGAGGGGTGCAACTCTCACAGGGCTTGGCCTTTGCATTCACAGCTGTAAAATACATAAGAAAAGAGCAGGATTTTGCTAAGGCAAAAGCTGGGGGTGCAAGGCCTTGGTTGGGCTGGGATGGACTTTTATTGGCCCTTGTGTGTCTTGTCTTCATACTGCTTGTAAACGGCTCTGGTGATGATGATGATGACTCAAGTCAAAAGACTGGGGAAATTCCACAGGTTTCAATCCCAACGGATGAGTCCGAGAACGCCCAAGTAAGTAAATCAGTCTGGAACTTCAGGGTTTTACATGCAATTCCATCTGCACTCATAGTTTTTCTGCTTGGTATTGTACTTGCCATTGCTAGAAAGTCTGAGGTTCTTAGGCAATTGAAATTGGGCCTATCCAAACCTCATTTGATAAAAATCTCAAGGCATGAGTGGAAGACAGGATTTGTCAGGGCTGCAATACCCCAAATACCTCTCTCTGTCCTCAACTCGGTGATTGCTGTCTGTAAATTATCCACAGATTTGTTTCCCAACAAGGAAGTGACTGCAACTTGGGTGTCTGTGAGTGTCGGGCTGATGAATATGGTGGGGTGTTGGTTTGGGGCCATGCCTGTCTGTCATGGAGCAGGTGGCCTTGCAGGGCAGTACAAATTTGGGGCTAGAAGCGGGGCATCTGTGGCATTTTTAGGATCTGGAAAACTGATCTTGAGTCTTCTTGTAGGGAAGTCCTTGGTTAAAATACTGACCCAATTCCCCATTGGTTTGTTGGGTGTGTTGTTACTCTTCTCAGGTATTGAGCTCGCCATGGCCTGCAGAGACATGAATTCTAAGAAGGATTCATTTGTCATGCTCATGTGCACAGCAGTTTCACTCACTGGTTCTAGTGCTGCCCTGGGATTTGGTTTTGGACTTGCTCTGTATGTAATTCTCAAATTGAGAGAGATGGAATTTTCACATTGCATGACCATTTTCCGATCATTGCTCCGCAGAAGAAATTTCTCGTACAGCACCTGAACAAGACGGCTGCAGGCATCACTTAGTAACTATTCTAGTTTATATGTGTTATTGGAAGATTGTTAGCACATAATCAGTTGTTGAATCAAAAAGTTGAGATGATAGACTCCAAATAGCAGCTTACTAAGTCTAGAAGTACCTTGCTATGAAGTGTGGTAATTTATGCTATATGTAACTTCCTTCAACTAGCTTCTCACTTGCTAAAACAGCAAACTTAGCAGTCCCTGTCAAATATTGTATGAACTTCACTAGCTAAAGTGTGTGAGGTATGGTTGTCTTGGCAGTGTTTAATGGGTGCTACTTTAGTGTAATTTCTCACTTTGATATGTAAATATGTTATTTACAGATGCTGAGACTGTTTTGTCATATAGCCACAACCTTCAATGGAAGCACATTGCCCTTATCTTAAAAATATTGTATGATTGTTTTTGGCTTGGGAATAGTATCAGATTTGGTAATACATTTCATCATAATGTGTGTTTGAGCTGAGACTAAAATGTAATGACAAAATAGCACCATCTTTTAAATGCGTCATATACTAGCATACGTTTAGTTTCTATTTTGGACTGATGAGGCTTAGGGTTCAAAAGCTAACATGTGCTTCGCATGAGTGCTGAAAAATTCTTCAACAGGGGTATGTATAAGTTATGGGGTTTCATAAGAATTTTTACCAAGATGCTGCAAGTTCTTAATTGAAATCAGAAAATACATGATTTCTCCATTAGTAATATACAGAACTTGTCCTTGAAATTCTTGGAGAGCAAATTATTGAAGCAATTTCAATCATATGACAGGCGATTCTTTTCCTGATTACCTATGAACAACTAAACTAGTGCAATTATCCCATCACATTCACAAGTAGCTAAAGTAGTCAACAATTGGGTCTATTCATCAATTCTTCTTGACATACATCTCAACCAAACCAAGCTCATAATTGGTATTAATCTATTTCCTTGTGCAAGGCGTACCAACTTACAATCACAAAATATAAAATCTTAATGTTTTCTTAATTGATTTATTTTTAGATTACTCTCTGTTAGCATGTTAAATGTTTGGCTGAGGTGCTTAATCCATCATTAGAGCTTATCAAATATACTACTGAGTTAAATCTTTGAGGTTTTCATAGGTAACATTTATCCTGATCAATGTTATATTCTCTTTCCTATCGCACTTGAGGTCTTAAACTCTAGACCTCTTGGAATTGGAAGACACTCATTTTCCCCAAGCACCATTTCCCAGATCTTTGCTGGTAGCATGTCAACTTATTCCATTCATCATACCAAAACAAAAGCAGTAGAAGCGATAATCTTCTTTAACTTATGACAATGGTCTAGCTAGGAAGAACTCCCATTGGAAAAATAAGTAAGAAAACTCAGACAACTTTAGACAAAGACACAAGATAGCAGCAAAATTGATGATGCATGCTCTTAATTAGCACAGTTACTAGATCTACAAGGATAGGGACAAGCGTTAGCTTGACAAAGCCAAACACATCCAAAAGCACCTCTATCAGTCAATTGTATGAAAGGAATAGAGATAACCTTAAGAGAACAATAGTACTAGTTAGGTTACATAATCCAAATTAATATCAATTAGAGATAATCTTAAAGGTAGAACGTTTTAGTTAGATTACAAATTAGTATATATTAGAGATAATCTTAACAGAAGAACACTGCTAGTTAGATTACAAAAACTAAATTAATATCAATAGAGTAACAACAAATAACATAGTGAACATAAGTATTATGTTAGGAAATTAGTATGAGAAAAATACTAGCAAAACACAATACTATTCTAGTATATTATTTCATTTGAACAAGAGATTAGAATACATAGAAAATTTGAATTCATCTTAAATAAAGACTTCAAACCTGTGCCTAGTGTAATTCAAATTGTATGTACTTGTCAACGAAAAACCAAACTCGGACCAATAACTAAACATTGGATTTATAGGCAAGAAGCAAACAATAAGACTAAGAATGATTTCAAAACTATGAGACTAAAAACATGAGCTCAAATCCATGGGTCAAATTGGTTGAACTAGATCCATATGCCCCACCTCATGAATGCACCTACCAACCTACATCCCAAGACATAAGCATTGATGATACATTCTCTCTTGAGCCTCTCAACCTAGGTCCTACACCAACCTCATCAACAACTTCTTCTCCTAGTGGCCCTTTGCCATTCCTTCCATTAGCACCTTTGCTTCATAATGTCCCACCTCCATCTTATACCATGTTCAATACCATCTCTGATGTCCCACCAATCAATACTACATTTTCCCCACACACTACAATGGATGATTTATTTAACACCTTGTTCTCCTAAGATGATCTAATAATAGATGAACTTCCACCTTAGATCCTCAGACCATAGGCTTACCTTGTACATATGCCCTTTTCCTTTCCTTTTCATGTGTCATTGTCTCCTCTTATGTTGTTATGCATTAAGTGGAGCCAACATTTGATACATGTCATGATGTTCCCAGGAAATATATATTAATTGCATGTTGCCTCCTATTCTTGCCATATTCGGTGTATCTATACAATTTAGGGACTACAAAGTGCCAAGAACCCATAAACCTTAGTCATGCTAATCCAAAATTGTTTATCCCCACCACTTGTTTGCATTGATTGATCTTTTGTCATCCTTTTTTCCAGATGCGTACAAGACCTAGGATTATGAGCAATTGATTCTAGTAGTGGCCTCCTATACCAAGAATGACCAAAAATTTAGTAGATCTACTCTTACACATATGCTTGCTTGCCCCACATTGACCACCCACTATCCATGCCACATTACACATTCATATTTAAGCGCATATTTGTACCAACACTCACCATGATTGTGTTTCTAGCCTCACACATCTAAACGTATGTCATTTGAACCCTCCACATACAAACCATTTATCAGCTGTCCACTTTTGGCCTTCAACCCATATGCTAAGCATAATGTGTATAATCAAGTTCATAAGTAGTATTTATCTTGATATTTGAAACTTAGATACAACTCTTATAACCCCAATAGTGGACAACCCGTTTCTCCATTCCTTCCTTGATTGTCTATAGAGATAAATTAAAAGTATGTTAGTATTCAATAAATAAGAAAAAAGTCTATAACCACTTGATCTAGTTGTTGGTGATGAGTCCTTGCATCTTACTAGTTACATAAGATTAGGTCATGGGGATGGCATTCAAAAATCTAAAACAATAGACATAACTATCGAGTCCAATCTTTGATGATGAGCCCTTGCATCTTACTAGTTGCATGGATTAAATCATGAAGATGGTTTAACAAAAAATTAAAGCAAAATACATACAAGCTTGAGAGATGTACTCAAATAGCTATATTGAAACAACTCAAATTTATTATCAGAGTTAAAGTAAATTGCTCTACCAAGATTGAGGTCTCCCATTTATCCCCTTCCTAACCCATTTCCTATCCCTATAATTTGTTCATTATGAATCATTCTATGATTAGCTCTAGAGATAGGATGCCTTTTTCACCTATTCGATTGATACCCGTGAACTAAGAAGTGCACATTGGCTTAAGCATATTCCCTCCACGTATAAATCTCTCGATCTCCATGTGACTGACTATTCTAACATTGATTTGTATTGCTTCTGGATTCGATTGTGTCAAAAAAAATTAGCATTAACATTTCGAATCACTTTCTCCTCTTGCTCTCTTTTTGAAACGTTGATGCTAAAAACTTTTAACACAATCGAATCCAGAAGCAATACAAATCGACGATATGAATTGTGGAAACTTACTATCATTAATATTCTAACATTTCCCACAAAGTACAAAGCGTACTATGAGTACTATGAGTAATGTTGCACTATATAGGTGAGCAAGTAATTCTGAAGGCTATCGGAACATCCACAGAGCAGCTGTAATGACACCACAAATCCCAAATGCACATTCCTGGAAGCGTTGTAAGTGCTCTCCAGCATTCATCCCATCTTTACACTTTTAGAATTCAGTCCACCATTATAGCTATGGTTAGATGCACAATTGGAACACACTAGAACATCACAATACAGAAGATGCCATTGCCAAGACAAGGACTTTTTATCTTTTACTAGCTTCACAATCAAATGAAATTCTAGCCCACTGGGTATAATCTCTGTTGTCAAGTAATTTTATTTCAATGTGATGTGGATTTCAAGAAAATCTACTTTTTCTTCCACTAGAAAATATACCTTCATGAACATGAACAGAAACATCTTTTTGCAAATCATGTTAATGAAGACTCGTCTACTTAGAAAGCTCTGTGTAGAAGGTGGAAACTCTGCTTTTATCTATTTTGGCTAGGCACTAGCGGCCACTATGTGTGTCTTTATTATGTTTGAGAAAGATACATATTGTGCCTTTCTAAAGCTGATGGATTGCGATGATTTGGTATAATCAATTCTCAACAAACGAGCTTAGTTTAACTGGAAGAACCTTTTCAAACTCCATGAATGAAAAATCAAAATGGAAGGTCTGATCCAACTAGTTTCCAAATGCGCATTTACCAGGAGCATTAATCCAACTAGTTCCCAAATGCGCAATTATCATGAGCATTGTTACACGTCATAATGAAATCATAAAACTTATCTGTATATTCTTAATCCATTTGAAAGATTTTAGTGTATATTCATACGATCATATAACATTTAAAAGATTTTAGTGTATGTTCATATGATCAGCATTTTACCATATTCCGCGTGAATGGAAATGGGTTGCGGATTGATTGACTAAATGGCCTTCTGATCATTTGCATGATTGGAATATTGTGGAAAGGGGTCAATTACCCCCAGAATTGTCATAAAAGTTGGACCAATTAGTAGAGATTGATAGAGATGTGCAATTCCCTTGCTTTGTACTGTGCTTTTTTGGATTGAATAATTAAAAAAAAATGCATTTTATTATATGGTAAGTTGTGCATATTTCACGATCATTTTATTATATTTCGATCACTGTGTTTAATCTTGTAGGGATTTTTATTGCTAATCTTTTTTGGTATAGGAGATATTCGTGTGTTGAATAAAAAACAGTAAAACTACTAATGTTTCTTAATTGTAGGTTCAATTGCTAAGACTATAAATCAAAACCATTTTCACACATTTTCTTTTCAATAAAGTAAATTAACCTTTTTTGACATGTTTTATTTAGTTTATATTTTTGTGTGTTCATAGCTAAGGGTGTGTATGCTCTCCTTTCATGTCACAAGAACTTGAGAATAAAAAACATCATTCCCCTCTTGCCTCACCCAAGAGACATTTTGAATGTTATTTTCCCATACCCTAGGCCAATCTTGGAGATCAAAATAAGTGTCACCTTTTTATTTTTTCTTTTAGTGGGCTTGGCTTGGATTTCACCACCAAGTGGAAACCTAAACCCTTGTGTCGTAACGAGGTATAAAAATTTAAGAAAATTGAAAGACTCTCCAACAAAGAGATAGATATCATTTTTGGCTAAGCTTACAAGGAAATTTATATCTTGCAAAGTAATGGTAAAGAGTGGATTACCCTCTCACACTAAGTTGTTAAACATACCTCCATTTCATGGACTTGGGCCTTACATTCCTATTAGGAAAAAGGTATCTCAACCTTTGATTATTCTTAGCATGTTTAATTATTTAATGTTGAAATTATATTTGATAATTATCCCATGTTGCTTTGTGAGTTACAACTTGCAGTTACCGTTTACAAGTGAAGTTGTGCATGAAGGCAATTTTTATTTCATGTTGAGTTTGCATGGAATGTGAGCTTTGGAGGTGTAGTCATATTTTGGCAAGTGCAGGTTTTGCATGTGTAGGTTTAGTGACAATTGGCAGTTGCAATATTGCATGTGGTGACATGTGGAAACTTACCATTGTGCACGTGTAGTGATTTTGGCATTTTCCATGTTGCATCTTCAGCCTTTGGCATTCAATTTTAGAAATGTCAAATTAATGCATTGTAAGCTCCTATATATTGAGCACTTATATTTTGGAGTTGTAGATTGTTGTTTTGTTGAAGTACCGTTATGTTGTCAGAATTACTCCATAATTGTGAAGTGTGAAGACTTTTGCAAGAGCATAGCTCCACAATTATATTGTAACTTGTTTGTTGTCATTGAATAATATAATTGAGTTGTGTTTTGGAGTGCAATTTTTCTCCTGAAAGGGTTTTCCCACGTAAATTATGTGTTATGGTTTTTCATTGTTTTATCTATTTATGGTATATATGTGCATCTAAATCTATAATTGTAAAGGTGTTTAAGATTTTTTTGCAACTCTCTCATGCTTAGATTGGTGTAGGAAGCATCTTCCATGCACTCAACTTTCTTTCAGTTGGTATTAGAGTCTAGCCATCATTGATTTTGTTATTGGGTTTGAAGGGTTTTTTGAGCTAATCTTTGTTTCAGTGGGATTTTTGTAGAAGAATATTTCATGACCTTGTTGTAGGAAAAGGATGGCAAGCACATCCAGTAGAATTGAAATGGATAAATTTAATGGCGGAAACTTCAAGTTAGGAAAGTTGAAAATGGAGGATATGCTCATGGATAAAGATCTGTGGGTTGCAATATCTGGTACAAAACCAACTAGCACAACCCAAGAAGAGTGGGATCTGATGGATTGGAAAGCCAAGGGTTTGATAAGACTCTGTTTGGTTGATTATGTGTTCTTGAATGTCCATGTTCATAGAAGATTGCAAAATCCCTTTAGAAGAAACTTGGAGATTTTTATCAAACTAAATCCTTGGTACAAACAAGGGAAGAAATTGTATTCTTTTGAAGATGAAAGATGGAGGGTCTATTGCAGATCACTTGAATTCCTTTAACATGCTAATAGCAAAATTGGGTTCTGTTGGTGACAAAATTTAATACAAAGATTGTTGAATACTTATGTTCTTTGTCAAACTTGTGGGATCACTTGGTAATGGTCATTGAGAGTACTACCACTAGTTTGAAGATGGATGAGGTGGTTGCATCACTATTATTTGGAGAGATGTGGAGGAATTTTTTTAAGATGGATACGAAGGCTCTTGTTGTTTGTGGTAGATCTAAAGAGAAAGGTAAGAAAAAGGAAAAGAAGTCAAAGTCCAAATCTCCAAGGTGATTTAAGTCTCCTAGAAAGTCCAAGGAAAAGTGTTGGAATTGCAACAAATCTAGTTGTTTTTGCGAAGAGTGCAAGGAGGACAAGAAAAATAAAAGTAAAAAGATTTTTTCAAACTTTGACTTTGACAAATCCTCTCAAGATGATGAAGATTCTTTTGTCACAACCTTGGAAACCCATGCATCAAAATATATGTGGTCAATAGACTCAAGTGCTTCTTTCCACATGACCTTGCACAAGGGTTGGTTCTGAAAGTATGAAGAATATGACGATGGGAAGGTGTATCTGGGTGATGACTCTCGTTTGAAGATTGTTGGTCATGGTAGAGTGAAGGGGATTGATGGTGTCTTGCATATCTCAGGTTTGGCATGAAACCTAATCTTAAGTTGAGTAAATTGAATGATTTACTCTCAATGAGTAAATTGAGTGATACAGATTCTTTTGTCACAACCTTGGCAACCCATGCATCAAAATATGTGTGGTCAATAGACTCAAGTGCTTTTTTCTACATAACCTTGCACAAGGGTTGGTTCTCAAAGTATGGAGAATATGGTGATGGGAAGGTGTATCTAGGTGATGAATCTCATTTGAATATTGTTGGCTGTGGTAGAGTGAGAGGGATTGATTGTGTCTTGCATATCCCAGGTTTGGCATGAAACCTACTCTCAGTGAGTAAATTGAATTATTCAAGTGTGTAGATTGTTTAATCAAGTGAAGGATGTAAGATGACGAGAGGAGATATGGGGTTGCATAAGGTTGTTTGGATGAGCACCTTGTACAAGTTGCATGCATGCATGGTTCAATGCAATAGTTCTTTTGACAAGCTGAAGAATAGACCTTTGACTTCTTCATCCTCACCATTGGATTGAACAAAGAAGTCTATGACATCTACATCTAATGGTCATGCTTTTTGGGTACCTAAGGGTGCTCATTCCTTGGAAATGAACCTTTCTATAAACAAGACAATGTTGTGGCATCAACGAATTGGTCACATTAGTGAGAAGGGTCTTAGAGACCTAAAATCTAAGAGCCTTGTTGAAGGCCTTAATGATTGTAATTTTGAGTTTTACTTTTGTGAACATTATGCATATGGAAAGAAACATCATGTTTCTTTTTATTCCATTTCTCATGTCTTTTGGGGTTTGGATTATGTGCATGCAAATTTGTTTGGTTCTGTGAATGTTCCTTCATTATCTAGATCTATGTACTTTTTCTTAGTCATAGATAATTATAGTAGGACATTTGATTATTTTCTCACAACTAAATCTGAAGTCTTTAGTCAGTTTAAGGCTCTTGTTGGAAATCAAACTAGTAGAAAAATTAAGTGTTTGAGGACTAACAATGGAAACGAGTTTTGTTTGGCATAATTCAACAAGTTCTATAAAGAGCACAAGATTGAGAGACATAAGACAACTCCATACACCCCACAGTAAAATGGAGTTACAAAGAGGATGAACAAGATGTGATGGAGAGGGATAGGAGTATGTTGAGTGGTGTTGGCCTTGAGCAAAAGTTATTGACTGAAGTTGTAGCCACTACATGTTATTTAATCAACAAATCTCTTACATTGGCTTGTTTTGATAAGACACCCATGGAGGTGTGGTCTATTAAAAATCCTTTGATGATACATCTTAGAGTATTTGATTGTGAAGCTTACATCATGTTTCAATTGAGAAGAGGTCTAAGTTGGAGAAAAAGGTGGTTAAATGTATATTAATTAGTTATGGTGTTGGTGTGAAGGGGTACAAGCTTTGGGATCCAATGGGCCAAAAGGTTCTTTATAGTAGAAGTGTGATTTTTCAATAGATGAAACCTTCGACTATTGAGCTACAACTAAAGAAAGAGGAGAAACAGAAGGAGGTAGTTCAAATTCCACCTACTTCGATGAAAGAGCTACGTACTCCTATTGGACTTGATGATGACAAGATTTTGAGAAGCTTTGAAAGTTTTGAAGAAGAAGAAGAACCTCAACCTCAACAATTCAGAAGCTCTACTAGAGATAGGAAACAACCTAATAAGTTTGGATATTCACCTAAAAGGTTTGGTTATTTATTGTTGGATTCTAGTTTTATTTTTTCTTTGATTGCTAACACTAATGAGCCTAGGACTGTTAGAAAGGTTATGGGTATGAGTGATTCAGATTCCTGGATGAAATCCATGGATGAAGAAATGGTTGCTCTAAAGAAAAATGATACTTGGGATTAGGTACCCTTTCCTAATGGACATAAACCCATTGCTTGTAAATGGGTGTTCAAGAAGAAATGTGGTCTTGATGGCAATACTGAGAAGCATAAGGAATTGTTGGTTGCTAAGGGGTATTCTTAGGTGGAGGCAATTGACTATGGTGAGATATTCTCTCATGTTGTGAAGCTGACATCTATTAAGTTTCTATTATCACTATTAGTAGCATATGATCTAGAAGTGGAACAGATGGATGTGAAGACATTATTCCTTCATGGTGACCTAGAGGAAGAAATTTATATGTCACAACTAGAGCATTTTTTGGTTAAAGATAAAGAAAATTTGGTATGCAAGTTGAAAAAGTATTTGTATGGTCTTAAGAAATCTCTTAGGATGTGGTACCAACAATTTGACATCTATGTGTTATCTTTGGGATTTTTGAGATCTAAATCTGATCATTGTGTTTATTATAAATTTGATAATGATCCTATTCTCATAATCACATTATACATAGATAATATGTTATTTTTTGGGAATGGTAAAGTTTGATTTCATATTTGAAGTCTCGGTTGTCAACACAATTTGAGATGAAGGATCTAGGTGCATCGAGGTATATTTTGGGGATAGAGATAAGAAGAGACAAACCTAAGAAAAAGATTTGGTTAAGCTAGAGAAAGTATGTGAATTTAGTGTTGGAAAGATTCAACATGATAGATTACAGACAGTTAGTTATTCCTATAATGTAGGGGACGAAGCTTTCTATGGAGGATTGTACAAAATTTCCTATTAAGATGGAGGACATGACCAACGTACCATATGCAAGTGTTGTTTACAGTCTTATTTATGCAATGGTTTTTATGGGGCCAGGCATTTTCCAAGCAGTCGGAGTCCTCATTTGATTTACAACTAATCTTGGATAGATACATTGGGATGTAGTGAAGAGAGCGTTTAGATATATTTGTGGGTTACTTCAGAGTATTCCCTATGTTTTCATGGTTATCCTACTAGACCTTGGCACTCAGTGAGTATTCATGGATATGTGGATTCAAATTGGGCAGGTGACATTGATAGTAGAAGATCCACCAGTGGCTATGTGTTCATAATGTTTGGAGGTGCTATCAGTTGGATGAGTAAGTAGTAGGCTATAGTTGCTTTGTCCACTATAGAAGCACATTACATGACAACTACTCATACTTGCATGGAAGCCATTTGGCTTAAGATATTGTGTTCTGATATTGGTTTTGATGTAGGATAGATTACTATCTATTTTGATAGTTAGAGTGGCATTTTCCTAGCAAAGAATCTTGCTTTCCATTCCAAAAAAAAGCACATTGATGTTCAATTTCATTTTGTTTGTGATATGGTGGAAGATGGAAAGGTGAAGTTGGATAAGGTTGATAGTTTGGTGAATTTTGTAGATGCATTAACAAATTCATTGAGCACTGATAAGTTCAAATGTTATTCAAAGTCTATAACCTCACAACCTCTAGCAGTTAAATCTTGTTTTTCCATTGGCTCTTCAAAGGTGTTCGAAAAGTGGGAGAATGTTAGGAAAAATGTGTCTCAACCTTTGATTATTCTTAGTGTAGACATTAAGAAATGTCCTAAATGATATCATACACTTGAATTAGGTATACTAACATCATTTCCTCTTGAAACCCATCCTCTTTTCACTTAATTGATTAAATTAGCCTAGCTATTTAATTAATTATGTCATTTTCATCTATTAACCTAGTTCATTCAATTAGGTTAATTCCCCCCTTTCACAGTAACATTTCATCTCATTAAATTAAATAAATCAAACTATTTAATTTAACTCACTAAGTCTTCTTATTTAATTAAATAACCCTAAGTTATTTAATTAAATGTCATTTCACCTTTCTCCCATTCATTAAATCATTTAATTTAATGAAAACCACTTTATTCCTCTAAAATCCCCTAATTGTATGATTAAACCTTGTTTAATTAACAATTAATCTAATTTTCCTTTGAAAGAGGAATATTTCCATGGAATATTCCTTACCCCTTTTTGCATAGTTAAAACTTTGTTTTAATTTGCAAAATATCCTTTTTCCCTCACCTGTGAGAATATTCCAAAGAATATTCTCTCTCCTCCATTTGTTTGAAAAATGGATATTCTCACTTAGCCTCTTGAGCAAGTTAATCTTATGACCTCTAGAGCAAGTTAAATTTTGACCTCTTAAAACAAGTCAAAAGTGTGTTTGTTTGGAAAGAATCAGAACCCTTGATTAAATCTCATCTTGCATTCTCACCCGTTGATGAGAATCCATGATCCATGCCTCCTATTTCCTCCATCCTTGACCGTTTATTAATCTTTTTGATCTCAACCTTCCATTTCGCATTTGATCTCCTATAAATAGAACACTATTTGGAGACAAATGGATCCATCTTTCAATTGCAAACTTATGTTGTTGAATTCACTCACGCTCACACTCATACTTACATTTAGCATATTTTAGTTCATTTTTAGTTGCATATTAGTTTTAAGCTTCCATTAATGGCTTCCTTGCACCCATCTTAGCTTGTTTATAAATTAGGGTTTGAATCTTTTAGCTTAGAATTAGCTTAGATTAGCTTATCAATTGCATATTGAGATCATTTTTAGCATAAAATCATGTTGATTTAGCTTACATCATGTTCAATTTAGAATAAATCATGTTTTCATCCACATATCACAACAATTTCATTGATTCTTTTCAATAGAGTCAATTGAAACAGGCTCATTGATCACGAGATTGGGAAAGGGTCATTATTCCACATCAACATGACACCAATTCCAAAACGGGATAAGTTTTTAATGGATTAGAGTAGGCATTTAATTGTTTTCACAGTTTGTAGTGTTTATTTTTAAATAAATGTTTAGTTTAACTTTCATTTCAATAATCTTGTTTAAGATTGAGTATTAGTGGCTATGTTATGCTTCGGTTCATCATGGATCAAGCATGATCGGCCCATACTAATAATCCTTGGTCGACATTCTAGTGCTAGAAGAGGGAAAACCATCAATTTAATCAATTTCTATCTTGAATTCCATTCATTTTGACTTTTGCAGGAAATAGTGACGCCCAACTCAATTTCAACAATGCCTTTGCAGGGTGTTGCCATATAGCGACGCTATCATCTTTTCAAATAGTGATGCCTATTAAATGCACGAACACTAATTAAACAAACAATGACACTAATACTATATAGAGGTATCAAAGATTTACAAATGACGATGCTCGATCAAATCGCGATGCTATTATGCTCTCTGGTTTTTCTGCAGAGCGACACCCTTATTCATTAGAGCAATGCTATCACAAATAGCAACACCCAACTTGGGTAAGAATTTTAACAATCTTTTTTTCAACATGTGCTTTAATTTTCTCAATTCTTCAAATTACTAATGCACTTCTAAAATTGTTTTGATTGTTAGACTAACATGGTTTTGTAAGTTGGATGACATGGAGCTAAAGTGAAGAAAGCATTCTCATCTTAAAATTTTATGATTGTAACAAGTGTTTGATGCTTTGGGGAAACTATAACCCAATTTCTTATGCTTTTTATTTTCTATGCTAGGACCTCACTAAATTTCATTTGGGTTTAAAATGAACGCTCAAACAGGACTAAAATTGAACCCTCATTTTATCATTATCTTTTAGGTTTTTTAAATTGAGCAAGGCAACTTAACATTTCATTTGGTGCATAAAATGAAGTCATCTTAGCTTTAGGGGTTAAAAAATGAGTGTTTGCTATGTTTTGATTTACAACTTTGTTATTGAATGTGTATGAAATTCTCTCATGCCATTCAGTGACCTTGAGAAATAGAAACATTCCATAACACTTTATATAATCACCTACATCTTTCAATTTGGATTAAAATTGAACCCCTTGCTAGTGTAGGGAAAAGGTATGGCGCGTGTTTTCTCTTTGTTCATATGAACGAGGATGATCAAACTATGAACATACTTCCTTGCTATTATTTATCTTTAAAGGGCATGCCTCCCCATTTCAAAAGGAGGGAATGACCCAAGTAGTAACGAGCTAAAGCCAAGCTCTTTCGAGTCACTATATAAAAATGTGTTTGTGACAAAATTCATAAACAACAGGTGTGAATGTGTCATGCCGACAAGCGCCACCCCTAGTACCTGTGTGATACATCAAAATCTCTTCTTAGGAAGGGACTTGGAGGCCCCTTGATTCTCCATAATCTTAAACTAATCTTGTTGTGTGTATGACCACCTTGAATGAAAGCCCTTATTAAAATCCTTTGTTTAGAAAGCCAAAAACCTTAATGCTTGTTGGTGTAAGAACAATCATTATGAAGCTGCCCCACATTTGTACTAATCATTGTTGAAATAGAAAAATCCTTTTGATCTCTATATTTTAAGGATTTTGAGATTTGGTGGTCCCAAGAAGTGTGTGTCGTGGAGGGGAGCCAATGTCTCCAAATCTCTAACTGTTTGCAATGTCTTAGTCTTTGGAGAAATCCAAGTGGGGACTCAAAAAGTAGTATCTTTTGAGCCTAGGGTTGTAAATGTTTGAGAGTCAGTTGAATAATTTTCTTGGTTCCAAAACATTAAAAAATAAACATCCACTATCTTCCTCAAAATTTCAAACACTTTGGCCTAAATATGGATACCTCTTGAAATAGCCTTGATATTACTGCTTGTCCCAAGGATTTATCCTTAGAGATTTCTAAATATCTTAACTTATATCTCAATCCATATTTCCCAAAGACAACATAGGCAATTATGGCTTCAACCTCATGATTCTCACAAAATGGACATTGTGAAAGTTATGATGTTTTTTACGTAAACATTTAGTTTGAAAACTTAAATCATGACAAGTGTTTGTGGTAAAATAAATTCACTTAAGCAAGATAAACTTAACACAATTGAACCCGACATGACTATTTGGAGACCGATTTCTCTCGTTGAACAACCTGATCTTGAAGGTGTTATCATTCAACCAAACTTTGAACTCATTAACAAAGAACAAACTGATCTCATTAGTAGTTTGAGAAACTTCACTTTTGAAACAAACGAAACACCTACCTAGTGGAAAAACACAACAAAAATCTTAGAAAAAGAAGAGGAACAAGCTAATATTGAGACTGGAAGGCCCATATTACCACAATGGCAATAAATATCTTCCTTTCTTCCATAAACTCGAACATTTTTCTAAATTATCTCACGCAAAGTTAGGATCCCTAAAGTAAGGTCTACAGGTCGTCATTTCAAACATAGGCACCTTAGTCCCAAAGCTCTCAAGAAACACCTTTTAGCACTTCACGAAAGTAGAACTAGGTTGGTATACAACTTCTACAAACATGCTTCAAGGAACAATCCAAACTTGTATTCCTTTTATTATTGTCAGAATCCTGGTCTTTTCCAATGTTTTTAATTTCTCACAAATCATTAAGTCTTTAAAGGATTTGAAAAATTTAGAGGTCTAGCATGTTTCTCACTACCTTGGTCTTGGAAAACAAAGGTTCATTCTAAGTCAACATTGGGTCAAACATTTCACTCATCCCTCCATCAAAATTCATCCTTCATCTCACCAAACTTTGCAAATTTTTTGAAAACACCAACACTTTTTGATTGAAACATCAATCAACCCAAAACTCTAACTTAGCTATTTTTTATGTGAAATGAATCCTTTTCCATGCATTTGGTCGAGTTAGTTATCATCTTTTAACTAGTTCATATTGACGGTCATGATTCTACCCTAAATATTTCCAAGTTCATACACATCTTTTATCCTAACATCAAAACATCAAACTCAAGTCAGAAGTGTTGTCCTAAAACGGTTGCAAAGATCACTCTCCACATCACCCATCTTTTCATCCCCCACTATCATCATTGCTGAAAAAAGACTTAGAGCCTCTCTTTTACCTATATTTGAGTCATCAAGAGAGTTCAAACATCACAAATCACAACACAACTCTCCCAAAGGTGACATAAAATTTATGGTAAAGACAAGATCACAACACAAGAGAATCACAGAGAAAACCAAAGTAGCATTTACCTCAAGTGATCTGAATCCTCTATAATTTGATCCAAGAAGTCAAGTCACCCTATTACAACAACCATCATCTCCATCACGACTATATGAGGTAGAAGACATCATGAACGATCCATTTGAGCTTACCAGGGAGGAAATTATGGAACATCAAGCCTTTAAAAATGTAGCTCCTATTTCCCCATCTTTTGTTGCACAAAAAGTGACACAAGGCTTCACCACTCCATCACTAGGGCTAAATCAAACATCCACTCCTAGTCTTGCAACTATCCTTACCAAAGAATTTGGTCTAACTCTTCCATTTGAAAGCAACACACTTGTGGGTACCCTCGATACCAATCCTCTATCCCAAACAACCACTTGGACACCTACCTTTGGTGCTCCTCCTATTCCCGAAGATCCTAAATAGCCATACACACCTCTTGAACTTAATTACTACACAATCACTTCAACATATTGAGGAAACCCCTCTTGATCCATATCCATGAGTACCACGAGTGTTCCCACCATCATGCAAAGCAGTAGAGACCAAGTATCTCAAAACAACACACAAGGGAATGCCAATACCATACCACAAAGTAAACCATTCATGTTGATAGGGACATCTTTACCCAATCCTCCAATTGGTTCATCTGCACCAATGGTTTCACAAAGCACATCCATCCCATCCATTATCAATCCATCTCAAAACAATCCCTTGGTCACGAATCCCATCAGCCCAGGTAATACCCTGTTTTCATCTCTAGCACAAGGAAATCCCTAAGACATGGGACAAGGGAATATTTTTAAACAATGAATTCAATGTCCTACCATGTCATTACCATTGCAAAATATAATGGCATCATCCTCATCATTCCCCATAGTCCCCTTTATCATGCAAAATCAATTGGTATCTCAAACTTACATTCCTCCACCTCCATCTACCATCTTACAAGGGATGTTAAACCAAGTGAATCCTCAACCTCTCATCAACAATCTACTACCCACTCAAAACATCAACACTCACAATCCATCTCAGATATCCCAACAAACACCTGATCCTACATTGCAAGTGCATTCCCTAGTTTTACAACAAGCACAACAAGCTTATCAGCAAGCCATCCAATAGAAACCACAATAGAAAGCTTCCCTAGCAGCTCAACAACAACAAAAATAGCAAGCCATCCAACAATAGCAACAACAACTAGCAGCCCTAGCAACACAAAAACAACAAGAAGCAACCTTAGCAGCACAAAAAGCAACACAACAACAACAAGCAACCTTAACAACACAACAAACAACACAACAACAACAACATCAAGCGTAGCAAGCAGCCTTAGCACAAAAACAACATCAAGCTCATCAAGAAGCCTTAGTAGCACAACAACAATAGAAAGCTCAACATGCTGCCTTAGTAGCGCAACAACAACAAGAAGCCCTAGCAGCCCAACAATAGCAATTGATCACACAACAACAAGGTTCCTGCTATAACCCTCAACAAAACATCGTCAATACAAATGCATTGGGAACATATACATCAACACCACAATCACCCTCACATAATCTCACACCACCATACACCCCATATAACACCTTATCATATCAAAATCCCACATAAAACTCATTTGTCATCCCACCATATTTTCCTCCACCAAACCCGCAAGATGATCTAGCATCACAATTTAAAGTGCTATCACAAGAAATGCAGGATCTTCAAATCAGCAAGACAAAGAAGCCCCATACACATAATCTATTTCCGTATCCATTCAATCGAAACATCACAATGGTACCATTCCCTCCTGGCTTTGAAATCCCCAAATTCAATAAATACAAAGGGAGAGGAAGTCTTGTGGACCATTTCAAAGAATTTAACGTCATGTGTATGGAGGTGGCATATAATGATTCTTATTTAATACATCTCTTCCCTCGAAGTTTAACAGGTCTTGCTATGGATTGGTTTTCTGATCTACCTCCTGACATCAAAAATTTCCAAGAAATTGCTGATAAATTCATCGATCACTTCTCCTTTAATCTTGACATGGACGTAATTCTAGAAGAATTGTACACTCTTAGACAAAACAAAGGAGAATATTTTGCCAATTTCTTGCAATGGTGGAGACAGAGACCTAGTAAGAGTAAGTCACCTCTTCCCAATGAACAACAAGTGGGAATCATCATAGAAAATCTAGACCTCGATCTATCTTTCCACTTGAAAATGTAGTGCATCACATCTTATGAAAAGCTTTTCCCTAGAGCCCTTAACATCGAGAGAGCTCTAATTTCATAAGGAAATACTCAAGCTTACAAAGATAATCATCCATCAACTAGTTCAAATGAGAAGCCTCGTGTCTGGGCTAGGAACAAGAACGTAACAAATGATGGTTTGGTAGATGCTAAACTAGTCCTAAATGCTCCTAGGCCAAACAAAAATCAAGTTGCTAACATCCAACCGGTGGTGTAACAAACAACACCTCCTTAGAACAATCAAATCAACAACATCAACATGCAACAAAGGTGAACCACCAACAAGAACAACTATCCTAAACGTAAGTACACACAATTATCTGAACCTATCAAAACCATCATTAAGAAGTTGGTGGAGTCAAATATGATAACACTTCCCAACTTTGAAAACTACCAAGAACCACAAGAGAAACCATCTTGGTACAATGAAAATGATCTCTGTAACTTTCACAAAATCAAAGGACACAAAATAGAAAAATGCATGAGACTCAAGAATATCATCCAATACCTCATAGAGAATGACACCATATCTGTTGAAGTGCCAGTTGAGAATCAAGATCTTAAGATATACAAGAACCCTGTGCTAGATCATAACAAAGAAAAAAACAACAACAAAGCTAAGGATTACACAAACGTACAACATACCTGTTCCAATGTTGTTGCTTCCTACGATAGCATCATCAATGTCATCACCATCAAAGGGTATAGTGTAGAGTCTGGAGTCACCACACGACATGGTAAATTCACCATCCAAAGAGTCCCACCCCAATCTAGGGTACAAACTACTTAGCTAGAAACAAGTACCAAGAAGTATAATCTCTTAGAGTAGTTTAAGAAGAGCCCCACATAGATATAAATCCTAGAACTATTAAGGCTATCACCCGCGCATAGGGAAATCTTGGAGAAAGCTTTATTAGAGTCATCTATTCCCAAGGATATTGATACCGATCAATTTCAAGCTATGGTAGGCCATATTGCTAATCATCTTCTCACCTTCTCCCAGCAAGATCTACTGTCACAGCCATCTCATAACCATTCTTTACACCTTGAGGTTATCATTCATATTCAAACAAGGTCAAAAGAGTCTTAGTAGATGGAGGTGCTAGATTGAACATTTATACCCTTCATCTGATAAAAAAATTGGGCTATTCAAAGGATACTATTGAAAAAGAAAAGAGTACCACCATCAGAGCATATGACGACCAAGAACGGGTATCACAAGGTGTCATTGCACTTCCCATCCAAGTGTTGCCTCTCATTGCAAAAACTACATGCCAAGTACTAGATCTTGATCTTCCCTATAACATCCTACTTGGCCAACCATGGATCCATGCCTTAAAAGTTGTAGCCTCAACCTATCATCAATGTGTAAAGTTTCCTTTTGAAGGTAGAGAGATTAATATCCATGGAGATCCTGAGCCTTTTTACTATTGCAAGAATCTTTCAAGGAAAAGTTCTTTAAGATACCCCAAATACCCAAGAATGATGAAGGGCCTACAAAATCTACCTCATTTTTTGACCCAACATCCCTTGCATCTACCTTAGCAATGAAAATAACCATTATACAAAACATTCCTAACATCAAGGCAGTAATCCAGGATGATGGTTGTGGGAATTACAAGCTAATGAAGAATACCTTTGTCTTAGGAGAGTTTCCCATTTCTCCTCAATCTCATGGGAAACCACATCTAGCAATAGAGAGATTGAAACAATCAAGATGGTAGCTACCACCTTCACTAAGTGGGGGATTTGAATCAAGAAGATGTCAATGAGGAAGATATCTCCAAACTCCTCTATCAGGATGAACAACCCATCTTCGCTCTTCCCATGGATGATGACAACAAAGGCTTGCTATTGATGAAGGTAATGGGCTATAATAAGAATGAGAAGCTAGGACAAAATGATAATGGTTTGCTAGAACCCATCATTCCTGAGAAATGACTGAAGAATCTTGGCCTCGGTTGTACTACTAGCAAGGTCACCCTTATTGGAAAAGGTACTTCCGCTAAACAGGCTTAGGCTTCCTCTTGGTTACCTCCATCATGTGATACAACCTTAGATGACCTCCCCTCGATGTCATTGACCTATTTGAAAATAACTCCCTCTTCATGATATTTGTTACATCATTTTCTCCAAGCCATCAACCAACTAAAATACGCCTAGTATGCCCACAACTCATTGACATGGACTAACAAGGACTACTAATTATTGATTTATTTGAAAACAATGAAGTGGTCTCATAATTCATGGGAATTTGTGACATCTTACCATGGGCAAATCATAAAGTAGGTTTTGACATAAATTTTGACATAGGGGCATACTATGGGGAGATGACTAAATCCTTCAATCGTAAAATAGATGAAATGCAACTAACATGTAGATCCTTAAGTGAAGACCACATAGTGGCACTTTCTGATCCTAAAAAGTAAAAACAAAGGATGTGTCTGACAGTGAAAACCTCTCTAAGGTGCCCAAGGATGAGGGATTCAATATCCCTCTTAGCACAATGCATCCAAAGAAGTCAGTAGTACTAGCAAAAAAGGCCACACTAGTCAATGTGGGTATCAAAGAAGCACCTAAGATCACTTTTTATACCGAATCCTTATTGAACGAAGAACAAAAGAACCTGGCAGCATTCTTGAAAGAGCGTAGATCTAACTTTGCATGTTCATACACAGATATGCCAGGCCTAGATGTTGAAGTAGTTGTGCATCACTTGGAAGTCTATCTTGAAGCCAAGCCAACCAAGCAAAAATTACAGAAGATGCATCCTCAGATAGCACTGTTGGTGAAACTAGAGTTACAAAAGCTTCTTGATGTTGGATTCATCTGATCAATAGATTATCCTGAGTGGGTTTCAAACCTGGTACTAGTCTCAAAGCCCACAAGGGGCATCCAAATCTACACTAATTTTAGAGACTTAAAAATGGCATGCCCGAAGGATGATTTCCCTCTTCCTAACATTGACGTCATCATGGAATTAACAACAGGGCATGAAATGTTGTCACTCATGGACAATTTTTTAGGCTATAATCAAATCATGATTTCCAAGGAAGATCAACACATAACTAAATTCACTTGTCCATGGGGAACATATTGCTGGAACGTAATGCCATTCGGGTTAAAGAATGCAGGAGCAACCTATCAAAGAGAAATGACCCTCATCTTTCATAACATGATCCACAAAACAGTTGAAGATTATGTGGATCATAATTTGGAAAAATCAAAGAAAAGAAGTGAGAACATAGGAGTCTTAGGACCTATCTTTGATATACTTGAATAGTACAAGGTACAACTGAATCCAAAAAAGTGTGCCTTTGGGGTTACATCAGGGAAACTTGTTGGATTTATCTTCTCACAAAGAGGGATAGAAATTGATCCAACAAAGGTAAAATCCATTCTTGACATGGAATCGCCACAAACATTGAAGTAGATGAGAGTATTACAACAAAGATTGTAGTCCATCAGAAGGTTCATAGAACAACTATTAGACAACATACACCCTTTTTCGCATCTTCTCCATAAAGGAATAACATACAAGTGGGATGGGAAGTGTGGTAAATCTTTCCAATAGATCAAATACTACCTACTAACACCTCCATTGCTCATGCCACCGATACCAAAAAAATCTTTGATCCTATATATCTCAGCAACACCAACAACACTAGGAGCTCTTCTGGCGCAACATGATGAAAACGGAAAGGAAAGGGCTATCTATTACATCAACAAAACCTTGGTGGGCTATGAAATGAACTATTCACCCATTGAGAAAGCATACCTAGCAGTAGTTTTTGCTTCACAAAAGTTCAAACATTATATGCTATCACATCAAATCAAGCTCATTGCAAAGATCGAACCACTCAAATACATGTTATCTAAAGCAACTCTTATGGAACAGATGACCAAATGGGTAAGATCTTAATCGAATTTGACATAGAGTATGTGGAGTGCAAGGAAATCAAAGGACAAGTGATCGAAAACCAACTAGTAGAGGCACCCATCTATGTAGAGAACCCATTAATATATGAGTTCCCTGATGAATCAGTGTTCCTTATCAATGTCACAACTTAGTGGAAGATGTACTTTGATGGATCATTCACCCAACATGGATTCGAAGCAAGCATTCTTTTCATCACCTCTCAAGGTGATTATATTCCAAAGTCATATAGGCTATCATTTCCATGTACTAACAACATTGTTGTGTACAAAGCCCTAACCACAGGTCTAAGGATAGAAGTTCAGTGGTAGATGATGAAAGTCTATGGAGAATCACAGTTGGTTATCAACCAAGTCAATGACGAATATCAAACTAAGGATGACAAGCTTACTCCTTCCAATAAAATGATAGAGAATCTTAAAGACCTTTTCATTGACATAAATTTTGAGTAGATTCCTCGCATAAACAAAATAGCAACAAATGTCATTGAAACAATCAGATCACTACTAGACATGCTAAACAATGTCCTCCAAAGTGAATTCTTGGTAGAGAAACATCTTGTACTAACTTTTGAAATCTCTAAATCTGAATTCATGTGTGTCATTTTTGGTCTTGGATCCCCATGGTATCATGACATATTTATCTACCTTAGTAGAGGAACTCTCCCATCCGATATCACCTCGAACCTTAAAAATACCTTTGTCAAGAAGGCATCCTGATTCGTGATCCTAGGTGATACCCTTTACCGTCGAAGCATCGAAGGGACATTACTATAATGTCTTAACCAAGAGGAAGCCTTGACTACTTTAACAAAAGTACACAATAGCATATGTGGTTCCCATTCTAGTGGTAACATTAGCTAAGAAATTGTTGAGGATAGGGTACTACTGGCCAACCGGGGAAAGAGAAGCTCATCAGTATGAGTAGAAATGTGTCCAATATCAACAACATGGAGATCTGATCCATGCACCAGCTCAGGAATTGCAACCAATGATCACACTCTAGACTTTCTCACAATGGGGGCTTGACCTCATAGGAAAGATCACTCCAACCTCATCCAATGGACACAATTTTATCATAACATCCACTAAGTATTTTACCAAGTGGGTTGAAGCCATTCCTATGACCTACATAATGGGGAAGCAAATTGGCAAGTTTATCCTGAATTACTTAATCTGCCATCATGGTGTTCTGCAAACCCTTATCTTAGACAATGAAACACCCTTCAAATATTAGGATGTGAAAGAGCTATTCCAAAGATTCAACATACAACACCTATTCTCTACCCTATATTATCCCTGGGGCAACGGTCAAGCTGAGGCTACAAACAAGACCATTCTGAAAATCCTAAAGAAAATAGTCAATGAAGTTGGTCATGACTGACATCTTCAGTTGAATCCCACTCTTTGGGCCTATTGAATGAGTATCCTCACACCAATAGGTGTAACCCCTTTCTCCTTGGTCTATGGATTAGAATCCATCCTGCCTATTGAGGTTGGCCTCCCATCATTGCGAGTGTCACTACAAAAGTTGATCACCGATGAAGAATACCGAGTATGTCGACTAAATGAGCTAGAATTCCTGGACGAGCGTCATCTTGACTACCTCAATCACTTTTAAGTATATCAAAACTGACCAAAACAAAGCTATAACAAGATCAAATGTTGGTCTTTCTAGGTAGGGGATCTTGTTCTCAAACATAATCAGAAGAATCTTCTAGATTAGGACATTAAAGGAAAGTTTGAGCCTAACTGGTTGGGTTCCTTTTTCGTCACAGTAAGCTATGGATTAGGAGCATACCAATTGTCAATGCCTAAAGGTGAACGCTTACATGAACCAACTAACAACTTGCATCTTAAATTTTTTATGCCTAGTCTTGAAGGGTGTAAATAAGAAAATACAAAAAAATCAAAAAATGATCAAAATCCAAAAAAAATGAGAAAAAGGATTGAAAAAAGTAAAGAAAAACAATCGTCCTCTAGTGAAAACCACTTCAGTAGCGCTTTGGGTAAGTACCTTGATGAAAACCTAGCAACAGGTGCCTCGTGTAAATAAGGGAACCTCCATCTATTATTTGGCTCCTTATCCTATCATTCTTTGCACCATCATCCATCACATCCTTTCTCCTATTTATTCATCCATCACCTATCTGAGTCCTTATCATAGCTTGATGTTGTGAAGTATCACAATCCCTTTAGTACTACTTGGCATATTCCAAAGGTCAGTTTGTCCTGCCTATATTGAAGTAGTCTCACATATCACACTGGGGGCAATTTGTTATGGTTCATATCAGGTTCTTGTATATCTTGAGGTTATTGAATATTTCATCAAAAACACCAAAACATTTGTAACATTTCATCAAAATCCAAAAACATCCAAATATTGTATAGCCAAAAATCCAAAAACATTTGCAAAGTCTTGTATAGCTAAAATCCAAAAACAGTCAAAAAATTGTAAAGTCAAAATCCAAAACACATCAAAAACCCTAAAAATGTCAAACATCAAAAATCCAAAAATAGTACCTTGTCAAACTACATTGTCTCTAAGCTTGAACGTAGGCAAGGCCATCATTGACGTGCCCCCGAGACACCCTAGGTCAGACCTTTAGGAGTTCATCATATTAAACTAACATTTCATCGACTATCCATATCTCATCTTCATAAGTCAATTCAATCAAAATACGTGGTCTCTACATGTATAATGTAGGAAACAATTATCTTTGATCAGCCCCCGAGACCCCTAGGATAGGTCTTTTAGGTTAGGTTCTCGGTTGAAATCTCAAAAATCCCAAAACATCCAAATATCTCAGAAAATAAAAAGCATCCAAATAATCTCTGAAAATAAAAAAAACATTTGAAAATTGAAAACATAGAAAAACATTAGAAAACATTCAAAACTCCTAAACAACCTCAAATATATTGGAAAACCCTAAACAACCTCAAAAATCAAAAACCAAAACATTCACATAAACTTGCGAAAAGATCAAAAACAACATCAAAACATCTTCAAAATACCAAAAACATTGAAATATCCCAGAAAAATCCAAAACCATCCATCCCATCTCGCTTTCACCCATAATAACTTTCGCCCATAATAAATCGATTGTCACCTTCAACCTTTGGCAAAACAAATGGAAAGCAAGTAGAGCAAGTCGTAAAGTGAGAACCTAATCATCAAAATCTAAAGTCTAAATCATAGGTAAATGCATCAATGAAATTTATATCAACGAATTATTATAAAGCTCATCATCATCCCACATCAAACAACCACCTGATCAACATGTCCTAGGATGTATCCTTCCTATGATGGACATCAGTATCAGGCATCAACTTAGCTAAGTTAAACTGATAAGAGATATAGATAACACTGACTGTTTGTCTTTGATCTTTTCTTATAATTCATCTTCATGACCCATTCTGAGGACCTCTCGATGATGTCTATCAAAATGATTTAGAGAGAAAGGAATGGGGCATCAATCAAATTATCTTTTTTTTGTTTTGCTTGTGGATACTCTTGTAAAATAATATTGGCACATACTTGCTTAGTTGTGTGTACGAAGGTTGTTTTGAGTACGTTGTTGACTCTTGTGTATGGTTTGGTCCAATGTATTCTAAGCTTCTAATTTACATTCCAATGAGGTTTATGTATGTCAAGATGTGAACAAGAACTATCCTATCTATTTGCAAAGTCAAAGTCCATTACTCTAGATACAATGCCATCCTAGTTATCAATACCTTGATGCACTATGTCTATGTGTTATATCAAACAATAAGGAACGATAGAAAATCTCAATCCCTAGATTTGAGCAAATCGTCATCATGCATTCATCCTCATCATGCATTTCTTATCACCATATCTAATAAAGTCTCGATGGATCATAGACTTGTTGGATCTTTTGAGGCAATCATCAAAATCAATGGTCAATCATCTTGTTTCTTCTATCTTCTCTCTGTGCTAACTTGGTATCATGAAATTCAACAAAAACATCATCAAATGCATCCATCCTACATCCACAAATCATCAACATACATGCATTTCATAATCATAGCATATCATAAAAAATCCATCCTACATTATCATTATCATTTAAGTTATGACAAATAATATAGATTTATTATTCTAAAGCATCTTAAATCATTGCATATATCATAAGCATAAACATTTGCATTATCCATCCATACATCCACATGCATACATCACATCCTAAAATTGCATAGAAAATAAATAAAAAAAAGAAATACATCCATATCATTTGCATATCATATCATCCATCACATGGCATCTCATGAAAAGATAATGAAAAAGAATGTAACATTGCATCCATACATATAAGCATATCACATCTCACATCCAATGCATTCATACAGTCATAAGTATGAAATAAGATGAACACATCATATCGAATTTGTATTTGTATCATATATATATATAAAAATGAGTGTCATGGTACAATATCTGGATCTATGTATGTATATTGATCATAAATACAATATCCACAAGGCTATCAAAAAGGAGCCCATGAATTTATATTTGTATCAAAGAATGGGGCAACAAAATCAAAAAGTGTCTGTACACTTGAGCTAGCTCTGATGGTTGCTCCCCTCTCCGGTCTGTCTAATTAGGTTGTCTAAGTGGTGCTGGAATGTATCTATGATAATGCATCCTAAAATAGGCTGCCTCAGACATAACCTCTCTATATAGCTTGTCAAATACGGTCCTATCTTGAGTGACTGATGTCATCACCTCTAATTGTTGTCGGTGACTGATCTCTTGATCTCTCTCAGTAGTGATAGTCTGTACCTACTACCTCATGTGATCTCTCTTCATCATAATGGCCACAACCTATTGTTTGGCTTGCTTGTGCTCAACAGTAATCACCAAAATCTACTAGCGGGCCTAATCTCTCTCACCTGTGAGAACCTGCACCTATTGTTACAACTCCTGAATCTATATATCTCTAGGATCCAATGGTGGTGGTCATGTTACCTGCTACTATACTATCTACTGCTGAACATGAGACTATTGTGGAAGCTACTATCCAACTGGTGGAGCCCCCATAATCTGTCCATATTAGCCATCTTGGCCACCTTGTCCTTATCCTCTTCCCTTGCTTGCTCCCCTCCCTCTAGGTCTCCCTCATGGAGGAGCACCTACTGGATCTATCAACTTCTGGGGGGTGTAAACCATGCATCATAAGTAGGCATCATCTGTGTGACCGCTTGACCCTGGTCATATTCCCATGGTTGTGCCACCAACTATCAAAAACCCTCGACCACCTCAAGAGCTAGAATAGTTTGTCCCAATGTCAGAACCTCTCAAGTTGATCTCACAAATATAGCTCCATAGGCATCATCAGACCTATTCTACTGCTCATCAAACTATTAGGCCACTCTGTCTGGCAGGTATCACTCTGTGATGGTGTGCTCCTGACCCTACATATATCAGGTCTATCTAGTGAAGAACAACTATTGCACATCATTGTACCACATTGGCTTATGTAGCTAGGGTTGCCATCTAAACACTGTTATATCATCGAGTACCTGCCACCAGTATAGAAGCTCAATCTACCCTATGTGTCATAGGGTGATGGTGCCTCTATACTGCCAAACCGCAGGATCATTTGGCTCAACATCAGCCATTTGCACAATCAGTTGGAGCACAACAATATGCTCCCAAGCCCAAATGTGAAGCAAGGTCACCTTGCGCCAATGGCTCTACCATCACAGTAGAAGAAGTCATGCATATCATGATATAATGAGGCCAACATCATTGGCCTCCATGAAAATAGAGTCCTATGGAGCATCCTATGACATGCTAAGGCCCATCTTGGGTTGAACCCTCTACTTCATCAATCTAGAGCAACCAAACCTGAAATGATCACAATGATAATCAACCTGAATGTGGTACACGACGTATGTATGCCTCAAGGTCAATCTGCAAGGTGACTAGAATGATGGCCTCCATCTCCATCACCTCGTGATAGGCATTGTATCTGATGTCGACATCATAAATCACTTGCTCACCATGTATCATAAAATGTAGAATCCACCATACATCCTCTAATGTCATTGTTGCCTCACCGGTGGGAAGGTGAAACGATGAAGTCTCACTATGCCATCGCTTGCACAACGCGGTCATCATAGCTAGATGTGTTCGGATGACGGGCACATGTGCAATGTACCATAAGTCGATCTCTCCCAAGTGCTCCTCTTGCAACTTGGATAAATTACCCAGTCTCTCCAAAACTGTGGGCTGGTGCTCTTGCGACATCAAGGGTGGAATAATCTCCTACACCCACGAAGTGCACGACATCAAAAAATAAAAAAAAATTGACTCAGTTTGGAATTTTCAGCTCAAAAATCACAATAGTGTCGCTATTTACAATAGCTTTGCTATAATTCAAATTCCAAATTGACACCCAAAGGCATTTCAAATTGCAAATCACAAATCACGTCGCTATAAAAATATGCATCACAATTTAAACTTTGGAAACCCTTGCCCTAATTTTCAAATTGAAATGTGTCATCATACACATATGCATCACAATTTAAAATTGGAAACCCTAATTCTAAATTGTGAACTATGTCGCAATATACATATGCATTGCTAAAAATCATTTTAGTGTCATCGATTCTCAAATGGGTGTCGCTATAAAGCAACGTCGCCAAATTTTAAATTTTAAAGTGTAATAAATGCATCAAAAAGTCAAATTTCAAATCAAGTTTTGATTTACATATTGGTGGTCCTGATCCTAGAAGCCACTGGTACTCTCGAACTCGATCAGAAATGTGTCATGGGAGCTCTCATCATGCCATTTCATCAAAAGGTCAAAGCTCAAAACAACATGACTTCTCTACAATGTGAATGCACAAATGAATTGAAAGTGACCCTTGGCTTATTTATGCTATAAAATTAGGTTTTTTTGTCCTAATTTAACCTTCAAGCTAGGGTTTATCATCATTTTCACCATTTTTGAAAATTTGGAGCTTATTTTGCATTGTTTTTCACATTTTTGGCATATTTCTTGCATCATGGAGCCTTTTTGGACCCTTAGGGTAGCTTTTAACCTTTATTGAGAAATTAGACCAAAATTCAAAATTTTTGCCTAATTTCTCGAGGGGTAGGGAATCAACTTAATCCTTCTATCAGGGCATCTCAAAAGTCAAATTTTTTTTATATTTTGATTTAAGCAGCAATTTTTTAATCTAAGGAGCATCAATCTTTGAACTGAAGCAACAAGTACCTCGCTTCAAAGAGGGGAAAAATGTAAACACTGAAAAAATGTCCTAAATGACATCATACACTCAAATAAGGTATACTAACATCATTTCTTGTTGAAAACCATCCTCTTTTCACTTAATTGATTAAATTAGCATAGCTATTTAATTATTTCATTTTCATCTATTAACCTAGTTCATTCAATCAAGGTAATTCCTCCCTTTCACGCTAACATTTCATCTCATTAAATTAAATAAATCAAACTATTTAATTTAATTCCCTAAGTCTTCTTATTTAGTTAAATAACCATAAGTTATTTAATTAAATGCCATTTCACCTTCCCCCCATTCATTAAATCATTTAATTTAATGAAAATCACTTTATTCCTCTAAAATCCCCTAATTGTATGATTAAATCTTGTTTAATTAACAATTAATCTAATTTTCCTCCAAAAGAGGAATATTCCTTACCCCTTTTTGCACAATTAAAACTTTTTTTTAATTTACAAAATATCCTTTCTCCCTCACCCATGAGAATATTCTAAAGAATATTTTCTCTCCTCCAATCATTTGAAAAAGGGATATTCTCACAATATTTTCTGTCCTCCAATCATTTAAAAAAGGGATATTCTCACTTAGCTTCTTGAGCAAGTTAACTTTTGACCTCTTAAAATAGGTCGAAAGTGTGTTTGTTTGGAAGGAATGAGAACCCTTAATTAAATCTCATCTTTTATTCTTACCCGTTGATGATAATCCATGATCCATGCCTCCTATTTCCTCCATCCTTGACTGTTGATTAATATTTTTTTATCTCAATCCTCCATTTCTCATTTGCTCTCTTATAAATAGAACACTATTTGGTGACAAATGGATCCATCTTTCAATTGCAAACTTATGATGTTGAATTCACTCAAACTCACACTCATACTTTACTCACATTTAGTGTATTTTAGTTCATTTTTAGTTGCATATTAGTTTTAAGCTTCCATTAATGGATTCTTTGAATAATTTAGCTTAGAATTAGCTTAGATTAGCTTAGCAATTGCATATTTAGATCATTTTTAGCATAAAATCATGTTAATTTAGCTTGCATCATGTTCAATTTAGCATAAATCATGTTTTCATCCACATATCACAATAGTTTCATTGATGCTCTTCAATAGAATCAATTGAAACAAGCTCATTGATCATAAGATTGGGAAAGGGTCATTGTTCCACATCAACATGACACCAATTCTGAAATAGGATAAGTTTTGAATGGATTAGAGTAGGCATTTAACTGTTTTCTTTTTTAAATAAATGATTAGTCTAGCTTTCATTTAAATGATCTTGTTTAAGATTGATTATTAGTGGCTACATTATGCTTTGATTCATCATGGATCTCGTTTGATTGGCCCATACTGATAATACTCAATCAACGCTTTAATTATTTAATGTTTAAATTATATTTGATAATTATCCCATGTTGCTTTGTGATTTACAATTTGTATTTTCTATTTCTAAGGAGGAGTCAATTGGAAGTTTTTGTTTATAGGTGGATTTTTGCATGAAGGAAATTTCTATTTCATGTTGAGTTTGTATGGAATGTGAGCTTTAGAGGTGTAGTCATATTTTTGCAAGTGAATGTTTTGCATGTGCAGGTTTCATGACAATTGGAAATTGCAATATTGCATGTGGTGACATGTGGAAACTTACTGTTATGCATATGTAGCATGGTTTTTTTGCTTTCCATGTTGCATCTTTTTCCTTTGGTATTCACTTTTAGAAATGTGAAATTAATGCATTGTAAGCTCCTATATATTTAACACTTGTATTTTGGAGTTGTAGATTATTGTTTTGTTGAAGTATCGTTATGCTACCGAAATTACTCTAGAATTGAGAATTGTGAAGAATCCTGCAAGAGCATAGCTCTATAATCATATTGTAACTTTTTTTCTCCTGAATAATATAATTTGTGTTTTGGAGTGGGATTTTTCTCTTGAAAGGGTTTTCCCTACGTAAATTATGTGTTATATTTTTCATTATTTTATTTGTTTATGATATGTATGTGCATCTAAATTTATAATAGTAAAGGTGTTTAAGAAAAAAATTAAAATCTCTCCTTATATTGGTGTAAGAAGCATCTTCCACACACTCATCTTCCTTTCAATTACTTTGGGTATATCAAGTAATCATCCTAGCAAACATTTTGCAAGCCTAGTTAGAGGACTTTGACTATGTATATTTGTGATGCATTGACAAGTAGTTAGCCTTAATAAGTTACTCACCATGTTCCCTTATAAATAATATTGTAGGACACACATGCTCTCCCCTCACACTTTAGTGCGATCTCAAAGATTAGGAGTAGTTAGTAGCTCCTCATGGGCCTCACATTCCACACCTAGACAATGCATTATCAGTGGGCTCGTAAGTGTATACACACCTACTTGAATAATCTAGGTTTTTGTTTTTATTTTATCTTCCTCTTTAATATCTTGTTTTTAACCAAAATAAAATTAAGAAACCCTACAAAATTCAAAAAAATCTTAAAAGGCAAAAAATACCCAAAAGCCCAAAAAATTCAAAAGTCCAAAAAACCAAGTCATCTCATCCAAAAGATCATCTTTTTTAGTCATGAAATCAAATTCTTTGTATGTCACTAGTTGTCACTAGGAGTGGATTTAAAACCAACACCAATATAGACTTTGAAAAAGAAAACTCATTCTCACATAGAGGTCGTATAGGAAGTGTTTCTTCTAACCAAGCTACCCACAATGATAATAATAAAAGATTGTATAACCATGATGAATATGCATATGACCAAGATACATTTTCAAGTTCAATTGAGGTTGAGATATGCTCAATTGATTTCTCCTTCAAAACAAGGATAAATTCATTGGATATCTCATAGAATCATGAGCTAGGCTTCCTCAAAATTTTGACTTTACTATTATCATAGGTTGAAGCTCCCCTCCCAATTCCCCAAGCTATGATCATGAGAGAGATAATGATCATTTACATGAATATAATGACATCCTAAAAACCAATAACATTGGTGGAAGAAAAAATAATTAAGCCACAAACTATTAAGAAATTATGAGGTTGATAAAACCATTTCATACATAACCCTATGAGAAAAAAGGTGCATACAAGCTTCAGAATAATCATAATGTAAAGATAAAATATATACCACAATATTACACAAGATATTCCCTAGGAAAACCATCTTGAGGGGAAAAAACAGCCTCCAAAATCATCTACACTCATTATATCAATCAATGATGAAGAATTACAAATACTTATAGAGTCACCATGAATACTTTTGAAACATCAAGATCCTCCAATGCATCTTCCATCTATCCACAAATAATGGGTAACCATGTAACCACACATCCCATGTCATGCTTCACATATGCACTCTACAAGAGAGCTCAAGACAAATGATAGATAACCTCAACCACTAAACTTGTGCTTTCTTTTATAGATTTAAGCACACAAAACCACCAAGTGCTATTGGCTAAACCATGTGTCTCAAAACTATAAGATGACCCAATATTTACCTTTTGGTACAATTTTTTTGCAATATTAATTTCTTTTCAATGTACAAACCACACATAAAGTAACTAACCAAAATTACAATACAACTTACAAGGGGAACCGAAAAAATATTTAATGTGGCTAAACACATCTACAAAGATGCACCACAAATAAATATTTATTTTATATAATTAAAATAATTATTTTCTTACGTAAGGTGTACAACACCCTTTTTTTCTAACACAAACAAATTATACCATATCTTATGCAAAAATCATGGAAAAAGGTTACTCTCACCACAATCATTAATCTAACCATACCAATCCCCCTTTCCAAAATATTAGCACCCCATTCAACCAAGAATGGTTGGAAATGAAAGATGGAATTTGAAGCCTAATAATTGGGTCCTCTAGTCAACCAAAGGGATATAAATTTGAGGACTTGTGCCCATACCCTCTTGACAAAACACGCTCACAAAAACCTTTCCCTCGTCACTTTAAAATTCCTAAATTCAAAAAATACAAGGGAAAAGGAGACTCATTTAACCACATCAAGTAATTTTATATTGCATTCTAGGAAGTAACCTATGATGATGAATTCTTAATTTTACCCTTCCTTAGGAGCCTTGGTGGCCAATCACTCAAGTTGTTCTTGTAGACGTTCAAATTATCTTGATTGAAATCGTGCACTTGATCCTAATTTACTAACATCAGTTCTCCCTGAATCACTTCTTTACTAACCATTTAATTAAATAATCCTTAATTAATTCATCTTAATTCATTTGTTAATCAAATAAATCAGCTTTATTTGATTAAATCATTATCTTCTTTTAATTAAATAAATCATTTTATTTAATTAATCCTAATGTTCCTCTTTTAATTAAATAAATCATTTTATTTGGTTAAATCATATTTCCTCTTTTAATTAAATAAATCACCCTTATTTGATTAAATCTAACATCATCCCTTTTAATTAAATAAATCAAACTTTATTTAATTAAATGTTCATTATTCCCCCCATTTGATTTAAATAAATCCAAAAATCTAAGTCAAATGTCAAATCAAACTAATTTCCATCTAAGTTAATTAAATCCTGATCAACTCTAACTCCAATCCATTAAATCCTCTAGATTTTGGAACTTGCACAAGTAAATCAATTTATTTGATTTATAAATTCTTCTATTTCCATTCAAAGTGCATCTCTTTGGAATATTCCTCTAATTTGAAATCTCCCTCCCAAAAGGACTTGTCCTCCAACATGGAATTTATAACTCTCACAAGTCCTTTTTCTTGAGCCAAATGGCATTAACTCCTCTTTCACATCTTCCTCCACAAGCCATCTTTCAAAATTCAAATTTCCACCTAATTGCATTTATTTGCACATTGATCAAAATGTGCTCCACCTCTCTTCAGTAGCATGTTGACAAGTGGCACATTGTTATTGATTCATCTTTAATCCCACATCCTTCATGTTTCTCATTCCTCCATCCCTCTTTCCTATAAATGGAAGACTCTTCTATTGATTTTGGATACACAACTTTATGCAAGATTACTATCTATAGATTTGGAGCAAGTTCATCATCATTTTATCAAAGTTTTCATAGTTTCTCACCAATCTTAGCTATGTTATTGCAAATTTCACCAAGGATGACATTGCTCATCATCAAAACTTGCAAGGAATTGGGAAAGGGCTACTTTCCACATCAAAGTAGCACCAATTCCCCCATGGGATGCTGGTTTGAATGTTTTAAATAGGATTTCAATAAGCTTTCATTTGATATTCACTCTTTGTTTTCTTATTTATTACATTTAAATGAATTGCATGGGGAATGATTGTTTTAGATGTGTTTGAGGACTAATATTGTGTTGTTTTTCCATGTTTTAGCAGGTCTAGATCAAACATTCACAGTTCCTTCACCTACCAAACGATTGCCTTTTCCTATATTTTGATCGAGTGGAGTAATTTTTGAAACACTTCTCGTACAATATTGTACATTAATAAACCATGATAGACTTATGTAACACCAAGAAAATAAATGGGGAGAATTTATCTCCCTTTTGACAATGATGGCAAGCCTTGTAAGCAAGTTCCTATAGCCTATACCAAAAATATAACTAGTCCACATCTTTTTCACCAATCTCAACCCCACAATACATTTTCATTCCATCACCTCTTTTAATGAAATCATTGAGAAATGGGTGCAAATAGAAAAAACCCTAATCAATAAGGGAATTGTAAAAATATTCTTCAAAGATGAAAAGACCAACGAAATTACTAAGTTTTTCAACAGCAAAAAAGAGCATGGTTGGTGATCGAGTCATGTATGGAAAAATGTCTAGGTTGTGTAAAACCATCAGAGTGTTACCTTACCTATGATCCAACCCAAACAAAAAATTAATAAATTCTAATAGACCCCACCAAGAGAACTAATGGATGTCATGTTTCACAAATTACTAAAATTCAACATGATTATATTCCCCCTTACCAAGCCATTTGATGAAAGAAAACCTAAACTAGCTTGGTACAAGGAAAATGAGTACTATGTGTATCAAAAATTGCATGAATCTTAATAATTATATCCAAGATATAATTTACAAAGGAGACATTGAAGTAGAAGGGAAACCATCATCTTTTTCCAAACACCCAATTGGGAATCTACTAAGAACTTCTCCTAAAACATAATCAATCACACTCCTCATTCATGTCAAGCCAAAATTATGAAACTCATTTGATGAGCCATAAGAATGACTAATTTCCTTGCTATAGTTGTATGTTTTTATCTTATTTTTGCTAAACTCTAAAAGACATTACCAAACCTTTTTATATACTTTAAGCATTTCAAATCATTTGAAGGAGATACATATTATATTAATAAATGTATGTGTGAACTTTGAATGACTATGAGTTTAGTAGAATTTCATGTTTAATCATAGTTGCTAACAATGAAAATTCCTTAAAGAAATAAGGACTAACCACTATAGTGAAGAATATGTTGACCTGTAGCAAAAGGTTTTTCAATAAGTGCAATAGAAGGATGACAGTTCAATGTAGCTAGAGGAGTTAATTTTCTATAGCATGAGCATACTTCCGAAATAAGATTAAGGTGATGCTTTGAGGACAAGATCATGGATGGTCAAGTATCACTCCATATTTTTACTAAGTTATGAAGGAGAAATGAGTCTATTCCAATAAGGATTTCTCTATTGAGGCACATTTCTAGTTTATAACGGTTATCTAAAACTAGTACAGAGTCCTTACTCGACTTCTACACTCTTGTTCTTACAAGTTATTAGTTTTTGTTAAAGAAATCAGTCCTCTTCTTGTTTTTATGGGAGAATAGACATTTTCTTTAAAGTTTGTTTATATTTTTTTAAATAAGTGGACTCTCATAGCCCCTATATAGGAGGGTATTCTTTCAAGAAATCCAATAGCTATATCTTTGCATTTATTACATGGAATTAAGAATTTTGTTACATTCTTCTCAGAACTTTGTTTATTATCTTATAATATAATAGAGAAGATATTTCGGTAGCATGTTTTCCTAAGTTGAGTAATTAAAGAAGATCTTGTGGATGCAACAACACAAGCAAGGGGCACTTGATGTAATATAGAGCCACATTAGTTCAGATGATTAATTAGATTATTCATTATGATTTCTAAATTGTAGCTTCTATTTTATACTATAATGAATGTTGTATTGTAGTTTTTGAATCAAAAGTCTTTATTTTATACATTTTTTAATACTCCTGAAGGTTAGTTGAATCAGGACATGCTACAACATAAAAAATTATCAATTACAGTCATAAGTGATAAGTACCCATAGCAAAGGGCGGGGGCCCTAGCTCGGTTGGCTAAGTAATTCCGTTGCGGCTCTGCTGGTCACGAGTTCTAGTCTCCCCCGTCCCGTGGTACCGGAGGGCGTGTCGCGCCAGCGCCGCCGGTCACGTTAAAAAGTTTACCAGGCGCACTGCAGTTTATAGGGGGTCGTGCTACCCGATTCCTGCAGTCTAAAAAAAAAAAAAAAAAAGTACCCATAGCAATTAAATAGTTAGTAGTCTTTGGTTAAGGTATTTTGTAGATAAGAGTTAATTTCAGTTAAAATATTTTGATACATTTATCCTTGTTCAAGTCACCTATACTCAATCAATATAAGATGTCTAGGATTCTTGAATGCATATATGGTGCCAACACCATCTAAATTCTATGACTCCTTGGTTGATAATCTAATGAATTTCCCTCTCTTGAATGATGAACTACTTAATTTTTTGGGAAAAATATGTCTCAACCTTGCAATTAAAAAGGTTTACTTTTGATAAGTAAGCATGAGGGGGTACCCCCTTATGGGGGTCTCGGAGGACTCATCCCCCTAGTAGGGGGTCTGAGGGTTGCATGCCTCGATGGGGGTTCGAGGGAAGCGCCCTTAAAAGCCACATTTTATGTATATTTTATTATTGTAAATCTGGATTGCTCTTCATTAGGTTTTAGATCTAATGGCAGATATTTTGTTGGCTTGTATTTCCCTAGAAGGAAACACTATTTTATGATGGTGTTGTATTACGACTATGTATTGTGATATATTTTGAGAGTTTGATAGCAGTCATGTTGCCTCTAGATCTCTAATTGGTGATACTCCTATGAGAAGCTTGCTCTACAAGTATATTGTAATCTTTGTGATTTTTGAATAATATATTGGGCGGCTTTTGGAGTGTGGGGTTTTTCTCCTAAAAGGGTTTTCCCCATGTAAATTACTTTGTTGTGGCATGCATAATGTAGACACGCAAAATGTACCAATTGAACCTATACACCTGATCCTGCTTTTACTAACTCCATTCTCTTAAATAAATAAATCATTTTTTTTAAATTAGCTTCTATAGTCTCTCTTTAATTAAATAATTCATCTTTATTTAATCTCTAAAGTCATTCTATTAAATTAAATAAACTAATCCTTATTTGATTTAATCTAACACCATCTTCTTTAATTAAATAAATCAAATCTTTATTTAATTAAGTCTAAATCCATCATTCCTCTCATTTTGATTTAAATTAATCCAAAAATCTAAATCAAAATGGTTAAATCAGCTAATCTCCTTTAAATTAAACAAATCTTGATTAATCTTAGTCTTAATCCATCAAATCCTCTAGCTTTTGCCACTTACTCAATAAATCATTTCTTTTGAATTATTAAATCCTCAATTCCTTTCAAAAATGCATCAATGGTTGGAATATTCCCCAAATTTGAAAAATCCCTCCAAAAGGGTTTGTACATCCAACAAAGCATTTAATATCTCTTACAAGTTATTTTCTTGAGCTAGGTGACATTAAATTCACCTTTCACCTCATCCTTCAAGCCATCTTTTGAATTTGAATATCCCCCATCTTTGCACATTCTCCAAAATGTGTTCAACCTTTTTCCATTAGCATGTTGACAACTGGCACTTTATCATTGGATCATTTTTAGTCCCACATCCTCCATATCTTTCAATCTTCAATCCTATCTCTTATAAATAGAAGCCTTCTCTATTTGTTTGGGGAGACACAATCAATATAAAATCATTATGCTCATTTAGGAGGAGAATTGGAGCCAAAGTTATCATCTTCATCTATTCTTCATCCATTTCTATCATTCGTAGCTAGGTTATGCATGATTTTCTCCAAGGAAGCATCAAAGCATCATCAATCTTCATCAAATCATCACAAAGCTTACAAGGGATTGGGAAAGGACCATTTTCTACATCAAAATGACACCAATTTTCCCATGGGATTGAGAGTTGGATCATCTAAATAGGATTTAATAGCTTCTTTCATTGTGTTCTTCATTTATTTCTTATTTTGATGTTTCTAATTAATTTCATGGAGAATCTTAGTTATAACTTGCATATGGATCTAATCTTGTGTTCGTTTGCTATGTTTGTGTAGGTCTATGATTGGGGTTCACATTTTGACACTAGAAGGAGGGAGAACTTGAAGAATCTAACATGTTTTTTTGGTCAAATTCTGTTGTTTTTTATGTTTTTTATGTTTCCAAGTCAAACAACGCTGTTGGAAGAAAGTGTGATGCATTTGCAGTCTCTATTTTTCCAAACAATGTCATTGGTTTCACCAAAGCACTGCCCAAATCCTCAAACAAAGCTATTTTTTGCATATTTGTCGCTGTTTGGACCCAAACAATGCCGCTACCTTGAGTTCAAAGGGCGCTGCCTTTGATTTCTTGCTTTTGCACTCAATCTTAAAATGGCCATATCTTGGTCATTTTTTGGAGCTTTTTTTTTTGAAATGGGTTAGAATTTCATAAGCTATCCAATGGTGTAGGTGTTTCTCAACTTTGATAGAGTTAAAATTTTCAAATTTTCACCTAATGCCAAATCACAATGAAACTTGGTCTAAATTTTAGGGTTTGTATACTTAATCATTTATCTAACCCTCATATCTTCTTGTTTCTTGATTTCATCTAACATTTGGAGCTTGGATTATAGGTTTTAAAGGATCATGGAGTATAGAAGTCAAAGAAAAAACATTATCACATCATTGTATCAAGTGTTTTGAACACTTTGGGGAGCAATTATAATCCCACTTCTAAGGACTTTTTCATCTTCATGCTCTTTAGGACTCACTAATTTTTGTTTGGGCTTAAAAAAAACAAGACGAAGGGCTTAAAAAGAACTTTAGGAAAACTTACTAGATTTTGTTTAAGGTTAACAATTGAACAAACAACTTTCATCTTTCCTTTTGGTGCTTTAAAAAGAATCCAATCATTGCTTTGAAAGGTTTAAAATGAACATGTGCATCTTTGTTTTGTAATCACTTACCCAAAATAATATCATCTAAAAGACGTATGCACTTCTCTCACACCTCACGGTGATCTTGAAAATCAAAAGGATTTTTGGTGATCTTAAATTGTGTAAGTGATTGCCTCCACATTTCATTTGGTATTAAAAATTGAACAAAACTTGCAAGTGTGAGTGGAACATATTGTCTGTGTTCTCTCTTTGTTTCTCAACAAAGATCGATCAAACTACAGACATGTTTTCTCACTTTTGTTTATCTTAGAGGGCCTGCCTTGTGGGAAAAAGTAATCACCCAAGGGAATGACCCAACCGGCAACACACTAAAGCCAAGCGACTTCCAACTGGTATATAAGTGTGGGTACTGGAACAAAGGCCAGTATCATGAGGATTATTCTGATGAGAAGGGAAGCAATGGTCTCTTGCCACATGGATGGTCCCCCACGAATGAAATTCCAGCATTAAAACCCTTGTTTAGAAGAAGCCAAAATCCTTGTTCTATTTGTTGGTGTAAGAATAGCCGTTCTGAAGCCGCCCCACACTTTTACAACTTTTAGTAGAGATGAAAAGTATGCCATGGGAGTTTCATGGGTATTGATGCTTGGTTGCCTCATATAAGTGAGTGTCATGGAGGGGAGCCAATGGGGTCAAGCATCTAACCATCCACTAAAAGTAGGCGTAGTTGGACTTGTCCAAGTGGGGATTCAACAAATACAATCTTTCATATCTATAGGGTTGTGCATGTTCTTGGAAACAAAACACTTTGCTTGTTCGTAAACATTGGGAAAAATAAACATTCAACATGATCATCAAAATTTCAAACCCTTAGGAAGAAAATATCTTTGACAAATCCAAGTGCTATTGCCTGCCCTAGGGATTCTATCCTTAGAGATTTCTAAGTATTTGGGTTTACATCTTAATTTTCTCTTCCTAAAGTCATCATTAGGAAACTATTGCCTTAATTTCCTTGATTTCCACATAATGGAATTTGTGGGATGAACAGAAATTAGGACATTAGACATTTAGTTTGAAACCTAATCAAGAGAGTGTTTGTGGTAAAAAGAACTCATTAAGAAAATTTAAGAAACAATTGGACCCCACACATGTGCTTGTCATCTTTTAGTCATATGGTTTTCATGCAAATATTGGTCTTTTGGTTTTGAACTACTCTTAGAGAAAAGCATGTTCTTCACTATCTTGGTCTTGTAAACAAGGTCCCTATTAGGTTCATTTAGGATCAAATCAAACACTTCATCATTCCAAACATTTATCATCTCATCCCACAAACAACTTTAGAGCTTTGGAAGCATCAATATTCTAGACTTGGGTACATCCTTAAACCAAATCAAAGTCATATGTTTAGTTAGGTGTGTTTCAATGAATCCTTCCTCACACACTTAGTTAAATTATCACTTCTTTGAACAAGCTTATCCTAAAGATCACATCTAACATCTTAGGGTTTACAAGTTCATTATCCAATCAAACCAATCAAAATAAAACCCTAAGTCTAGCATTGATCCAAAGTTCGTAAAAGTTCAAACACCCATATCATTCACCCCTTTCATCCTTCATATCATCATTGGTCTTGAACACCTTAGAGGTTCACTTTTACATCAAGGTCAAAACATAAGAAGAACATGGAATATAAACTTTCTCCATACATCATGAGTGATCTAAATCAACCAAACTATCAAATCCTTACAATGTCGATTGATTATCAAAACTCACATTTGTACAATCCATACATGGGATCATTATCTCCTACAAACCTCAATGGTACAACAAATGTGAGTATTCCCAATCTAAATTTTGGACCACCTTTCCTAATGGTAGATTTAAATCAAATTCCAAACCTACAAATCTATCAACCAAACACCCAATGTATGAGTCTTCCACAAAACAACATCACCCCACCAAATCCATACATGCAAAATGTGAATATACCAAGTACAAGTTTACCAAACATGAACATTTCAAATCCACACTTGGTAAAATTTGGGATAGATATGTTTGCGAATCATACAAATGTTGATCAAAGTCCAAGAAATATGTTAACGACTCCATGTATTGATCCAAATCAAGGTAACACCATGCAAAATCAAAGTTACCTAAATCAAGGCAATGTGATTTCCAACCACAACAATGTTCAATTTCAACCTATAATTCCAAATCTAAACATCATCCCAAATTAGAACATTGTCTAAAATCAATTTTTCCATGATCGCATGTGAACACCACAAGTGTACATTCCAAATATGCTTGAACAAAATCCAAATCAACTATATCAAGGGAGTCAAAGTCAAAATCAAGATCAAATTTCACTAGATCAACTTGCTTCACTTGCCAAACTAATTGACTTATTGAGCCAATAGAAATCTTCACTCCAAAATCAATACACTCTTCCATTGGTTGAACCATGCCATCAAAGCATTGAGTTGTGTCCACAACCACAATATCTTCAATGTCAAGAAGTTAGATATCAAGATCGACCACATCAAAAAATCCAACCCCCACATCTTGAAGATCAATCACCACATCTCAAAGATCAATCACCACATCTCCAAAATTAATCACTACAAGGTCAATTTAAAGTACAAGTCTTATAGGGTAACAAACGAGAATACACACCACTTGGGAAGCCAATCGAATAGGTCACGCAACAGTTGGCATAGGAAAAACTCATCGCAATTCCCACCTATGAAAACTATCAAGAGTCCTTAGTGAAACCACCATGGTACAATTTTGTGATTTTCACAAAATAAAGGGACACACAAAATCAGATTGTATTTGACTAAAAAATCTCATCCAAGACTTGATTGATAAAAAAAAACTATTGGGGACAATAATCAAGATTCAACCACTAGCGATAGCATTGAAAATCTCTCCACCACAATTGTTGAAAACAATGTTCAACATCTCTCCATTACTGAGCACATTGAAGATGTTTCTACCCCATCTGATGATCAACTCACCATACATCAAGAGCCACTTTTTAGTGATCTATTTCAAGGAGTGTTAGAATTATTTGATCCTATTGACATAATCCATGACCCATTGACCAATGATCATGTTGAAAATGTCTCCATATCACCTAATGAGTTAGAGAACATATCTCAAAAATTTATTCCAAAGCATGATCAACATCTTTCACCAAGGTCTAGCAATGGTCCTTTCCAAGACATGTTGACACCCTTTGACCTCATGGTTACAAATACTGAAGGGATCCTCAGCTCAACATTTGACCTAGGTTAGCCCAAAGATCAAGAGGATATTGAGCCACTTCCCATGAATAATGATGATGTCCAAGAACCCTTTGTAAGGAATTCGTCCTTTGAAACTGACCCATGTCAAGAACTTGATCCAAAGCATGTCAAAAGCATTTCCAAAATTAATCAAGATCAAGAATTTGTATCTCCAAGATACTACAATGATTTAATGGACACTCTCCTATCTATACAATAGATCGTAGATAATGATCATATCCACATAGCACATACTCCTCCATCTACCCATGAGATGCTTTCTATGGATGGACACATAGATGATCTTCATTTAGAACAGGATTCCTTTACTCCTGACATTACTACACAAAAAGAGTAGGTTATTGATTCTTGTAGTCAAATTGAGTTGTCAGCATTAAGATCAGATATATCCCAAATTCATACTAAGGGCATCATGTATGAAGATATCCAGTATTATCCACTCAAGGAAATAGGTCAGATAAAATAGGATATTTAGGAGTCAGCAGAGTAGCAAATTGAAATAACGTCATCCATACTAGTCACTTATCAAAGGATGCTTATTGAACAAGACATCTCAAAACAAGAAAAATCAAGGAACAAAGGTACTACTACCACCATACTGGGGGAAACTATGTCTCAAGAAAACATCAACATAGGGAGCACGAATAATACTTATGATGAAATCGATGCCAATACTACAACTAACCATGCCATGAATCTTCATCCACCCATCACCCCATCCACGAATTGGGACCAACATCAAAAGAAGGTTTTGAATCAAAGCACAAAGAACGTTATCAAAGCAAAAGAAGCTAAGAAGCATATATCAGAAAAATCAAATACATATGGATACCAAAAAATACAAAGAAGGATTATCCCTATCAAACTCCATTAGTCAAAGAAACTATGGGGCAAAATAAAAAAGGGAAAAGTATCCATCAAAGATGTCCACAAAAGCAAAGAAGGCTTCTCAAGCAAAGCACAAAGTATATCAAGCAGTTGGTCCTAATTCCACATACACTTTTGTATCCACCCATCATTGCTTATCTTCCCAAGTTTGGAGAGTCAAAGGTTCCAAGCTGTCAACCAATCCATCTTCTATTCCTAAACACACTCCATCCATGCCTCCACGCATGATATCCAATTCTCACATTGATTGTGTATTGGAAGCAACCCTTCATCATAAGGATTCATAAGGTGCTCTATTGCGATGTACACACAAAGATAAAGTTAACCCTGGTAACAACAAAGCAAATCAAGAATATCAAAAGTTGCATTCAAGTGCACATATCTTAGCAAAGTAGCTTCTTCAAGCAAGATATCAATGGCACATTATGACAGAAGCATCTACACCAACACCACTAGGTGGTTCAAAATGAGATTGAAATCATTTAGAAAAAATAAAAAATAAAATATATATATATATATAAATCCAAAAAAAATCAAAAAAAGGATTGAAAATAGTAAAGAAAAAAATTGTCCTCTAGTGAAAACTGCATGGGCGGCACTTTGGACAGATACCGTGATGAAAACTTGGAAAATAGGTGTCATGTGTAGAATTGAGAATTTGCGTGTACCAGTTCAAGTGAAAGCATCTCATCTCATCCATAATAAATCCAACATTCCATCCATCTCATCCATAATACATCCATTTATCCATGAACCATTTATCCAATCCATTTTCATCCATCTCCATCCATCTTCTAAATTATCTTGATCTTGATGAAATTTTGGTGCACACTTTACACTTGCTTATGTTAGACATCTTGACATGAGCCATTTTCATTGATCATATCCTACCTAGCATTATCTAAGCCATGAAGCACTGTCCAAATGAGCTATCCAAACACCTTATCTTATTGCAAGATAATACATATCCCTCCATCCATACATCTATCTAAGCATCCATCCATGGCATTCCATACATTACTAGACACTGGGGGCAGATATTCACATCTTGCTTCAAGAATAAATCTTAATCTATATCTTCTAGCTTATGTGGTGATCTGAACATTAGCAAACGTGAAATCAAATTGGTCAAAGCACCTGTGAGAAAAAAATTCCAAATCACTAGCCCATGTCATATTTTGACAAGAAGATGTTCCTTATCAAGCATTATCTTTCATTGAACATAAATCCAAACAATCAATATCAGTCACATCTAATTTTCACTTCAATATCACATCAAATCATCCAAAAACAATTTTGTTCCAAATCAAGCTTCAAAATACTGATCAATCAAATTCAATCAATCCATCATCTTGGGATATCCTTCCCAGTCCTTGTGTTGCTTAACACTATCCTTGCATTGTTGTGTATCCTCAACAATGTTATCATCATCAATCCCTCATCATCTTGGGATATTCATCCTAATCCTAGTGTTGCTTAACACTATCCTTGCATTGTTGTGCATCCTCAACAATGTTATTATCATCAATCCATCAATCAGATCAATCAACCTTAGCTTGGTTTTCAGAAAAATCCCAAAATAGATCACTGATATCATTACACATATCCATATCCAAAACGCCAAAATCAGGTGAAAAATCCAAAAACATCTAGAAAACCAAAAAATCCAAAAACATTCATAAGGTCAGAAAATCCAAAAAAATCCAAAAAACCAAGAAAATCCAAAAACAACCAAAAAAACAGAAAATCCAAAACATTCAAAAAATTAAAAATCCAAAACATCCAAAATCATATCAAAAATCCAAAAACACTTATAAAAAGTAAAAAAAACATCAAAAACTTGCTATCCAAACTATGTCATCTTTGAGCTTAAACGTAGGCAAGGCTAATCTTTGATCAACCCCCGAGACACAAAATCCAAAAACATTCATAAAATCTTATAAAACACAAAAACATTGGAAAATTGGAAAATCAAAACATTTGTAACAATCTCAAAAAACCCAAAAACAACCTCAAAACATTTCAAAAACATCAAAAACATTCAAAAAAACCCCCAAAAATCCATCCATCTCATTTCGATTCACCCATATAATCAATCATCCATGATAAATCAATCATCACCTTCATCCTTTGGCAAAACAAACAAAAACAACCACAACAATCAACAAAAGAAAGCTTCAAATGTAAAATCAAAAGGAAACTTCAAACTTTTAAATGAAAAATCAAATCCTAATCATTTTCAAACATGTCAGTCAACCTTATATCAAGAGCCTATCAAACAACTTATCAACCCATCATCATCCTATATAATGCATGTCCTAGGATATATTGTTTTGACAATGGGCATCATTTTGGATATCACTTTGGATACTTATCCTAATCAAAACACATCCCCTTGGCTAGAGGTATGAAGAACATTGACTTGTTTGTGTGCTTGATCTTTTCTTTTGATTTATCTTATTGCGCTCATTCCAATGACCTCTCGATGATGTCTAATCAAAATGATTTAGAGAGAAAGGAATGGGGCATTGATCATTATCTTTTGTCTGCTGTGCTTGTTGGACGTTCTTGTAATATAACTTGGAAAATACTTGCTTTGTTAAGTGCATCCTAGTAAAGTTTCTATATGTCAGGTGTGAACAAGAATACTCCTATGTGTTTGTCAAGTCAAAGTCCATCTCACTAGATACAATGCCATCCTGGTTGTCTATAAATTGATGCATCATATCTGCGTGTGTTATCAAACATAAGGTAAATGGTCCCTTTTAAAATCCCAATTCCCAGCAAGCGAACATCACCATCAACATCATCATCCATCATCCATCATCATCTCCAATAAAGTCTTAATGCATCATGGACTTATTGGATCCTCTTTTCAACATCTTATTTCTTCTTATTCTTCTATATTTACTAAAATTTCTATCCAAATTTGTGTGATATCTCAAAATATACATGAGGCTACCCATGGCCGATGACAATTTGTACATCATAAAAATTGTCTACGTCAAATATCTGATCTTTCTAAGGAATTATCTATCGTCCTCTAATCAGTAGAACCACTCCTCTCACATTTCATCATGATCTCGATCATAAATTAATATTTCTGCTCGATCTCTTGAGGGGGCAGTATACCAGTGTAATTCTTCTTGTTGGGGCAGCAGTGGGGCATTAAAAAAAAAAATCAGAATTTTTTTGACTTTTGATCATGGCAAGGTTATTCTTTGAACCAACGCAACAAGTGCATCGCTTCAAACAGGGGAAAAATGTAGACATGTAAAATGTACCAATTGAACCTATACACCTGATCCTGCTTTTACTAACTCCATTCTCTTAATTAAATAAATCAATTTTATCTAATTAAGTCATCATCTCCCTCTGATTAAATAAATCAATTTTATTTAATTAGCTTCTATAGTCTCTCTTTAATTAAATAATTCATTTTTATTTAATCTCTAAGGTTGTTCTATTAAATTAAATAAACTAATCCTTATTCGATTTAATCTAACACCATCTTCTTTAATTAAATAAATCAAATCTTTATTTAATTAATTCTAAATCCATCATTCCTCTCATTTTGATTTAAATTAATCAAAAAATCTAAGTCAAAATGGTCAAATCAGCTAATCTCCTTTAAATCAATCAAATATTGATTAATCTTAGTCTTAATCCATCAAATCCTCTAGCTTTTGCCACTTGCTCAATAAATCATTTCTTTTGAATTATTAAATTCTCAGTTCCTTTAAAAAATGCATCAATAGTTGGAATATTCCCCAAATTTGAAAAATCCCTCCAAAAGGGTTTGTACATCCAACAAAGCATTTAATATCTCTTACAAGTCCTTTTCTTGAGCTAGGTGACATTAACTTCACCTTTCACCTCATCCTTCAAGCCATCTTTTGAATTTGAATCTCCCCCCTCTTTGCACATTCTCCAAAATGTGCTCAACCTTTGTCCATTAGCATGTTGACAAGTGGCACTTTATCATTGAATCATTTTTAGTCCCACATCCTCCATATCTTTCAATCTTCAATCCTTATCTCTTATAAATAGAGGCCTTCTCTATTTTTTTGGGGAGCCACAATCAATGTAAAATTATTATGCTCATTTAGGAGGAGAATTGGAGCCAAAGTTGTCATCTTCATCCGTTCTTCATCCATTTCTATCATTTCTTAGCTAGGTTATGCAGGATTTTCTCCAAGGAAGCATCAAATCATCATGAAGCTTACAAGGGATTGGGAAAGGGCCATTTTCCACATCAAAATGACACCAATTTCCCCATGGGATTGAGAGTTGGATCATCTAAATAGGATTTAATAAATTCATTCATTGTGTTCTTCATTTATTTCTTATTTTGATGTTTCTAATGAATTTCATGGGGAATCTTAGTTCTAACTTGCATATGGATCTAATCTTGTGTTTGTTTGCTATGTTTGTGTAGGTCTAGGATTGGGGTTCACACATAATATTTATGTTTGTTTATGTTTAAGTTTTTGTAACTTTTGTAAAGATCTATAAAAAATTTCATTATCCTCCTCTCAAGATTAGTGTAGGAAGTTCTTCTGCTAATTTAGCTTCCTTTCAAGTGCTATCAAAGCTTGATCACCTTTGGTTTCAGTTGTGGGTTGTTGGGTTTTTTGAACTAATCTAGATTTGAGTGGTAGCTTGTGTAGAAGATACTTTGTGATCTTGTTGTAGGAATTTTTAGATGGCAAGTTCATCAAGGAGAATAGAGGTGAATAATTTTTTTGGAAATACTTTTTTGATGTGGAAGTTGAAGATGGAGGATCTATTGATAGATCACGATTTGTGGGATGTTGTTAATGAGAATATTTTAAGGCCCACAAATCCTACTTTGGCTACTCAATATGATGTTATGCACCATAAATCCAAGGTTCTAATTAGATTGTGCTTGGTAGACTTTGTTTTAATCAATGTCCATGAAGAGACCTCTACATAGAAACTATGGAAGAAACTTGGTGAGATGTATCAAGCCAAATCTTTAGTGAACAAAACTTTCTTGAGGAATAAATTGTATTCATTGAGAATGGAAGAGGGTGGATGAATTACAAACCACCTAGAAGCATTCAATATGTTGGTAGCTCAATTAGCATCAGTTGGTGTCAGAATGCATGAGGAGGAGAAATATCAGATCTTGCTTTGTTCCTTGCCTGATTCATGGGATTCTCTTGTTATGGTTGTTGGGAGTACTTATGTTATCTTGAAGAGTGGAGATGTGGCGGGTTCTTTTTTTATGAAGAGATGAGGAAGAATGTATCCACCAGTTCCAAGAAGGCCCTATTTTTTTGTGAAAGACCCAAGGAAAAATGAAAGAAGAATGAGAAGCATGATAAATTCAAGTCGAAGGGGAGATCTAAATCTCCTAGAAAGTCCAAAGTTATTTGTTGAAACTACGGTAAGCCTATAAATATTTGTAAGGACTACAAATAAGAAAAGAAGAAAAATAAGAGATTTGTTTCTGATTTTGAGTCCAAGAAGGAAGTTGGTGATGCATTCATTGTAGCTTTGGAAAATTGTGTAGGTAATGGTGCATGGCTAATTGACTTAGGTGCATCTTTCCATATGACCTCTAATAGAGATTGAGTTTTTGAATATGAATAATTTGATGGGGGTAAGGTGTACTTGGGTGATGATTCTTGTTTAAATATTGTTGGTTGTGGTAAAGTTAAAATCAGGTTTCTTGATGGTAGAATAAAAAGTATTAATGGTGTGTTGCATATCCTTGGATTGGCACAAAATTTATTATCTATGAGAAAACTAATAGATACAAGTGTTCATATAGTATTTTATAATGTAGGATGCATGATGGTTAGAGGTGCTATGGTGATTGCTAGAGATGTTAGATATGGCACATTGTATAAGCTTTATTCATACACTGTTGAGTGCAATAATACTTTTTGTTAAAAGCAAGAATACGAAAGAGGTGAGGGTTTCATCTTTAGCAGGTGGTCATGGCTTCTCGTTACTCAAGGGTGCTCTTTCCTCTAAATCAAAGTTCCTTGCAGAGAAAACTATGTTATGAAATCAAAAACTTGGCCACATTATATAAAAAGGCCTATGGACCTTGAAAAATAAAAACCTTGTTGAAGGGTTGTCTAATTGTAATCTTGAATTTGATTTATGTGAGCATTGCATTTATGGAAAACAAAAATGCATTCAATTTTACTCAAGTTCTCATAAATCTTGTGGTATATTGGATCTTATTCATTCTAATGTGTTTGGTCCTATAGATGTTCCTTCAATTGGAAAATACACATATTATATTTCATTTATTGATGATTATAGTAGAAGGACAAGGGTATACTTTCTAAAGAGTAAATCTAAAATTTTCAATTGATTTAAAAATTTTAAAGCTGAAACATTGAAAAATAGGGTTTGAAAGTGAGGTGAACCAAATATGATGTGTTGAGAGACCTATTTCCCTTATTTCATTAGGAAATGAGATTCACATAATGAATTGATTAAAAACCCTTAGGTGAATCAAGTCAAAGTGAGAATCTTCATATTTCCTTATGACTGAAGGATGAGAGTTAAGGTCAAACAACACTTTGGGGAGAAAAACTAAAAAATAGAAAATCAACACCAAAATGCAATCTAACACTTGAAACAACAATATTAAACTCAATATTAGCAGAACCAGAAAATAGATAGTAGATCTAAGAAGGGCAGAGACATTTGTACTATTCACCAAAAGTTCTTTTCATAAGTTGATCTGAGACTCATTCACCCTAAAAGGGAATGATGAACTCAGAAAGCCTTCCAAGAACTAGTATGCACCTTCAACATCTTATGTTTCTTTAAACAAATCAAATTTTAATCACCTTGATACAAGAATATAGTACTATGCCATAAAGAAGAAACATACATAGTTGAATTCCTATACATTAACCCTTAGAGGAAAGATGATGTAGTTCCAGATCTAATAAAATTTTAGTAGCATAATGACATATAAATTAACATTTATGAACGAGAAACACACAGAATTGAAGAAAGATAGACAAAAGAGAAGAAAACATGATATACATGGGGAAAAAATCCCACCCTCCAAAGCATTGAACCAATGTATTAATTTACAACAATTCAATTACAATACATTTAGGCTCGCAACCTTAACATGGAGACTACATCTTGCTCTTCTAGAAGAAATGTGGCAACATAACCCAACAATTAAAAAAAATCTTCTCACACAACTCCTCTAGCAAATGCCCATATTTATAGAGCACCAAGATGAACGCCTAGAAATGACACATGTCAACATCCTCTTCATTGCATGCATGCAAACAAAAAGGATAAAATGCAAGGTGCCTATCTTCACTTGCTTAAGCATCTGTCATAAAATCTCAACATGCAACCCATCTGTAATAAAATTCACTAGTCTTGACTCTTACACTATCATATAAGCTATCATATTTTTGTCGTAATCCACCACACTAGTTGTCATAGTCCAACTCTTACAACTTATGACAAATTCCACTAAAATAGCTTATAGTGGGGTCCACAAAGTGGGATGCCTGTTTCCACCAATTTAGGATGCATGTCATCCTAGTCACTTGCCATGTAAGTTTCCACCTTACCAAAGTAGGTCCCACAAAGTTACATCACAAGAATGACATAAAATAATACATAGGCTAAAATATATAATTAATTAAAAAAATTAATGCTAGGATTTGTAAAGGTTGAGACACCTTAATCCCAACACACCCATGGGCGAATGGGTCCAAGTGTAGGGATTTTCTATAAATTTTAGTAGCCTTTGATGAATATTTGAATGTTCCAATTTGTCCAAGTTTTATAGTCTGAAAGTTGGAAATGACTTCAGGATCTTAGTTTATGTGAGATGACAATAATTTTGACAACTTTGACAACTTTGACAACTTTGTAAACATTGCACTTCAAAAGGTCTTCAAGCCCTATTCAACCTAAATATGCAATCACACACACAAGAGAGAAAAAAAATTGTTTTTAGGTGAATGGGGGTTTGCCTTGGTCAAGCCCAATTTTGGTAATCAAACCTTGAATTAAAATGAGACATAAAAGAGGGAATTAAGAATGAACAAAGCTATGTTACCAATCAACAAACCCTTGAATGAAACCTTGATAATGGAGATCTTAGGAGGTCTACAACTTGCATGAAATGGTTGAATTGGATGTGGATCTTGATGCTTGAATCTTGCTTGAAATGATGCTTTGAATGCTTGACTTGATCATGAAACCTACATCACAATGTTAGCTCCAAAAACATGCATGAGGCAAGAATACTTTGACATGATGAATGGATCTTGAATGTCACAATAAAACTCTGATATATCTTATCCTAAATTCCTTTAATTTCTCTTGAAAGTGCTCTTGAAATCTCATAAAATTGCTAGGTAAAACATAGTGAATTACCTTGTATTTATAGGTATGTATCCTTAATTTCCCGAAATTCAAATATCACAAGCTGACATTGAATTATGGATTTAGAAATGTTAAAATATCACCAAAAACATAATTTAAATTTAGTTCCTAAGGTTTAGGGAGAACCCATTCACCCATGGGAAAATGGGTCCTAGGTCCATAAACCTGGAACACACATTGCTCAATGTAAAATGTTATGTTTAGGGATTAATTAATGTTGGGTTTCCCCTTTGGAAAATGTAATTAATTAGGCTTGGAAATAAATTAAAAGGGCCAATTAATTAAGAGGGCCCAAATAAGTGTGCAAATGTAAAGGGTTACATTTAACAACACTAAATTAAGGCATTATTAAGTCTAATTTTAAATAGGAGGGCACAAACAAGTGAGAAAATGTAAAGGGTTACATTTTTCTACACTAAAAAAGAAATGGTTGAGTTGCAGATTGGAAAGAAAATGTTTGAGGATTGATAATGGTGGTGAATTTTTCTCTAATGATTTTGATAAATTATATAAAGATTGTGATATTCATAGGAAAAAGACAACTTTGTATTCTGCATAATAGAATGGAGTTACAGAAAGAATAAATAGGACATTGATGGAGAGGGCTAGGAGTATGTTGAGTGGTGTTGCTCTAGAACAAAGGTTTTGGGTTGAAGCAATTTCAACTACTTATTACTTGATTAATAGGTTTCCTACATCAACTCTTCTTGATAATACACCTATAGAGGCATGGTCGGGGTCACAAGACATCATTAAGACATCTTAGATTTTTTGGTTGTGAGGCATATGCACATGTGCCAAAGGAGAAGTGAAAAAACTCAGAGAACAAGGCTATAAAATGTATCTTCATCAGATATATTTATGGTGTGAAAGGATACAAGCTTTGGGATCCTATTGTATAAAAGGTAATATATAGTAAAAGTGTTAGTTTTAGAGAAACTAAGCCTTCTTCTATTACATTGCAACAAAAACAAACTAAATAGGAAGATGTGATTCAAATTCCTTCTACACTTGAAAAAGTTGAATCGAGGCTCCTATATAGACAAGAATTTTAGGAGAGCTTGAATCTAGCTTTGAATCTTTAGAAGAGGAGCAATAACCTCCAACTCATCTTGTTTGAAGATCTACAAGGAATAGACAACCACCTGAAAGGTATTCACCTGATGATTGGAGATGTATTTTTTCTTTGAATACTAATATTGATGAACCCAAATATGTAGAAGAGGCATTATATATGAATGATGTAGAATCTTGGAAGATTTCTATGGATGAAGAAATGATATATTTGAAAAAGAATGATACATGGGATCTAGTACCATTACCTAAAGGATGAAAGCTTGTTGGTTGTAAATGGGTGTTCAAGAAAAAGATTAGCTCAAATGGAGGTATTGAGAAGTACAAAGCAAGGTTGGTTGTAGAAGGTTATTCTCATGTTGAGGGTGTTGATTATGGTGCAATATTTTCTCCTATTGCAAACATGAAATTAATTAGATTTTTTCTTTCTATTGTTGCTACTTATGATTTAGAGGTTGAAAAAATGGATGTGAAAACTGCTTTCCTTCATGGTGATTTGGAGGAGGATATTTATATGAAATAACTAGAGCACTACGTGGTGAAAGGTCAAATTAATTTGGTTTGTAAATTGAAGAAATATTTCTATGGCCTAAAATAAAGTCCTAGGATTTGGTACCAAAAAATTGATACATATGTGCTGAGTTAGGGATTTGAGCATTCTAAATCAAATCATTATGTTTATTATAAAATTGATGGTGATATTTTCCTATTCATTGTATTATATGTCGATGATATGTTATTTATTGGTAAAATGAAAGGTATGATTTCAAAAATAAAGTCTCAACTTGTAGCTAAATTAGAAATGAAAGATCTTAGTGCAAATAGACACATTCTTGGGATGAAAATTAGAAGAGATAGAGTGAATAGAAAGCCATGGTTTGGCCAAAGTAATTATGTTAATTCAAATTTACAAAGGTTTGAAATGCAAGATTGTACAAACCCTTGTGTGTTCATTTTTTAGCTGGAACAAAGTTATCTATTTTAGATTGTCTAACATCCCCATCAAGGATGGAAGACATGGGCAGAGTTCCTTACTAGAGTGCAGTTGGAAGTTTGATGTATGTTATGGTTTGTACTAGACCATACATTCCCCAAGAAGTGGGAGTTCCTTCCTGATATATGTCTAATCTTGGTAGAGTTCATTGGGATGCAGTTAAAAGAGTCTTTAGATATTTATGTGGTACCTTGGAGTATTCCTTGTGTTATCATAGAAATTTGATTGAAGATGATATTTCCCTTGATATTCATGGTTATGTGGATTCAAACTAGGCAGGTGATGTTGATAGTAGATGATCCACCAGTGCTTATGTGTTTACTTTATTTGGTGGTGAAATTAGTTGGATGAGTAAGCAACAGGTTGTGGATGCTTTGTCTACTACTGAAGTTGAGTATATGGTAGCTACTCATGCTTCTAAACAAGCCCTTTGGCTTAAGATATTGTGTTCATATATTGGAATAAAACAAGGTGTAGTTACAATTTATTGCAACAATTAGAGTGTAATCTATCTAGCTAAGAACCTGACATTTCATGCCAGGACCAAGCACATTGATGTATAATATCATTTTGTTATATATATGGTCGAAGATGGTAGGGTGAACCTAGTTAAGGTAGAGATTTTGATGAATTTTGTTGATTCTTTAACCTTGTGAGGATAGAGAAGTTTAGATGGTGTTCAGACTCTATGGGCCTTTCAAACCCTAGCAATTAAGAGACAATGTTTATGCTCCCTCCTGTTACTCTTCCAAGGTTTTTGACAAGTGAGAGATTTGTTGAAAAAAATGTGTCTCAACCTTGCAATTACAAAGGTTGATTGTTGATAAGTAAGTGCGAGGGGTGCAGGGGATGGTACCCCCTTGTGAGGGTCTAGGGGCCCCGTACCCCAATGGGGGTTCGGGGGTAGCACTACCAAAAGCCACATTTTACGTGTATTTTATCATTGTAAATATGGACCATTCATCATTAGGTTTCAAATTTAATGGTAGATATTTTGTTGGCTTGTCTTGCCCTAGAAGGCAACCCTATTTTATGAGGGTGTTGTATTACAATTGAGTATTATGTTGTATTCTGAGAGTTTGATAGTGGTTGTGTTACCTCTAGATCTTTGGTTGGTGATACTCCTATGAGAAGCTTTCTCTAAAAGTTTATTGTAAGCTTTGTGATTTCTAAATAATATATTGGGCATATTTTGGAGTGTGGATTTTTTTCTCTTGAAAGGGTTTTCCCCACATAAATTATTGCATTGTGGTATGCATGATATTTATGTTTGTTTGTGTTTAATTTTTTGTAACTGTTATAAAGATTTGTAAAGTTTTGCATTATACTCCTCTCAAGATTAGTGTAGGAAGTTGTTCCACTACCTTAGTTTCCTTACAAACTTAGGGATCTTTAGGTCTATTATGTCATATTTGTGGTTATCTACATCAGTTAATTAGAAATTAGGGGAATCTCTACATCATGCACATAATATCCATTATCATAAGACACCTCACAAATATGATTCTAATTGTTAGAAGCATTGACCAAGCTAGTACCCAAATCAATACTTATATCTATGCTAGTCTTGATCCTAATATCTTTATCCATATAATCCTATTCCATATACCTATCCATCAATCCCTATCATCCATCATCAATTAAACCATTTATCAACCTCTAAAATTATAAAGAACTAAAGCCTCCATCTATCCATATTAATCTTAATCCTAATATATCAATCCCCATAAATTATAACACATTGACCAATGAACCACCTTATGTGTCAACTCAAACTAAGAATATATTTCTCTAGCACACAAGGTTCATTCATTCAAAAATTAATACATTACTAAAAAACTCCACACCTCAAATAAACAAGTTGCAACCTTATCCACCTACATGAATCCTTCGTCTCCTAAACCTTCACAACCCAAGAAAAAAAATATCAATTAAACCAATCTATGTAATCCAATCAAACAAATCATAAAAAAACAATCCAATCGATCCAAAATAGCTATGAAGGGTGATGTCCAAGGGCTATGAGTAGGGAATCATAAGCTAAACCATGGAGTTAAGGGTTATGCCACACCCCTCATAAATATGAGCATGCCGATGTCACTTAAAACCCCCCTAGTATTATTGTTCTTATGAATAAACCCATGAAAAAAGATAAGAGAAGAAAATCCACCCCTTTCTTTCTACTCATAAAACCCATAATCCATAAGCCACATAAAATCTTAAAAAAAACTTATTATCAACACTTGAAGTTGAAGAGATACATTCAAAATATAATTGGCCACGAAAACATTTATTTTGAGGGAAACACGCCTATATTCTGAGATGAATATCAATATCCTTGTCCAATACATTATTTATTTTTTTGCCACCAACTTGAGGTAAAACACTTCCATTAATCCCATTAATCCCAAACAAGCATAAAAATTAACCACATCTAAATGGCACACCTAACGTCACCACTTTTCTACTTTTAATACCATACTAGGCTTGTCATAACCATATTCGTGTTATCTTAAAACTAATTAATTAAATAAAATGCTTATTTAATTATCTAAGGCCTATCCTCTAAAATTTCCATGCATCATTTAATTAATTAAATAAATCATATAAATATTAAACTAACATCCCACATACATTTCCCCTAGTTGATTAAATAATCTAATTATTTGATTAGGTAGTCTAAATCCCCAAATACTAGTCTACTACCCCATTAATCATATAAGCACGTCACATCCACACTTTAAAATTAAATTATCCAAATCACCAATCCAAAGCCCAACAAACATTTAATCCTCTCCATCTATTTATAACTACCTTCAATCTAAACTCAAACTATGTTTTAAAATCTTCATCATCCATCTAATCAAGGCAATCCTATCCCTCAATATCAAACTAATATCGACCCTTCACTTCCCCTTCAAAAAATCTATAAATCCATCATGTTGGTGTTTCCAACTGATGGCCTTGGGTTGGGTAGTAAAGCTACCCTTTCAAGCTCCATGTACTTGCAACATATCCCCTCATGCTGATAGATGACAACTCGTACCTTCACTTCTTCCTTTTCTTCTAGTAGATGGTTTGGGTAGTTCCTCCATATATCAAACTCATCTTCCTCATTATTCCTATCATTCACTTTTCATTGGTTAGATCCATTTCATTCCACACCAACAAAAGAAAAAACTCCCCTTGTTTTATTGTTCTCAAGTTAAAATTGCTATTTCCACACCCCATCTCATCATCATCAACATGTTTCACCCACTTTGTAGTTAGCCTCTCATCGTTGCACCTTTCCAATTCATTTTGCATTTCAATCTCCATTGCAATCATGGTATTCTAATGAAAATCAACTTCAATTGTATCTAATGGCTTTGAAAATGGAGTTCGTACCTCACCATTGACAACTACATTTTTTATCTCACCTCCTGTCAAATCAAGCCATTCTCTCTCAATGAACTCAACTTGGAGAACCAAGTCATCTTCCTCTTGTCCATTTGCTATATCTACACTCTTTCCATACAGATTCATTCCCACGTATTCCTCTTAGCACTATGGTTCGAAACTCTCATGTATCTCTACATCCTTCAGAATAACAATGGCTGCCCCAACTTCCTTTGGCTCTCCGTCATTTATAAACTCTTTTATTCCAACCAACATCACCTTACTACTGCTACTACAACTATCGCTATCCTCTTCTTGTTCATGCATAGGCAAAAAAGTATGCTTGATTCCATCCTTTTCAAAGGTACATGTGTTACTCCTCCCTTTATGTACAACCTTTAGATCAAACTACCAAGGCCTTCCAATCAATACATGACACACATTCATAGGCATGATTTCACAAATCACACTATCCTTATAACTACCAATCTAAAATTCTACTAAAGCCTACTCATCTACCAACAATTGATGCCCTTTCAGAAGCCAAGAAACTTTATAAGGAGTAGGATGTTTAGTTCTTTTATGTCCTAGCTTATCCACCATTTCTACAACCACTAAATTATTTGTACTAGACCACTGTCAATAATTAGTTTGCAACACTTACCTTCATCTTTGCACTTCATTTTGAATAGAGCCTTCAGTTGTACCAGTTCATGACTCTCCTTTGGCAGTTTTAGCAACACTCTTTTGAACAAAAGAGATTCTCCTTAGGTTCTTCCTTTCTTGGAGAAATTGATCTTGCACTCTCCTGATCTACTTGCACCACTTGATTCCTCTGTTCTGGCCTCGTGTAATCTCCTTGGGAAGATTCTAGACACTCCCAACTCTTGTGACCCACATACTAATTACACTTAAAACATTTACCCACAAAACCTTTGCCTCTTCCCCGATAACCATCGCTTCTAATAGATCTTTCTCCTCTATCCTAATAACCTCCTTTTTCTGACTTAGCTTTCCCTTTGGATCTACTTGCCTCTCCATCTGGATGGTGTTGCTTTCCTTTTTCTGCATACCCTCATCCTTTACCTCGGCCTTGTTGATTTTTCCTCCTCATCAGCTTCTCCTTTGCTTTAATGGAAAAATGGTAGGCTTCCTCCAAAGTTCTTGGTAACACTAAACTCAACTTGTCCTACAAACTGTACCTCAACCCATTCAAATACCTTGCCACCTTTTCCAAATCCTCTTCGCTATGGTCTAACTGAATCATCAACTTGTAAAACTCTTCTGTGTATTCCTTGAATGACATATCTTTCTGCTTTAAATTCTACAATCTTTTGAAAATATTCATTGGGTAATCTGTTGGAAGGAATTTCTTCTTCAATTTGGAAACCATTCAATTCCAAGAAGAGATCTTCTCCTTGTTTTTCTTGCGTATCTCAGCCTACACGTAATCCCACCACATTGCAGTATGGCCTTTCAATCATGTACAAGAAAACTTCACTTTCCTTTCCTATGCTAATCCTTTGTATTCAAAATACTTTTCCAAATAATTAATCCATTTTATAAGGTCCTCTCCATTCAGACTTCTAGAGTACATAGGAACTTCAATTCATGGCTTGGCTCCCACATTCATCACAACTTTGATCAATCTCTCTTCCACTCCTTTGGGATCCTCTTGATCTTCCTCATCATCTGCTTGTGGCCACTCTTCCTCTTCAACATCACGAACATCATCTACTGGGGGTCCTCTTCATTGTTCCCTATCAATGGCATCCATTCATGTTGTCAAATTTTGCAACAATTTGAGGACTCTATCATCATGTCCTATTCCGCATCTTCCTCAAGCACCTCTACCTCTCATCATTCTCGGTGGAGTTCTTCCCACACCTCAACAACCCCAAATCTTTAGGCTCTGATACCAAATCGATGACACATCTTATTTGAATCTAGCCAAACAACATTACAAAACAATCAATCAATCAAAGGTTTCTCAAAGGCATTGCTTGTTTAGACATTTGAGGAAAATGCATCAAAACTTCAAATAACACATTCTTTATTTAAAACTAAAAACATGCATTGTAAGACGACAAAGAAAAATGAGCAAGGACAACCACATTCCATTTTTCTTTCAATGCATAAAACTTAGGTAATTAAAATCCACTGAGAAAATTGGAAGCACAAAGTATTTAATGTGTATGGGAAACCACAAAACAAAATACAATAGAGTCGATTCTCAAGATATTTATTTCCAAAAGCAACTCCTTTTGTTGCTCTTCCAAAAATCCTATCACCTATCTTCACTCAGGCAAAGCTATCACACACCCAAATATGTGTTGATGCTTGCTAAAAAAATGATTAGCCTTGGATCGGGCTTCTCCATCTCATCAATCCTCTCTCCTTTCACCATTTCTTCCTGGCAACAACTCCTCAAAAACAAGACTTAGTTTTTTCAAAACAAAACCCATCTAACTTTTTGCAGCCAAGAGAAGAAAATTGTCTTCATTCGTCGTTATGCATCTCTTCTTCCTTCTTGATCAATCATAACTACCAAGCATCTCTCCGCTGCCCAATGGCAGTTTGATACCAAAAACCAACCACAAAGAAGGTTCACAGCCCAAATATGAAGTGCCACGTCACAAGAGATACACAACAAAATTTAAAATAAAACCAAAATTTGAAATATGCAAGGATGCCCCTGCATCATTTCTAAAGGTTTTTCAAGTCTTATGATCAAATACTTTAGGTTGTTGACCAACTGACAAAAATCCACCTCTACTAAATTATTACTCTTTACTCTTTAGGTTCTGCAAGACCTAGGTGGGGTTCCCTATAACATTACCTAAAGACCAGTTGACATCAAGCAATGTGTAGAAGATATTGCTCTCACACCTTACTACTATAATTACTCATAATTTGGAAAGATTATGGATGTAATTCTAGTAACTATTAGGTTTCTACATGAGAGATGGTACAAATAAAAAATATAACAAAATAATGAGATATTATTGGTGTTTTGGTGTGGTGAAACTACTTGAGCCCTAGGGGTATGTAACAAGACTAGTGCCTTAGCATAACCATGTCAAATAATCATACAATTTTTCCTTATTTGAAACATAAACATAATCAATTTTTCCTTATTTGCAACATAAACACAATACTGATGGTTTCAAAGTATCACTTCCTTGTAGAAATACAACCAAATTAAGGCCTACAATGCATTCATACTTAGTGATCCAATTGCAAATGACATTTAGAAAGTAGCTATAGACAACACAATGTAGAAAGGTGCAAAGATGAAATCAAAATCCTTGATTATTCATTCATAGATAAATGTACTTACAATGTTGGAGACATGTATTGTATCACATTTTCATATAATCTATAGTTAAATATATGCATTAAAAACTTTGAAATTCTTAGAAATTATGCCTCAATCACCTAAGACCAATATTAAACTACAATCCCTATTTAGATGCATGTGGACTCAAAGATGAGAAAAACTCCTTGAAAAGCATATAAATTTTTCCTTTATATATGAGGCATAACTTTGAAATGACAAATCACCTAACCTTAACCCAAGTTGAATGCACAACAATTGATATCCATGCTATGCACCTGCAGATTGATCTATACATGTGAGGAGAATGTCCTCTAACATGGTTGTCGCATGTGGGAAATGAGAGATGACAACCTAATTATAGAAGGTCTCTTGAAATTAATAATTTAGTATGGCAGAAAGCTTCTAAAATGACAAAGATATCCTAGGAAGCAATAAACAAGCATGGATTTTGTGCTAACCAACCCACAAGAATGGCCTCCTGATAGAAAGGGATTAGGACAAGTAGTTGAGACTTCATAGCGTCATCCTAAGATATTGAGCTCTAGGAGTGGTAGTTGAAGTCATTGGATGCATTAAAGGAAACCACTACATTGAAAACATGCCTTTATAAAGTTGTCATAAAAGAAGATGGTTTGACAAACTAATGAAAATGTTGAAACTCCACCTTGCCTCCCTTTCCCTTTATTTTTTGGCCTTCACTACTCCTTTGTCAATGAGAAGACAAGTTCTAAGAACTTTTGTTAAAGCCAATGCTAGTTCTTGAAACCACCTAAAAGTACATGAAACTTCAATCTTCTTTTCTTCCTTTTGTCGAAGACTTGTTCCCCAGTAAAAAAAAAGCCTTGGACACATCAACAAAAATTTTCTGCATATGGACCAATTTTGAGAACCATGTCAACATAGAATGAGGTTTTTAGAACCTCATCGACAACCAAAAAGGTTTCAAAATTCTTAAAGTTGCTAAACTTAAATTTTTAATATTGGGTTGTCCTCTTTCTTCCATCTTTGTTTCTCAAACCTCATAGCTAGAACTTCAGGACTTTATTAGAGAAATGAGAGGTTCTACGAACCTCCATCAGAGTCAACAATGGTTCTTCAAACCACTAGAAACTCTAACAAAACACAACTGATATTTTCCTTGCCCACAAATCTTTCCTTACTACATGTTGATGGGTAACTTGGAACTACTTCAACACTTTGAGAGGTTTTGGAAACTTTTGTTGGAGCTAATAGTGGTTCTACGAACCAAAGAAAATTCTGATTGGTCATAACTTGGCCAATTCTCATCCAATATTCATTAAAATTATAATTTTGGACACCCATTTGGCCCTCTATTATATGGAAGACTCTAAGTTTAAGCACTTAACTATATTTTTAAAATATAAAGCTTGAGTATTTTGTCTATGGCGAAGTAAGGTAAAATAGAAATATAGCCCATACAAGACCTCTCAGATTGGTTATAACTAATGGCCATGAGGGGGCATAAAAATTCCAACACTGCCCACATGTGCCAAGAAGACCATCCAATTACTTATCTTAGATCAATTATTATTTTGGGGTGAAATTTTAGCTAAAAAAATGAATAATTTTTGCATGTGCCAACACACTACTTTGTAAGAATTTCCATAATAGAAAAATTGTAGGTATTTTCTCTCACATTGGAGATTCCAAGATCAAATTAACATAAACACACCACTTTGGAGCCATCAAAAGGTCAGGAAAGGTACTACACTTCTCTAAGTTTTCATTTTTTTATATATCTTCCATTTATTGTCTAATTCAAGGTGGAAGAAAATCATTAGTTTACAAATTCATTATTAGATTAGACTATCTCTTCTACAACTTCCATCTAATAACTAATCATAAAAAGGATAATGAGCTAATAAAAATTCTTCTTTAGCCTTGTGTATAAACCTAGGTAGTTCATTTGAAATCCATTTATCCAAATCCTTGATCCTAAATTCCTTGGAAGAAGGCCTTCACCATTATCACATTTTATCTTTGTTGAGCTATTTATCTTTGCCAATTTCTCCATTGTGATTGTTTCTTACCAGCCTTACAACCTTTTTATTGTTTACTTTTCTATCTATTTGAATTGAATCCCACTACCATGAGATGGATAATGATAGTCCACATTTATTCATTATTACACATACTATTATAAAGAATGGCTCTGATCAGGTAGCTAGATGAGGCTTTGTTCCTATATTTTTTTATCACTTTAAGATGTGATTTCCTAGCCTTTCTTGGAATCCTTGACAACAATAATGTTCATATACCTCTTTGATTATCTTTTTGTGAACATTTCTCAACATCTCATGGCATCTACTTGGGATCCTATCTTGTCTATCATTTGATTTCATATTAGTTAGTGTTAATTTATTTTTTTCTCTTCGCACAATTTCCTATGGAAAAGCCTCATTGACCATGTCGTCCTCTTTCTAGTTCCATCATTGATTCATCATATAATTTGTGCACATCACCATTTCCATATCCATATGATACAATTATAGTATCTTCTAGATTCATTATTTCTATATCCGCATCATTCCTTACGATCTCCATCAGTTTCATCATCTCATCCTTTAACAACTTGTGGAGATATAACCATGATTTTCCCCTTTCCAATTTATATTTCATGTCATTCCTTATGGGAATGTGACACTAGCTTCTCTTGTGATCTTATTAGGGTAATGAACTTGACATGTATCATCATCATGCATCATTTAACCTTTGAAAACTTTATCCTAGTCATTTTACCTTATGTTAACTAGTTGTATTACTAAGCTTTTTTTCTAGTGAACTTAAGAAGGTATGTATCTTACTTATCTCTTTTTCTCTATAATTCATTTGAGCATTACCATTAGGTGATGACAAGGACTAATATCATTTTGAGGATTTCCCTTTTACTATGATGATGATCAACTACTCCATTATTATGTAACTTATCTAGTCCATTTATTCAACCAACCATCAATAACCAAATTTAATATCTATAAATTTGGCTACCATGTTTAGCCATGGTAGCTCCTACCACAATGTTAGATCAATTTCTACAAAATGGATCATGATGGAAGGAATGGACCAAACATATGAATTTTTATTTCTAATTATTAGCCCATTAGTTCTAAGCATATTATAAAACTATAAAGTAATTTTGGACCAGTATCATTCATTTAATAGACATAAGAATTATCCTTTAGCTATAAATATATTAGAGCTTTTATAAGATGATTTGTTTTAGAATCCATTTGACACTCCAGGAAAGTAGAAATTAAGACATTATTGAGTTAATCCATTTTAATATTATCTATGCATTTTCTTCAATAAATCAATACAATGCCAACATTATTTCATGGGCAATTTATCTCCATTTTTCTATCAAGTATTTCAAGGAATTTTATAAATTCATCTATGCATAGTAATTGTATTTGTGTTAAAGCTTAGTTTGAGATCAAGTAATGTGGGTAAATCTTTCTAAATTAACATTTAGGATACATGAAATAAAAATACATAATTAAAAATAAATTATATCAATAAGGTTGAAAAGGTATTGAGAGTTCAAGCTTTACAAGACAAAGCCAACTACACTGTATCTCTCTAAAACTATAAAATTCTTTTGTGAATGATTTGGATAACTTATTTATGACTCTATTGCCACATGATTTAAGTTTATTTCTTACTTATTTTCTAATTAAACACTTTAAACCTAAACATAATGAATCTTACAAAGTGTAAGTTATCTTTGTTTGTTCACTCAAAGTGAGTATAAGAGTACAAGGGATTGCATTGATATTTTATTATTTGAAGAACCTCTACTCATTTTATTTTGAATTATTTTTTTTTCTATGAATATAAGATCTTCCTTTCAATATATACAATAAGCTAAAATGATGCAAATTAGTGATAAGAAATTATCTTATATACAATAAGCTAAAATGATGCAAATTAGTGATAAGAAATTATCTTTAAAATTGTGACATAAGGGCCTAGCTTAGTATCTATAAGAAATTTTCCACAAATATTTACAAAAACTATTGATCAGTTTATAGGATTAACCTCCTAAGACACATAAAGCTTAAATTTCAAGAGTGAGGATAATTTCTTTCCATTTGGCCTAAACTATCATCACTTTAACTATTAATTAATTTTTTGGTCCATAATTTGACTTTGTTCTCTAAAAATAGGGAAACCTTTAGGTTGTTTTCATAGTTTGACTTAGTTCTCTAAAAATAGAGAAACCTTTAGGTTATTTTCATAATTTGAATTAGTTCTCTAAAAATAGGGAAACCTTTAGGTTATTTTCATAGAAGTGTTGTGTACTTGTTAGATCACCAACACAATGAGTGTGAATATGGTAGAAAAAGGGCCACATTAAAACCAAGAGATGTTACCACTTCCACAATAGAGGATAGCTTAGTCAACATGAGAATTAGAAACCATAGGCTATGTTCATGAAATTTGAGATATTCATCACACTAAATTTTATTAATTTTAAAGAAAAGTTAGCTAACACATCACAATATGTGACTTGGGCTACAATTTCCATTTCAATAAAAGGATTATGGTTTAAAGATACAGAGAAGGTGAGGTGAATGGTATTATTAAATGATTGGGTGATCTTTCCTTTATTAGATTTTTTTTAGTTGCTTATTTGGTTGAATAATTTTGATCTATAGCTTGAGGTTTTGGTTCTCACATAGAATAACTATAGTAGAAGGTACACTCACTTTTTCTTCATATTGGAGATCCATCTTAAAAAGAAGAAGTTAAAATTAACATTTTTTTTTAGGATGGAAGTACAATGAGGATAATTCAATTAGTCATGGGAGAGAAAAATACATAAGCATTAGTCTAAAGCTCACCAAAAAATCCATAGAAGATGGATTAAAAATAAAATTGGTCACAAATATAATTTCCAATAACTAGTTTATCTAAAAGTGGATTCTATAGCATGCATTTAACATAGTCTTAATTATCCCTTGTAATGTATTAAATAAAATAAAATAAATTCATCAACACCACTATACAGAGAAATGGAAGCAAGATAGAATAGTGAAATCCTCACCCTTAGGTATGACATACAAACTACTTATGATAAATATATTATCTCAAAAAACACTCCAAGGATTTGGCATTGTACCTAAAATAAATGAAAGTGATTGATAGATATAACACATTGGGAGTATGAAACAAAATTACAATGTTATAGCTAATTGAAGGTGAGTTCGAAGAAATGGGAAAGTGGTCAAAAAGAGAGTGTGGAGTAGGGTTTGAATTCTTCAAAAAGAAAGGACATTTATTAGATGAAGCTTGATAAAATACTACAAATTTTAAACGTTCAAATAGTGTAGGTTTGTCAAATTTAAGCTTCAATATTGCTAGCTTCATTTAGATTAAGTGAAGGGACACAAGTTAATGTTTTCTAGAAATTTGGTGGAGGAGGCCAAAATATTTTTATTTCTATTCTATCTTGAATGGTTTTATTTTGTCTTTGGTTAAGTTATAAGAAATTTCGTTAATACATTTTTAGCTCAATGATGGTGGCTTAACAATTAGTGCCCTAAGTGCCTACTCTTTAATGGGACATGTGGTTTTAAATCCACAATTTTATAAAAGGCACACATTATATAAATATGGTGCCACTTTTTATTAAAATAAATTCAAAAATTATATTAATAATATATAATCATTATCTTGAATAGTTATTTGGTATATTAGTGTAATAGTGAAATTTGTATAAAAAATATAATTTTCATTTAGTTTTGGGTCTATTTTGATAGAATGTGTTAACATGATTGCATATTGGTGTGTTGAAAACTCTTGTGTTAAGTTCATATCCATCTGCAATCCTTGTCCATCTCCATTTACTCTCACCTTCATGCATTTACATGCTTTTTACCCTTTCTAGAAGTCAAAAGTCTCCTACTTTATAATATCCACCTTATTTTTTTACACTCATTTTGGTATCCACTTTCCTAGTGTGTTCTTAGGATTATTCACTTGATTTTTACATTTAACCCTAATCATAAAAGAATGACTAAAAAATATCATTCTTAGAAGTGTCTCACCTATCAATCCCAAAAATATGGACTCTTGACTCCTCAAGGACATTTACATTACCCAATGCTAGTGTTTGGACATTTGTATTCCTAAGGCTAGTGTTTGTGTTCAAATTAAAAAAATACATTTCTCCACCTTTTGTGCCCTAATCATTACTACATTTACAATGGTCATCCTCATGAAAAATTAGTGTGGGCCTATTTTTAAAACCTCTTTCAAATTATTAATAATACCAAATCATTTAAAACAAATTACTACCCCTCAATTCTTCTCCAACACATGAGCGATTTATACAAACTCCGTCAAAGAGGGGTAGAAATATTGCACTTCTAATATCTAATCTATATACCATTATCTCCATAGGAAACCATTAAAAATTAGTTACCTATACCCAACCAAAGATACAAGTTTGAAAACCCATAAAAATCAATTCCCTATGCCCAACCCAAGAAAAAAATTTAAAAACTTATTGTCATTATTCTTGAAACTAACTATGACCCATTTCCAATTAGTATTCCCTCATTTGTATCCTTCTTTGTGATCCATATCACCCTCTTGTCTCTCTGTTATTCTTAGTTTTCCTCTATATTTTTATTTGGTAATGACATATCTTGCACACAACACAATTACCTTAAATCATTAGGATTATAAACACCTAAAATTTCCTATTATGAATTATAGAGTAAAAACCAAATAGGGGACTAGCTGGGTTAATATCCTTTATAAATACCCTTTTCCCCTTGTCTAAACATTCAATTTAGGATTTCTCTTTGTTGGGAGAAAAATATACCCATTCTACATGTAGAGAATGGATCAAATACGAAAGGGGCCTAACTTCAATTAATTTTAGAATTCATGAATCCCTAAAACCTTATACCTAGGAGATTCATCTATAATCCATAGCACTATTGTAGTGCCCCTAAACACTATTACAGATCCTAAACATTATTGAAATGATCCCAACATAACTATTGTGGATAGATCCTTAATCCATTGCCAAAGTTAGAAACCACATTTTTAAGGTGCACACATTAATTTTATGAATTTTGTTAATCTATTTCTTTTATTTATAAATTTTAGTACCTAGATCTTGTACTTTTTGTCATGGATCATATTTATATAAAAAAATTATATTCCTTTTATAATTTAATTTTCTTATTAGGTAGTACAAAGAGAACTAGGATTTCCTATGCACATCAAACACATTTAAGAGGTTCCCAAAATGATCTTTCATTATTGTTGCCTCTTTTGCACATATTTCCAGCATTTCAATGCACCTAATCCTTTCCTTGACATTCTGAATTCCTTATTTTGGGTCAATCATATGATTTGGCTTTGCTCTCACATGATGTGGAACTACACCAAATTAAAATTTTTAAATTTAAAATTTTCTACATTTTTCTCACAAGTTGTTGTGATTGACCTCATACATGATCTCAAACAACTTATTGTTATGCCTTGGCATTTAAAGGAATTTAATGTGCAAATAATTCAAAAGTAAAAAGTCAAGAGCATGAGTTTGGATCTTTATAATACCATTTTTTCTTAAAACACTAAAATAAATCATAATCTACATCAAAATCATCTAGTGCACACACATGTGTTAGAGTGGCATCTTTAATAATCACCATGATCATAAATTCAATCTAATCAAGGGGGTTTAACCTATAGGAGAAGATGACCATTGTGATTTGACGATTTTATCAAGTTATTTTTCAATATTTCTAGTGCTTATACTCTAGTATACATCAAAATTTGGGGCAACATTAGTTTTAACAATACATAATCAGCCAAATCAATCATGTCCAAAACTGGGTGATTCTATACATTAGGTAATTCTCATGGAGCCTAGAATTGACCTGACACAAGGTTTGTTCCACTCAAAGGGAATTTTACAATTGTTCAAAATCTAAAACATTTCTCAAACCATGAACATTGATATTTGTACCATCAACTAGCAGAATCTATACAATATCAACATTCAATTCTTCATCACATCTCTCCAAACCAAATATCTAACACTTCTCATTTAATTTTCAAATATTCATTACACATTTATGAATTTCCCAGCTACTTTTTTAGATTATACTTTACATATACATATAAAAAATGTATTCCCCTCAATTAGTTTTACTAATATGAGAAATGTGTTTCCCATTTGTATTCCAAATATTTTGTATCCCTTTTTATAACTGTGGTTATGATGAAGCAAGTTGCATAACAAATCAACAAATTCACAATGTATTCTAATTATTTCTATGATTGAATTAAAAATATATATTTCGAAGAATGGCTCAGAGGGAAGCGCTTGCAAGCTCCAACGGTCGAGTTTTCAAAAATGGGGATTACTCTCAGTACCATCGATGGCCCCATGGCTACTATTGGGATTACTAGTCTACCAGGCGTACATTTTTTTGTCACATCTAACAGAGTTATCCACTCTATAACCCTTCACTATGGTTGGAAAACATTTAGTTGGGGAAAAACAATAAGTATTTGACATCTGTGAACCGAAGCCTGAACACCCAGGAAAAGTATCACACCCCAATGCTCATCATTCTCTCTGGTCCAAGATTGTTTCAGATTTGCAAACCGCGACAACTTTTTTTGAATACCATTCCAATCAGATATGGGGTGCCCTTCAATCCAAATCTTCATAGTTCTTTTTAGAATCGCATGACATTCCCCAATACCATTCTTATCAAATATGGGAAGTCTTTGGTTCGAATTGTCAAAAATTATAGCAGAAGCCTCCTTACAAGACTAGATCCTTTCAAGATAAAGGGAAAGCTTTGGGTCAGAAGGATGGAAGGTCATGGGTTGAAGCAAAACAGGTGAAAGGTTTCTGCAACCCAAAACTGAATGTGAAGGATCCTACAAATGGTCCGCTAAAGAAGATATGGGTGTCAAAGCAGCACGGGGATACTCTAAGGCCAATTGAAGGGATAATATCTATCACCTTTCTAGATGAAATATTGCTGCCACAAATTTAGGATCTCCAAGGTCTGGCCCTAATTTGTAAGTTTTGGAAATTTTCCCCTAATCTAATTTTTGTACAAAATTGTATTTTTGAAGAATGGGAGGGAGCCAAACAAGTTTTTTATCTAAATAAGGGGGAAGGGTTTTTATTGTTATTTTATCTTCCAAAGAAGTTAGGAATGCAGTAAGTAGAGTTATATCCTAGGTCTATGAGGGCTCAGGCCTCTACACTCAACCATGGATCCCAAATTTCAACACTTCAACCACCATGGTCAAGTTTATACCCTTTTGTGTTCAACTGCACTGCTTACCACTTGAATATAGAGAAACACAAATCATAGAAATCTTGGAAAATTAGATGGGTATATATCTCAAGTAGGATTTTTCTTTCTTTAGAAAACCTTCACTACCTATGAGATTCAGTTTTCTCCTCGATGTAACAAAAACCATTCCCAATTTCTTGCACATAAATCCAACTATGGGGTTTGGAAACAACAAATACTTATTGAAACCTAGAGAAAATTTGTTCTCAATGTCATTTTGCAAGAGACTCAAAAATAAATTACCAGTTGGAAAAGGAATGTTCTCAAATGGAAAACATCAATTGTCAAATGCCATCTACTCTTGAACATTTTCCAACTCATCAAATTTCTCCTACTAAAGCATTTGAAATTAGTTCGTCAAGCAAAGAGAATGGTATCATCCAGGGGTGGGATATGATGAACAAAGACCCCAACCAGAGTCTACCCTTTTCAAAAAACTTTTACAGAGGGTCCTCAAGCAAAGAAAATGACTCCATCCAAGGGTTGGATGTGTCAAATAGAGAGCCCATGCAGAGTTTACTCCTTTCAAAATTTTCTTACAGAGGTTTTGTGGATAACCCAACTGTGTTTATTTCCTTTTTGTGTAAAGGGAATAAACTAAAGTTCTCCTTGCTTGATGCTTCTATTCTAGTGGACCCAATATTTTCCCAAATAAATGACAACCATCTAGCCAAAATTATCAAATCTTTAATCTATGGTAATATTGGCAATAGGGAACCCATATTCATAAAACAGGGGGCTCCTCTTCAAATTTGTTCTATCATCAAGATAGAGGATCAGTTGTTAGGGGGCAACCAATATGCTGAGGATTCATTCCCAATGGGGTTTTGTGAGGAATTTCAAAATGTACATAAATATTTCACCCTTCCAAGAAAATTCTACAAATTTAGCTAGCTAATAGATTTTTAGTCCTTGATTGAAGAAGGAAGTCTTGAAGAACTGGCAGATAGGATTCTAACTAAAGTGGGCACATAGTTGGTGGATGAGATTACAAAAGAGGTATGTACAGAGGAGGAGAATTTTGGATTTAATAAGGAATTATCTATATCATAGACACCTAGCATTCAATGTACTGCATCAAAAACTCCAAGTAAAAGATGCCAAAAATCCCATGCTAGGAAGGTCCAGGAAGAAATAGAGGTAGGGATTCAAGCAACATTGGATAAGAGATTGGTAATCTCTCCAAATAAGAGACTTAGACCAAGGAGATCCTGTTGCTCTCCTTGTGACCAATGAAACTAATATCTTGGAATGTTAGGGGCATTAACACTCCTAACAAAAGGGCTCAACTCAAACATAAATTGGATGTTTGTGGGGCTGACTTGATCCTTATTCAAGAGTCCAAAATGTCAGATAGCATGTTTGAATCATCAATTAAGAAGTGGTCAAAATGAAATTTGTTCACTCACCTACACAAGGGGAATTAAGGGGCCTAATTACATTGTGGAATGATCAAACAGTAAAGGTGAGGTCTCTTACAAATGAAAGTAATAATGAGTTATTAGAAATTAGTCAGTTTGATTTATCTTTCTAGTTATTAAATGTCTATGGCCCAATATGTACAGTTGGGAAGAAGTTATTGTGGGGGAATTTGACTCGAGTTTTGGATCAGCTAGGGGTGGATAGGGTAATTTATACACCTAAAAATGGTCTGGATAATCTAATTAATTAAATACAATTTATTTGATTAATTAACCTTAAATTCCTCTACTATTGAATAAATAGAAATATTTATTTATATAGCTCACATTTTTAATTCTTCTAATTCTTCTATTATTTCATCTTAATTAAATAAAAAAGTTCACATACTTTGTTTCATTTAATTATTCATTTCTTCCATATTTAATTTAATAAATAGACTTCTATAGTTTGTTTTATTAAATTTAATATCTTATTTCTTCCTAAATTTGAATAAATCCAAATATTCAAATATATTCATATTTATATAGCTCGTCATATTTTACCTACCAAATTAGATATAAAACATCTAATTTAATTCAACTGGCATTCACGATAAAGTTGTGGAGACAAATTGGAGACAAATTGGAAATCAATTTATTAATCTCCTTCCTCTGATTCTTCCTATCCTATGGCAAGTTGTTTTTTCTGGGGAGGAACAATCTCCATGATCAGCTCAAAATTCTTCATCTCTCTCCATTCAATCCTCCAGATCAAATCCAGGCATTTGCTATGCTGCCCCTTCACAAATGTGTTGTCGTGAATCTATAAATACAACCTTCTGAAATAGGAAAAGGATCCCAATTCTTTGCAATCTTACTCTACAGAAATAGCAATCAAGCATTCAAGCATTTGGCAATTATCATTTAACAATAGCAATCAGTAGAATCATAATCATGGCATTCCATTTACACTGATCATAGTTTATAGTAGCTTCATTTATCTATTTTATGTCATTTGCATCAGAAGGATTTCATCATTCCACTTAAAAATAGAATCATACAAATTTAGCATCATAATCATAATCATCCCATTCTTCAGATTGGCATTTTAACAGTCACAATGCTAACCAAATCTGAGAGCCCTTTGTGATTTAATAAATCTTTGGAGATAGGGAACAATGAGATGCTTTCAAGAGTTTTCCTATTTTTAACTAGTTTAATTGTTGATTCTTTTGATATAATGTTTCATTAAGAAGTTTTGTTTGTTATTTTACTCTTTACTTATTCCACACTTACATTTTGGCGCCCACCGTGGGGCCTCTAACCCCATGTTTTAACAAACAAAAAAAAAATCTTCTAAAAAGTGTCTGTATAGGCTTATGGTGTGTTTCTTTTAGCGTGATCGAGAGATTTTATAGTGCATCCATTGAAAAATTTAGCAAATTTGACAACTGTTTCAACGCATCCATCAAAAACTATAGCACATCTAAAGACCGTTTCAGCGCATCGATCAGAAATTCCCAGCATAATTGATTGTTCCCTATTCAACTTTGTTTAGTGCATCTGATCAATTTTGTAGCGCATCTGAAATTTTTTGTGGCACATCCAATTGATCCTGCAGTGCATCTAGTCAATTATTTAGCACATATGACCTATGTTATAGTGCATTTGTAAATAGTTGTCTGGATTTGACGTGACTGCGACCAGTAATTTCATTGCTACTTTTGGATTAAAATGAACCAATCATAGGGTAGTCATTTGGATTAAAATACACCAATCCTAGGGTAGTCATCATACATTTTCTATCTCAGTTAAAATTAACATCATATCTTTTGTGAAGCAATATCTTCATGTAGAATTGCAAACTTTCGTTTGGGCTTTAAAATTGAACATTGTTTACTGTGATTGTGCAGTGATGGGCCTATGCTCTCCCCTTAACTGGGTGATCAAAATGCTAGACTCATCTTTTGATTTCATGCACTTTATGCTTTGTTAAATCCTTTAGAAGACCTGCCATAGTGGGGAAAAGTACTCACCCTATGAAAATGACCTGAGTGGGAACAACCAAAGCTAGTTTTTCCAACCCACTATAAAATAAAAGTGAATCTGGGGAAACCCACATTTACCAGAAGTGTGCAAGATAACCATCCCCAAAATCTTTGTTTTAAAGATTGGGAGGTCTCCTGAGGGATTTTATCATTTTCCGCTTTGAATGGATAGCCTATCTACAAACTTTAAGTTAGTATCCAACTTGCCAATTTTTGAACATTGTAATACTCATGGTGCAAGGGGAGGGAAGAATATGCCCCCAAGACACTCACCATATAATTGTCATGGACCGTTTTCTCAAAGGATCGGGAAATCTAACTTTGAGTACGTGCCTAGAAAAGACAAAAACACAGGTGCCATCTAGGGGGTGACATAGTTGTGTGAGTCAACACAATTTTAAGATGTGGGCTATTGAGTATTATGATGACCTTTTTGACCTTAAGAGTGAGTCTGCTTGAAGTGTATTCTTTGTCAAAAACTAGTGGAAATCAAGAAGGATCATGTTTGGTTCTTGAACATACACTTATTGTTTAGATTCTAGAACTTAAAAAAAAATGTGTTACAATTGCTTGTTGTGTTTTCAAATCATTAATTCAGATAAGATCATCCAGAAAAACACAAAAGAATTTTGACAAGTCAACCTATGAAATTCATGATTAGAGATTGGAAATCAACAACCTTTGTTAAGAAAACCCTTGCAAAAAGAACTAGAAAATCCAAGAAACAACTTGGCTACAAAAATCTTTTGAAAAGGAGACAATTCTTATATCAAAGTAGGAAAATCTTGCTTGAAAATCAAACTTTTATCCATAGGTATCATGAATTTTCTAGAGGATATATTGATGATTTTTCCTTAGAGCCTTTATAGTCACAAGCCTATTTTCAATGAAGAGCTCTCCCACAAAAGCATAATCATAGTCAACCCATTCGACAGTCTTTCATCCCACAACCGGCAATAGAATATTCCAATAGGCCAAATCAATTCTTACAATAGAGAAAAAGCTTGGAAACATTAGGATTGTCATAAAAAATCAGAGATTTACCAGCAAAGATATCCTGTCAAAATACCCCAAATTTAGAAAATTAAACCAAAAAATCAGCACCTTTACTGAAAAAAAAAAACCAGACAACACTAAGAAGTCCCAAAATAGCGCATCTACCAGATACTTTAGCACATACACCTTGTCTTTTAGCGCATTTGCTGTTCAAATAGTGCATTCACAATCTATTTTAGCTCATCTGACAAATCTTATAGCGCATCTACAATCTGTCATCAAAACTCATCAATGTCAGAAATTACCAGATATTTTGGCACATCTACGTTATGTTTTAGCGCATATACCCTATTTGACAGTGCATTTACCATATCTTTTAGTACATACACAGTCCTTTTTAGCACTTCTGCCCTCTGAAATAGCGCATCCATAGAACAAGAAAACATAGAACTATTAGAGACCTTTGTCAGACTGTTGACATTGGAAACTTAGGTTTTTATCAAACAGAAACATTTTCACCATCCAGACAGTGTCTTAAACTTGAAACAGATAGGATCTTACAAGTCAAAGCTCTTTCAAGTTAAACCTAGATCTTGCAACTATAAAGTGTCCAACTATCCAACACAAATCTTGGTTAATAGGTTAAGTTTCATCATCAGGATTTTGTCATCCTACAATCACAAAACAAAACACAATAATCAGATTTTTAACTTGGTCTCATCAATAGAATATATCATTGTATTTGACTTTGTTAAAATCCATTGACACTCATCCAAACACAAACAAAAAAGATCAAAAGTTTAGTGAGAATAGAAAACACTTGTATGCCAATTTTGACAAGGTTACAAAGACAGAAACTTAGAGAAAAGGAAATTGAAACACCAAATGTCACGGCTGAAGAAAATACCTTTCACAGATTCCACCAAAATGATACAAATGAAATAACTCAAGAGGATATCCAAACTACACAACAAGATCCAAATTTTCACAAATTTATGGAAAAAGTGTTGGAACAAGATATGGAAAAATACCTCTTGATGCTAGCTAAACTAGGTGCAAAAATTCCAAAAGATTTTGACATTAATCAATTAAAAGAAACACTTAGAGCAGTTGAAACTGAACCACACAACACACAAAACATAGATCAAGTGGTTTCCCTAACATGTCAAATGCAAAACTTACACCAACAACTTCAGGATATGAAAAAGGGAACCACAAAGAGGTACTCATTACAAGACATTTTTCCTTATCCTTTTGATCCAAGTGTGGACATGATACCACTTCCTAGACATTGTGAATTCCCCAAATACAACAAGTACAATGACAAAATAGATCCAATTGACCATGTGAGGGAATTCAAAACCATGAGTTTAGAATTTGCACAAGAGGACACTTATCTAATGAGGTTATTTCCAAGGACCTTAGGAGGTCAATGTATGGAATGGTTTTCTAAACTACAACCAGGAATTCAATCTTTTCAAGAACTAGTCAACAGGTTCATCTCACAATTTTCCTTCAATATTCAACATGAGGTAACAATAAAAGACCTTTACAACATGAAACAAAAGAAAGGTGAAACATTCCTCTCATTTCTACAATGATGGCGAAGGTTGTTTGCTAGATATCCTTGTTCTATACCAGAAGAAAAAAAGATGGAACTATTCATTGACAACTTAATGAATGACATGGGCTATAGGCTTGAACTACAATGTCCACCTACATTTGAGAAAATGATTGAAAATGGACTCAAGATTGAGGAATCCTTAGTAAAAAGAGGAGTAATAAAACATTACAATGAAGGATCAAACAATACAAATTCCTCAAATCACTATGGCAACAATGATAAACCTAATTTGGCAAAATAATAGAAATATTGGAAACAATGATGTTACAAATGACACACAAAATGTGAAACCAATATTTAATTTGACAGCAACTACTGTAAAGACCAATCAAAAAAATGACCAAACAATCAATCAGAATGTCAATCAAAACAACAATCCAAACAATGGAGAATCTAAGCCATAATCATATCCAATACCATCAAATCAATGAAGATTCACACCATTGGGACAAACACTAGAATCAACAACGAGAGAGCTTATTGCAAATTAACTTATCACCTTACTAGAAGCAAGAAATTGGGAACCAAAAGTAAAACCATCTTGGTGGAATGATGCTGACTACTGCAACTTTCATAAAAAAAAAGGACATAAGACAAATGATTGTATGCAGTTGAAACATCTAGTACAATATTTGATTGACACCAAGAAAGTATTCATGGAAGGACCTCAAACAAACAATAATCATGGTGAATTTAAAAATCCTTTACCAAATTATGAAAAGGGAGAATCTTCTTATACAAACAAAGGTAAAAATGTAAACTACATTTATGACAGTACTATTCATTGTATCTCTACAGTTGAGAATAATGAGGATCATGACAATCAAATTGATAAAACTAATGACATCATACCCATAGATCTGATCCCAAATATGGATACATCCAACAATCAGATCAATGTCATAAAAATCAAGGAAAATCAAGGATATCAACTAGTTAACATGACAACAAGGGGGCAATCCAAGGTAATATTGAAAGGAGTTTCATCTAAAACTATTGCTACCCCTTCAAATCAATACAACATAGTTGATCAACTGTAGAAAATACTGGCACAGATATCCATATTGGAACTCCTTAAAATCTCACCATCCCATAAGGAGGTTTTGGAACAAGCTCTTGTGGCCACCACAGTACCCAATAACCTCGATGTCTGTTAATTTCAAGCTATGGTGGGAGATTTAACCATGCCTCATTGTCTATCATTCTCTGAACAAGATGATGCATCACTTAATCACCCACACAATGCAACCTTTCATATAGAAGTTTTAATCCATAAACACCATGTTAAACGTGTCCTAATAGATGGTGGAGCTGGTTTAAACATTTGTACTTTACAACTGATCCATGCACTAGGTTATTCTAACAATGTTATTGATGCCAAAAGGAAGATCACAATAAAAGCCTATGATGAAGAAGAGAGATCCTCCAAGGGGTTGATTGTGTTACCTATTCAAGTGGGACCAATTGTCAAGAATATAGTCTTCCAAGTGTTAGAAAAGGCGCTAACATATAATATACTCTTGGGACGTCCATGGATTCACGAAATGCAGTCAGTGCCTTCGACCTATCATCAATGCTTAAAATTTCCTGTCAATGGACATGAAGTCACTATTTCAGATGACTATAATAATCCCCAAACTTGTAACATTCTTAAAGCAACTCAAGACACTTTGGTGCCCCATAATAGAGAAGCAAACACTTCTAGTTCATCCAGTGGTGAAAAAAAACTAAATTTTATATCCAAATGGGTTGAGAAAAAGGACCAATCAAAAGAACAACTGTATGTATGTTGGGTGATTTAATTTTTATTGAAGACTACCAATGCATCAGGATTATTACATTTAACCCCAATCTAGTTTTATATAAAAAATTTCAAGTGCACATAGAACTCTTTTAAGTAAGTTCACTTTTGATTGCATTTGTGGTTTCATGAAACACTAGATTGTTTGAGTAGACAAAAATAGCATTCATAGTATTTTACCATGGGTTCCTTAATGCTGAGATGAATGCAAAGTATTTGAAGAGGATATGTAAAATAGATCTTGGCATAATATCTATGTTGTTTGACAAAGTATTTTTTCAAATATGTAGATATTACTTGGCTAATGTTTTTCTAAAGATTAACATAAACGCAAGATTTTTTCTATCACAATGCTCATTTTTATGCCAAGATTCTATGAATCACCTACCCTGCTTATCTTGAACCTCCACACTTGATTTTATACTAAAGATCTATGACTCCTTAAATTTTGCAAAATTTTTGCATAGCCAAAGGAACAATAAAGATTCTATTAAAGCTTGTCCTTACACAACTTTCTTGTGGGATCACAAATATATTATGGTGTTGAGTCATAACATTCATTGTAAGTTATTTCTCTAAGGTTCAAAAGATAGGCCATATCTAACAAAGGTAAATGAGATTCTTGACCAAAGATATTGCACATGGCCCATTTTAAAACTGGATTGGCCAAATTTGTAATCCTTCCCTGCTTTCATATCAGTTTTTTTACTATCAAATGGCTAATGGAATTTTCAAATACTGTGAATACTCTTTTCAAAAGTAATACCCCTGACTTTTTGTAATTCATAAATCTATAGCTTAAATTTTTCTATTGAAAAGATAAATTCTATTATACTATGACCTGCGCTTCAAGAGTTGGACATCGTCTAAGCCTAAAAGGTTAAAACCAATCAGAAATTCTAGTCTCCAACCCTTAAAAACTTTAACTACATGTGGATATTTTTAACAATGGAATATGCAACCCACATTTGGGAATGCATTCCAATACTTTGCTTTAGTTCAGTAGACATACTTGATTTTCCACATGTTTTAGTAAGTAAATTTGTAATGGTGAGCCTCTCTAATCATCAAATAGTAAATTGCAATACCTTCCAAGGCTGGTAGAATGTCGATTCAATTTGTCATATTTAAGGGCCTCGGCGTGGATATGAATTATAATTCTGGATGGTGAAAATGACAAGAAAATGATGCATTAACAAGTGGATATGAATGAGAGATAGCCTCTTCTCCTTCATCTACAATTTTCTCTTCCTCCCTTCCTCTCTCTTCTATTATGGATATTCATGACTACTATATTCTTCGTCATTTTTAGGTTTTTTTCTACAATAACCACTAAAGAAATTATCCCATTTGAGTGTTCATTTCATAGTTTCTCAAACATATCCACACTATTCATTAGAAGAACTCTCCTTCCCACAGGATCATACCATAAACAAAATACACAAAAAACTCAAATCTATAGAGAAAGTTATAGAAATAATGAACTTTTTTTCCAATCTTACAAGAAACGCATAAAATAATTAAGAAAAAAAAAAACTAAATGGGAATTTGGAGATAATAATTCGGAAAGGAAATGAAAAGATCAAAGGTTGTCAATGGTAATTTGGAAAGGGGAGGAAAGGAGCCAAGGTTGGACATTGGATGTATTTTTTGTTAATCTAATTAACCCAAGGAATGTTCCTGAAACCTTAATTTTTTCTCTTAAGTGTTTGTAAAGTGTTGAAAAATGAAATTTTGAGTGCTTTTATTTTTGACTGGAAATGGATTTTAAACTGGTAGTATAGGTAGACCGGTGAAGGCACAAAGTGGTATCATCAATTTTTATGAACAAGTGAATATCATAGATGTTGAGATGGATCCTCTACTTGCATCCATGGAATACCACTTTATGGAAATAGATGATGTAGAAGATGAAAGATAGGATCAATCCCATATGGTATATGCCAAAGTTGAACATAGACAATGCAAAAGATGAAGGCCAACCTAAAGTTCCTTAGGTGTACACCAAAGCTGAAGACAAAGAAGCACAAATTCCCATCTAGATTTTTAAACCTTGACATGTCATAGAATACTATGTGGGTTGTAGAGACGATTATACAAGCTTTCTAATTGGAATATATCTACAATTCTAGTGTGTGTTTATGTAATTTTTCCAAAGTACTTGATGTAAATAATTTTTCTAAGAATTAATCAATCACATTAGATTTTTTGTGTCTGAAAGTGTTCGTGATTGGCTTCTACTTTGGTTCAGTTTTTTTCATTCCACCTTGAACACACCATCAATGCGGAACTATATCATGTTAAACTATTGTGTAGTTAAGTTGAGAGAACTTGGTTGAATTTAAGTTGACCTTACTAGAGAAATAAAATTAGGTTTATTCATATTGTTAGTGAGTTTGATTTCTATGATGGTATCTCTATTCCACTTTTGGTTGCTCTCACATGCTCTCCTAGGATTGAGTCATTCATCATTTCATTGGAATTGTTCCTTTATCTAGATAATACTATCTACTCTATCCATTTATTCCAATGAGTCCATATCAAATAGGCTAGAGAGAGGGTATTTAATTGAGTTAAAGAAGATTTTGAGATTGGGACAACAAAAGAGTAGTTGTAAAAGTGAGTTAATAGATTGATATTCAAGATGATGATGCAAACCAATAAATAGAAATTGAAGAGTATAGGCCTAAATAAAATATCATTAAATCCTTTTTAAAATTGGGTCATACGTCATAGATTAATGTACCCTTACATTTTGTTGAAGTTTGGAAGTTTGAATTATGAGAAGCTAATAGATAGGATTACATTTAGAAGATTATTAAAAATATTAGTGAATGGATGACCTAAAGAGTGTAAATTTTTCATGTGGAAAATTGAAAAGACATAAACCCATGGGATCACGTATAATTTGAAATAGTTAAAATGAGGAAAGATAAAGACATGGAATATGGTGATTTCGATGTTGAGGGAAACTTAAAGTAAAAGGATAGGAATTTGAAAGATTATGCTCCTGAATTCTATGACTAAGCATGTCACATTGAAACTGATGAAGTTTGGAAATGGTTTCTGCCTTTCCATTCAAGGTGAATTTGGCATAGGGGAGTTGCATACTAAAGAGAATGTAGGGGTATAATATTTAAGAACAAAAGAGAAGTTTCTAGATAGGAGAAAATTGTAAAAACAAGATGTAAGGGTATAGGAAATTTGTTGGCAAAGACAAATATTTTAGGGAACAATTATGGAGGAGCAAAATGAAACTCTCCTCATTTTTAGTGTGATTAGTTAATTATAATCATTCTCAAGGAAGAAGAGCTTGGTGGAAATTTGGTGGCGTTTTAGATATGATAAGAGATAAATATGCAGTCAATATAAAAGGTAGTGGATTTTGGACTTGTTGTAGGAGAGTTAAGCTCTTGAAATCCCATCTTTAAGATAGTGAGAGTGAAATTAAAAAGTGAGTGCAGATTACAAAGAAATGGCCAAAAAGTCCACAAGTCAAGTTCAATGTAGAGTGTTTGTTGTTAGAGAAGAGGGTAGAGATAAATTAAATGTGAGTGTCAAGGTAATTCTAATGTAATGAGTTTTTAGAAAATCAACGGAGAATCTCAAATATTCCATTTAATGTATAGTTGAATTTAGTAGATAAGTAGAAGTGGGTTTAATTCTATTGCTAGTGTGTTGAATTTCTATAACAACTCCAGATGAGAAGAAATTATGGGGCTTCACTATATTAAAGAGGAGTGGGAGATAAGACTCAAAGATAGATACTAACTGGAAGAAGAAATGGTGGCCTCACATTATGGGCTTTTAATCTTGGAGATATGTTGAGAATCATGCAAGCCAAATTGGTTGCTACAAAGAAAACATAAAAAAAAGGATTTTTTGTAGAAGAGAGTGAAAAAATGGTGTTCAAGACAACTGAGAAGTCCTACAACTAGAAGTGCTTACAAAGAGTATATAACTAGAGAAAATATGATCAAAACCATCTTAAAATTGAGAGACAAGCCAAAGATTGATATCCCTAAGGTTATTTGAATGTATTCAAGTTGGAATTCTACTATGTACTTTGATTGGTTGATTAATATTTTCCCATCTAGAAAATGTATTTGTATGTGAAGGGAGCACAAAACACATTTTCTATCTAAGTTGAAGAGCATGAAAGATGCTTCTGAGGAATGTACACTTGATCCGTAGATTCCTCAATGAACTTTGTGAAAGAACACCCAATACACCTTAATGCAAACTTGATATATAGCTTTGGGATCACATCTTTTAGGTATTTTAGAGCATTTTATATACATCATATCAAGACAAACTGCTTGGATAACTTTTGATTTATACAAGGTCACTTGACTTTTTTGGTTTCTATTAGAGTTACACATTTACCCTTCACATGTACAATGTATCTAAAAGGTGGTAAAAAAAAATATTAGAGGACTAGTTTTCAAAATTCATTAACTCGAGTAATCATTTGCAGTTGGTTAGAAAGTATTTTGTGTCAACATATATTGGTTCCTCAATAATAGTTGAATGCTCTCCTTCCTTGGGTCCAAAGGGGAAGTACATCTATCTATATTCTATCAAATTATATTGATATTATTTACTTCGTAATTTAAAATTATTTTTTCTAAAATGCATACATAATAATATATTAAAATTGGACAAATATACAATCCAACACAATGCAGCCCAATTGGCAAGACAAAATGAAAGCCCACTAGATTAAAATATACAAGAAACCTCAAAAGAAAATGAAAAGGAAAGTTAAAAAAGAAAGGATAAAGAAAACACTAAAAAATAGTAGACAATGATTATTCAAAAACAAAATCATGAGTAAAATTGCTTCAATTTTTTTATCACATGTCTATATTACAAAAAAAAATCAAAATGGATAGAGAAACACACCTGGAGTTGGAAAACAATATGAAGAAATCTAGATTTGTTGGCCTTATTTAACTCTCTTCCATAGATCCATATGTTCAAACCTTCATCCAAGAGTGCTTAAGGATTTTAGACTAAAAACTTGAATTCACAAATGATCAACCCAAAACATCATTGGTTAACCTTTTATAATACAAAAAAAAATCAATAAAAAAAATCCAACTAAAATTGGAGGTTGATATAAGAGATATCTATAGTTATTGGAAATGTTCCACCCTCTTCTACTAACACTAAATCCAAAGTTGGGTGATATCTATAATAGTTATTAGAAATGTTCTACCCTCTTCTATTGGCACTAAATCCAAAGTTGCACCCAAGAGAGTGTTTAAGAAAATGTAGATTAAAATTATCAATGAAAAAATGGGTAAATAAAAAATTCATATTACTTAATAATGCACATTGCAAACAAAATTCAAAATAGATAGAAAACCCCACTTGGGATAGAGACTAATGTGAAGAGTTTTTTTTGTTCTATGTTAGGTCTATCATGTGCTCTTCTGCCGACCCATATGTTAAAATTTTCCAAAAATAGACAGACCAAAAAATCATTAGTTAGTAATCATAATACAAAATTCAAATAGCCTGAAAAACCCATCCGAACTTGGAAGCTAATATGAAGAATTCTCTATATCTTTTAACCTTGTCCTACCCTCCTCTACAGACTTATAAGTTCAAATCAGCATTAGCTAGTGGTTAATGAAATTAGACTTACATAATGCAGACTTATAAGTTCAAATCAACATTAGCTAGTGGTTAATGAAATTAGACTTACATAATATAAATTTGGAAAATTTGTTCAAACTCTTTGATTAATAATCCATACTGCAATTGGTCTCGGGTTCAACTCTGCTCCCAAGTTTAAGAGGTGGGACTTCTTGTGGGTGGAAGATCTCACCCGTAGGGGACTATTCTTGCCCCAGATCACCCTAGGTACCCAATATACGGGCTGCTGGGCTGAGCTGCGAGGACACCCCTGTTGTATAAAAAAAAATCATACTGCAAACACAATTCAAAATGTCAATAAAACCCACTTGAAATTGAAGCTAATATGCAATGTTCATATATGTTGGCCTTGTCTTTCCCTCTTCTACAAAAACATACATTGAAACCTACACCCATGAATGCTTACAAAAACTAAAACTAAAATGCAAAAATTAGAAAACCAAAAATAAACTGGTTAAATGATCCATTCTGCAAACAAAATGTAAACTACAAAGAAGAAATACACATGAACTAAAACTTAATATAAATAGATCCTATTCTTAGGACTTTCGCACGAGTAATTAAGAAAAAATTGGACTAAGAATTTCATTGTAAAAATGTATAATAATTCATTCTTGAAAATAATTTTCAAAATGCATAGAAAACCCAACTAGAGTTGAAGCCTATATGAAAGAATTCCTTATATTTTTTGGCATTATCCTACCTATTTCTCTCATATGAAGAGTTCTTAACCAAATTAGACTAAGAAGAATCGGTACATAAATAAACAACTCAAAAATTCACTGATTATTCTTTAAAAAATTAAACTAAACAAATTTCTTTACACCAAAAACTTCCATGCACCCAAAGAAAAATTGCAAAATGGTTAGATTCAGAATACAAAGGAAAGGAAATATGCATAACTTTTTTAACACATACCAATCACAAACACCTTGTGATTCAAAATCCCCATGAATGGCTTGAGAAATTTCCATGTAGCATGATCAATTGCAAACACCTTGTATTTCAAAATCACCCAAAGAAAATTGCCCAATGACCGATCTTGAATGGCCTGAATGCATTCTTGCGATTAATCTGTTTAAATAAACTTGTACAGTTGGCGAAGTTATCGTTAATGTTTTATTTTCAAAAAAATTGTTACAGATTTTATTTTCAAAAAATTTAGTTTTCCAGGAATGTAAACACTGTATCCTATGTGTATTTTATAGGATTCTTATGAAAATTCAAATTGATTGTAAGAGCCCTAAATATTTCATATATTATTAGAAAGTTAATAAAATATTTTTTATAAAGAATTCTAATTTTAAAAAATTATACAATAATAATTAATGATTATTTTAAGATTAAATAATTTGTGTCAAAAACTAAATAAATAAAAGAAAAAATTAATTGGAAATATATCGGTATATAATTGTAGTTATTCATGTCTTGGAATCTATTTACTCACTATTAATAATTATCTTAAATATATTTATCTATAAAAAGAAATGTAGAGAGATATTTATCTATTTAAGAGTTATTTTATATTATTTCAAAATTATTTTATTTTTATTTATTGAAAAAGATTTTTTTCATTGATGACAGAATTATGTGTTTAGGACACTTCTATCATATCTATAAAGCCACCCATTTTAACTCATTGTGGATAGGTACATTGATCTACCTTGTCGATGACAAAGTGACACAAACTTGATAGTTTATTCCATGAGAGAATTCACACAGTCAATCTATATGTCATATACCCAAGAAGCCCACAATATATATATCAACAAATAAAGGTTAATTTTACCCACCAACATTATATGGGCTTGTAATTAAATAAAAATTGCATAAAATGTTGAAAGGAAAGGTGATGAAGTAAATTGAACAAAATATCCTCTACCAAACATGGCGTATATGCAATGTGCGTATGTTTTTCAAACTTCTTAGAATGAATATGCCCCCTACATGTGGAAATATTGAGCACACTATAGTACACCAAGTCAAAGCATGACTTGAGGGGCAACAATGACATTAGTGAGGTATGAGTCACCATCATAAATTTTTTTTATAGATATGAGAATGTTAGGTGGAAGATAGCATGAAAAATAAAGAAGATAGAAAGGAAAATCGAGTATCATAGAATTCCATTCTAGTGGGGTTGTTGTAACATTTTGAAGGGATAGAGAGCTATGAAAACAAATATTGATAAGAGGAGAAAAGGTTTGGGTGTTGGAATTTTTTCATTCACTTTTTTCCCCTCCTTATCTACAAGTTTTTGGCCATGAAATTCATAATTTATGTCATTTTCAGTTTGTTGCAATGTTTTGGGGGAGTGTGGAGTGGGACCCAAACTATGCCAAGAAAAAAAAATCATAAAAGGGAATGAATGGGAGATGACAAAGAGAAGATTAGAAAAAGGAAAGCTAAATTTAGATTAAGTAGAAACCATAGATACGAGTAGTAAAGGTGTATGTGAGGCCATTTGACCATCAAGGAGAATCTTAGAAATCATGGATATGAGCAATAGAGATAGTATGTGATACCATTGAGCCATCAAGGAGAAGCTTAGAAAAAAGAGTGATTTTTCGATTAAGAAAAAATCATGGATATGAGTAGAAGAGATAGTATGTGATACCACTATGTCATCTTAATCTAATAGAATCTCATGTACATGAATACCTCCAAAATATCTTTCTTAGATACGGGTCTTCATTTCCTTCAATTTTGGAAAAAGAGGCCTTGAAAGATAATGACTTGGCCTTTGCAAATAAAATCATGATTATTATTGCTTGTTGTGCATTGCATATGATTCATAAAATACTATATGGAGCCCAATTGTTTTCTAAAAATTATATTACAAACATGCATTATGTAGTTATTCATTCCCTACTTTAGAAATATCTTGAACATCATTATTGAAATCGAGGCAGATTTTGCAGTCAACTTAACAAATATCTTCAAAATATTTTCTATAGTTAAGTATAGACCTCCTTCACAATTGCTTTCCTATAATATTAAATTAAATTTTAAAATATTCACTCACATAGCTAAAAGTAATTAATTTTAGTTGATTTATGTTTATATGTATGCATCTTATTAGATTAGCCTAGACTGGGCTTAGGGGAGTTTGAAAGTGATGTTACTGACTAATACCCATAATATACACCTTCCTCTCTAATTGTTTTCTCTGCCCTAACCTTTGAGTTGATCCTTCATTAATATTTCCTTGACCTTCTTTCAACTAGTAATCGAGGATCATGAGTAGTGGTGGTGGAAGTATACAAAATTCAAATAGAATTTTGATGTTCTTGTTTAATTTATTTTTTCTCTTGGCTATATGAAAGAATGATAAATGACTATTTATATTCATGTGATGAGTTTGTCTTCTAAGTTTGTGATTTTTTAGTTTTATATTTAAATGTACTCAAGCAAGGATTGTTGCTAAGCTCAATATTGGATATGGTGTCATATGATATGCATGATAAAAATTTGTTTTATCACCACATAATACAAAATGATAATCCTTGTACCCTCTATAGATTTTATAGTATTAAAGATTATGAAAAATACCTTAAGGAAACATATTCTAAGTTGTGGGATATTTGGTTCAAAAGTTGTAACAATGGAAATAACATGGTAAATGGTTAGATCCTTCTTACCTATTGAGTGTAATATCATACTAATAAAATAGTAACAAATGACTTGTTAGGAGTTGTTGAATTCATATTTGTGGTAAGGAGTTATTAGGTGGTTGTTGAACTAAATACTCAATGCATATTGCTTGATCTTGGCATATGAGTTCTATTTGTAATTGATAGATAGATATAACTTTGGGAACCTAAACAACTTAGCTAGGGTTTTCAATACTCAAGAATGTGGTAGGGATGTGTATGCCAAATTACCTAGCATACAACTATTGGAAGGTAATGGTGATTATTTTAGGAAATTTTATGTACTAAGTAACCCTTAACCCTCATTTAGAAAAATTGGGTTCTTTGTATTTAGTTCACTTATTATTATGATGGATAGTGGAGTGAAGTAATTTTAAATCATTATCCCTCTTATATTTGGCTAAGATATAATTTTTATTTATATTTCTACATTAGACCCAACACAAAGCTATTCCCATTAATTGTAGGAGAGTATGTAATTAGACTTTCATTTGGCTAGTTGTTCACTATGATTAGAAAATATCTTTCGAGGTTGATATTAATAGTGAATTATTGATTTTTACATTGTACTATGAGATTATGTTGAGCAAATTTAATACAAATCACATGGCATAATTATATTATAACTTAGTGGGATTCAGTAGATAAATTATTAGTTATAGAAGTGTCTAAGATATTAAAAGCTTATAATTACAATCATGGTAAGATTAAATCGTCAAGTTTACACATCTTGAATAGAAGATAGTGAATGGTAGGTACTTTTATTAGAATATTGGGTTGATCACATTCAGTGGCAATAGTTTTATTGTCATCATACCTTAATCTTTAATACTTAAGCCATCTAATGATTTGGGTTGGTAAATATTTATTGTTCACAACCAATTAGGTTGGCATATTTTTTATTATAAGTATTGGGAGTCCTCCCACAAAATTATAATTGTTACATGTTATTGGAAAGTTATCTTTTGGACATGGTTTGCATAGTGTCTTTTAAACAATGTCCTTGAGATGTAAACACTAATTATTTGTTAACTTGATTTTTTTACCTTACTTGGTGCGGATGTTTTCTTTGAACCCATTCTAAATGAAAGAGGTGAAATTTTATGGCACAAACTACAAACCCTCTAATTTCCTAAAAGTGACAAATAGGTAGGGTCATTTGAAATGAAGCCCCTAAGAGTAAATCTAGGGCTATGAATAAGTCATGATATAGGGATCTTGTCTTATATATAGTGCATGATTGGAAGTAATGGTAGAGAGTTGTTTCCATTTCTAAGTTTAATAAGGTTTGAGGATAACATTTCTAAATTGAAATAAATTATTATGTGAATCATTAGTGTCATGATTTAAAGTGGGTTATCCTCAATAGAAAGGTCAATAAATATAATATATCAAGTGGTTGGTTATTTTATTTAGGTCCCATGAAGAATATAGATTTCAAAAATATGTGATGTGTCACACTTTGTAATGAAACTATAATCATTATGATGAAAAATAGAAGTGGTGATCAAGGGTGGTTATTGAATTGGTATTAGAGAATATTTCATATATTAGACATATATAGCTCACTAGACATTGGGAATAAGTTGACAAGGTGAAAATATAGAGTTGTCTCCCACTTTGGGCAGTAATATTTTTGAGAAAATTAGCTTCATTTGAAAGGTTTCCCAAGTGAAATGGTTTCCCCTAAACTATATGGCACCTACATGACATGAAGGGTTTCAGCCAAACATCTTTCACCATTAAATAAATAAATTTACTATATTAAAAGTGGAATCCCATCCACCATTTTTTTTTTTTTTTTAGAATTTAAATATTCCCTTCAATTTATATAAAAAAAAAAAATTCAATTGATTTTTAAAAAATTAAAAATTAGAAACATGAACTACACTAAAAGTTCCACATTTCATTAGTTTGTATCATTTTAAAATTTTAAACACGTACACATGTATATCACTTTTAAGAGCTCCAATTTGAAAATTATATTTGTGCTACCAATTTTCTTTATTAAAGTGGGATATAGTTTTAAGATTTCACCTACAATATTATACTTTCTATCTCACTATGCTTATACTTGAAACTTAGTATGAACTATGTAGAAAGAATTAAAATACACAATAGAAGTACAGTGGACCCATAACATGTAAGTTGAGGTTTTAATTTTGGATATTACTATATGTTGAAACTTATAGAGATAAGGTCCAAGTATGGGACTTGAATGGCCCAAGGAGCCCAACAAAGATCATGTTGCATTTGACCAAATAATATAGTTTAGGAAGGGAAAAATATACCAAGTTAGAGAAATCATACACCATAGAAAGAGCAAGGATTTAGTGAAAGGGGTCACTAGATATAACAATACTAATCAAAGGTCAAATTATGTCTATATTTTATCACTACAAGGTACAATTTAAGGTGAGTGGGAGTTAATTAGATCAGTGTTCAAGATGATTAGGTCAAACCTTAATTAATGTGACCTTAAAAGGAAACCCAAGATTACCAAGTGTTAGACTGCATCCTTTATGATACATAATAAGGATAGTGATTTATTTTTAATCTATTTTTTAAAAATAAAATAAAAAAGAATGTAAATTAAACAATGTTGTAGAAGGAAAAACATTAGCCATTAGAATCTAGTTGGTTCTAAGTAGTGACTATAGAACATTATTATAGACAATAATTCTAAAATTTTCATTAATCTAATTACCACAATAAGGTTTGAGAATCAACAACTCAATAATTTAATTGAAGAGGCCTTGTTGAGTAAGTTTTCATTTGATGGGATTTTCTATGTGTTAGGAATAGGATCACAAAGAAATATACAATAAAATGAATGCAGAGATTAAATAAAAAATAATACAAAAGCACAAAGACACAAATATATGTGGTTCACCCAATATGGGCTATGCCCATAGAGAAACAATTAGTCCTTCCTTTATTTCACCCAACAAAATGAAAGGATACAACCTACAACATATCCATTGTAACTTTATTTTCTCTCTATCACAATATCCTCACAATACAATAAAATCTACTAGAGTAATACAATGCCCTCCCATAAAAGAGGAGTTGACTTATAGGGCAAGAAAAGTTGACATAATCTCTACCATTAGATTTGTGATCTAATGATGAACAATCTACATTTACAATGAATATAAATATATATATAATGTGGCTTTTTGCAGTGTTGTCCCCAAACCTTTGTCATGATGTGCAACCCTTAGACCCTGCAATGGGGGTGCCCTCTCACACCCCCCATGCTATAAATATCAACCAATAAGATTAAGCTCCATAACTAACACTATGTGCATTACTTTGGAGAAGGCAACCAAGAAACTAACTAGTTAGCCAATCTTGATATCAATTCTAATGGAGACATCATAACATACACAAAAAACATAGGATTTGTTTAAGCTAGTATATTTGAGATCTTTTCTTTCTTTGGCAATATCAAAATTATAATTTAATCCAACTATAATACCCAAAAAACACCACTATTTTTGTTTATTTGTTATTTTTTAAGTTATTAAGTATTCATTTATTTTTATGCTCAAGTACTTATATCCATATGGGCTAATAATTTTTCTAATTTGGGATAAGAATCCAACCATATAGGTTAGGCATATTGATGCAAGAGCATGCATGGTAATTGGCGATCTGCATCAAACAAAAAAAAGGTTAATTTTGGTTGATAATTTTTGGATATTTGAATAAATTAATTTTGGATTTAAGTTCATGATGAGAGGACAAACTATATACTTTTGAATAATTAAAATAGTCTAAAAAATATCCTTTGCACATTGAAGTTGGCTAGTGGACGAAAAAGCAAGAAAAGTAGTTTTTAAAAAAACATTTATTTGCAAAACATTTAAATGGAAATATGAGGCATTTGGAATTGAATTAGGAGTTTTAAAATAATTAATGTTGATCCCTAATAGTAGGGATTGGAGAAGTGGGCGCCCAAGATGATTTCTCCTTCTTTCCTTTTCTAGAGTAAAAAAGAGGAGGGAAAGAAAATTGAAAAAGCCTATCTTTTTGAGGTTGTTGTGAGTAGGTTTTAATAAGTTTTAATTATCTTTTGAAGTATGATTTTTGCAGCTACAGGAATAGGCATTCCATATTGGAGAAAAAAAATAAAGCAAATGAAATTAATTCCTTGATAGAGTGGTGGAGAATCAAAATTTTATGAAACAATGAAAGAGTTTTGGGAAATAATTTTTGAGGGGGAAGAGAAGAGGGCATAGCTTTCTCTAGAGGATAGTTTTGGTGTGTTTATGAAAGGTTTGGACTGATTCATAATAGTCCTTGAAGTTTTTCAAATGACAAAGATGAAGATTAAGAATTTATAGGTGGTGTTTTAGTGCTAGCAGATGAATTTTTCTTGCAAAAGCTCATATAACTAAGTATATTAATGTTTTTAAATGTTTTCCTTTGAATATTTCATGATTTTAAGAAGCTTAGTTGTTGCATATCAGTCCATTGATGACTGAATTTTTTTTGTAATCAGATTATTATTAATGGAGAAAATCAATTTTTTTCTTGTGCAAACAAATTTCTAGGTTCAAGTTAACAATTTCAATATTTTGTTTGAGTTTGTGTCAAGAATTAGAGAGGTATTTGTGAGTTTAAATTCCTCTCTTCATAACATATTTCCATATAGGACAAGTATTTATCTATCCATCTAAGATAGGCATATATCCATAAAGGATAGATATGTTCTCTAGCCAAATACTTCAACTCATCGAGACCATCTAGATCCTGAGTCACTCTCTAAAGATTAGGCTCCCTTGTCGGAAGTGCGCCAAAGTTGTCATTTTTAGAAGTATAATATATAAAAATAAAGGCTTGAAAATCAATTCAAAAATTTTCCTAAAGCCTCGATAAATCGAGCAATCCATCCAAAATTCTTCTGATTATACAAAGAATCTATTTGATCTTGATATTTATCTTAGAGATTTCACCCTTAATTGAATGATTTTATTGAATAATTAATCTAATATTATCATTGACGTTGTTATAATATTTCTTGAATACTCCCCAAACCCCATACCCAAACACTTGCATGTTAGGAACCTCCATTGTTCACCAAACTACCTACATATACCATTTCCAAATGGGATCAAGGTGTAATATATATGTAGTTTTATTTTTTAATCTATGTTTGATTTGAATGTTTTATCAAGGTGTCATAAGAAAGGGATTAAATCATGGCAAGTGTCGACATCCTATGTCATGAGACATAATGATCTAATAATAACTCAATACAATAAAATAAAAAAGCACTCCTAAGTTTAAGTTAAGTGCATAAAGTGAAATTATCTTAATAATTAATTATTAGATAATAAATGCTTACACTAACACAGCTATTAAGTGTAACTTAAGGAGCAGCTAAAAATCTCTAGTGAATGCATAAAAAGTAAATAAAGTGTGAATGGGTCTTGGAAACAAGGCTTGGTGAGGTACCCATGTATAAACAATCTAATATTTCATAACTAGAGAAAAGGAGAAAACTTCATGCAAAAAAATCCTCTTCAAAAGAGAGAAAAGTGAATGAAGGACTAAGAAGCATCCAAACCAATGTACCAAAAAGAATAATATTCACATGAAGAACATCTCTAAAACACGAAGATGTTGTAGATAATTATTGAAATATGATTTCTATAGTGCTACAATGAAGAACCTCCTCTGAGATAGATGATGATCAAGATCAAGAAGAAAAGAATCTTCATGTGTGCCCCCAATGACACTACTTGAACAATGATTAGATGGAAAATAAAGGAAAACATCTAGAAAATGAAGATACAAATGACACATGAATTTTCATGAGTGACCCCAATGATACTACTAAACCATGCAAGATGCAAGTCAAAAATACAAGTACCAATAGATTGAAGAACACTAATCAAATTAAAATGGAGGGTCACCTCTAGAAATAGGAATACAAGATTGTCTATATAGTAAGTTCTCCATATCACCTAAATGCATGAGTACCCAATAGCTGCATCCACCTAGTACATAGGAACAAAAACTAGATACATAGATCACTCCAAGGTGAAACCAATGAATCTTTTTTCTAAAATTGGGAAAGATTGACCTTGGATAAGAAATTGAAGATAGTTACACTCAAAATATGAAGATGCAACAAAAAAAAAAAAGTCGTAGTGCTTCGAATCAACTTTCTAAACTATTTTTTTTAAAATGGTAGAGATTAAGGGGTTCAAAAGGGGGGCCACACAAATTGGTCCTAATTTTTTCAAAAAAAACATAACATAGTATTTAGTGTGGGCCCCCTAAAATGTTAACTTTTATGTAGTATTTTAAAAATTAATTTAGTGAGAAATTAGATAACACCATGTAGTTTATCCCCAATTTTTTTGCTAATTTTTTAATGAATATATGATATTTTACTAATTTTTGAAGTGGAAAAATCCTAAAAAAATAAAATTGAGTGTGCTCCCCACTAATTTTTTTGAAAGCTAATAAAACTTTGTGCTCCTAAATAATAGAAAATTGAGTGTGCTCCCCACTAAATGGGGTTGCAAGCTAAGTGGGCTTAACCTTGGGGAAAACTTTGTCGTTAAGCATGCTTGAGCTAGAGTAGTACTAGGATGGGTGACCTCCTAGGAAGGCCCAGTGCTTCACCTCTGTGAGCATTACCTAGATGCAATGAGTGCTAAGTGGACCATTCATTATTATGAGTGATGGGTTCTTGTGAACCACTACTCATGAAACATGGGTCAATGAGTTTGAATCATAAAACTACACAGTTGAATCCTAATAGTTGTAGACATGGAAAACATACTGATTGACGTTACACATCTAATACCGATTACTAACACCATTTCATCCTAAATCATGCCTCGGTCTAACCATTTAATTGAATACCCTTATTTGATTAAATTCATCAATTTCCCTCTCTTAATTAAATAAATCTTTTTATCTAATTAAGTCATTCTCTCTTGTTAATTAAATCAATCAATCTGATCTAATTATCTATATTTAATTAAATAATTCATTTTATTTGATTAAATCTCTAAACTCACCTTATTAAATTAAATAAATTAAAACCTTATTTGATTTAATCTAACACCATTCCCTTTAATTAAATAAATCAAAAATATTTATTTAATTAATCTTTAACCATATTCTTCTCATCTTTTGATTTAAATCAACCCATAAATCTAAGTCAAAATTGTCACATCATCTAATCCCTCATTAAATTAATTAACCCTTGATTAATTCAATCATAATTCATGTCCCATCCTCTAGCTTTTTCCACTTGCACATGAAAATAGATTTAATTCATTTATTAAATCTCTATTTTCTCTCAACATGGTATTGTTGTGCAATTTTGCACACACGCCACACTCGGAGTGGGGACCCTCTGTTTTCTAATTTCTGATGTCTCTTAGACCTTTGGTTTTATTGGATTTGTCCTTTTATGGTCTTGGGATGTTGGTCTTGCTTGCCTTGGTCTTACCCTGAAGGTTGAATTAATCAAATTTGGTTTTAAGGGAAGTCCGGGTTTTGATCTGAATCTGAGATTTTCCTGGGTCCAAGTCCATCGTCTGTCGCTATCGGATTTCTCCGAAGTTCAGTTTTTGGATGAATCCGGGATTTTCCAGGTCACCCGGATTTTCCCGAATTGCATCGGAGTCCCAGAAGGGTGTGTTGTCTGCGGGATTCGAGTTCACCCGGATAGTCCGGTTGGCTCGGATTCTTTCAAAATTCCATTTCGACCTCAAGTTTTTGAATTTTCTCAATATGTCTTATTGGCCATTAATGCTTTGGGTACGTCTACTCTGGCATGAATGTAAGCGAATTTAAAGGCTTTTAGTGCCCTTCCTGATCTCATTGTCTATCTGCTCTAGCGCATGAGTGTGTTCATTTTGAGCTTTGGTCATTAGATTTGCTCTGCTTGCATGTGGATTCCTTGGGCATTCATGTTTGATATTATCACCATTTGGGGCACCCTGGTTTGCACTGATTTCATTGGGCTCGAAGTTCATTCAGATTTAACTCATGGTAAGTCGTCATTGACTTCTCCCTTTGTTTTGTGCTTTGATTAAATATTTTGAGTTGTTGGTGATGATTATTTGGGTCGGCCTTCACTTTTTTTTCATGGTTTTATATTTATCGAATTAGGTTTGAACTCACCTTTCTATGGGTTTTAACACCTGCACTACGTATCCCCTCGTTTATTGATTGAATGTTGCATACTCCCCTGTAACTAGCTGTTCCTGCTAGGGCCTTGGCTTGTTGGCACATAATCTAGTATAGTTTGTGAAGTTAGGGTTTCGATGTGTCTGCCTAGGATTGTCAAGTTTGGTGGAGTTGGCGCGACCCTCTTGTCTTGCATTTTTCTCAACCTTGTTTGCAACACTTGAGACCCTGGTGTGCCCTAGTTTTATCATTTTGAGGGATTGTGTCTGAATTTCCAGCTCACTTTAGTTCTCATGGCAGAGGTTTAGTAGTCAAATTTAGGGCATCATTATTTCGCCACAGGGATTTACCATTTGAGAGTCTTCGGGGGTTTAAATTCATGTGCAACCAAAATTTGGCTTATTGAGGTTGAGTTTATGCTCATTGGATTCAGATAGGGGAATTTATATGGTCATTTGATTAATGGTCAGCACGTCAAATGATTGTCAGGTTTCTGAGGTGTCTACGGAATTCCCGTGCACCCAGATTTTTCCAGATTCATCCATTTTCCCAAAGTATGATGAGTTCCCAGAATTTCAAGTTGTCTGCAGAAATCCGAACTATTCAGATTTTTTCGGTTTTCTGCCTGTTTCTGATTGATTTTGATTTTTGAAATTGAAATAATGAATTAAATGTTGGATGATGATTTCTTGTTGCTAAATAGATGAATTTCATGATAATCATGCATCTCTTTTGCCTATATTAATTATTTATTTGATGAATGACATCTTGGCAGCAGGAGTCCGTTTGGGCCGGATTTCTCTAAATTCCACCCTGACTGAATTTTCCTAGATTACTTCATCTTCCCAGATTTTTGCATTTTCCCGATTTTTTAAGATTGATGATTAATGATTGATCTTAATGATTTCCTATAGTTTCGAAGCTAATATTTGATTGAAATATGGATGATAATTGGATTCTCATGAGGCTCTTTTATGAATGCAAGCTGAATCAAGCAAGGCGGCGGCAGGAAAGGCCAAGGGAGATACCAAGGGAGATACAGAGGGATCCTCAGTTTCAGATGCTGAGAAGATCAGGATGGATGTGAAGAATCAATTACCAGATAGTAAGGTGGCTTTGGTCTGGTCAGAGGTCTCGAACACCAATGTGGGAGCTTGGATATATGAAGAATTCAAAGAGAGGTTAGCTCAAAGGGATCTATCTATCTTGACAAGGGGAATGGTGAAATCCGAATTGGCTCATGTGGCAGGATTTTCTCTTGCAATTCAATGCTATGAATTGATATTAGAGTATGCTCGACACTATGAATTTGATACTCAGAGGGTTGTTAGCACTGATGGGAGAGTGTTGGCAAACTTTAATCTAGTTTCGATTGCCCAGGCATTTGATATGCTAGACTTACCATGTGTGTGTGCTTTGGACATAGACTTGGCGAGGACTTACTATGAGGATGAGCCTACCAAAGCCCAATAGATGATCAATTCCTAGTTGGAATAGCCGAAATCTCATTTCTCCAAGCTGCCTAAATAGCTACATAGGGTCAAGTTCCGACAGGATATATATGATGGAATCACACTGTTGAGCAGGGTAGCTGGCTTGAGGAGTGCTGGGGTGTTGGAGAATTGGATGGTGCATGTTATTAACAAGATTGAGCAAGGCATCAATTATCATTGGGCAGGGATTATCAGTGCAATGATTGATAGACAAATGAGAGATGTGCTGGAATTAAAGAAATTCACCATGTCCTCTTATGTGATATACATACTTGCTAGATTTTATCCATACAGGGGATTGAATCCAAAAGGAACATTCAAACAGGATGTCATCTATGAGGTATACCCTGAGTTGCACCTAGGGAATCAGAATTATAGAAGAGCAAATGATGCATTTACTATGCATATTACTAGGTTTCTTCAGAACATAGAACATGTGTGAATTTTTGATGGAGCTAAAGAATTAATTAAAAGATATGGAGCCTGGTTTATAGAATTCCCCACCTTCTCCTCTATCAGAATTGATGGATGTTCGACTACTCCATAAAAATTGCCTAGATATCCTACTGACCATATCATACTTTTGGAGGTTACCTAGCAAATATGTGATTTTGATGTTATTGTTAAAAGAGAGAAGCACAACATAGGGTTTGGTGGGGACTTTCCTTTGAAAATTGGTATAAGTGAGGTTTTCCCTTCAATCCAATCAGCTCATGCATCAAGGGAGGAGTTGAGTACTTATGGTTTCTCTTTCCACTCTAAGAGGGGAGGCTTTGACATTACTGGTGAGGCACAAAAGAAGGCCACTAAAGAATATCATCACAAAGATGATCTAGAGGATTACTGGGTGAATAGCAAGGATGACTTTGAGGTGAGAAAGAAAAGATATTCTAGGCTTCCAATTGATGTAATCAAAATGTATAATGTCAAGTTGATTCCTGATTAGTTGGAAGATGATGGAAATTTAGTCCAGGATCATGCATATGAATCAGTCAAAGAGAGGCCCATTGGAGATATTAACTAGTTAGAAAAGGAAATAACTGAGTTGGAGGAACTGATGGCTCCCATTCTGAAATCTACCAAGTCATGGTTGAAACATAAAGTATGGGAATTGGAGAGTGAGAAGGTACCATGTACTTTCAATCTGATGGGAAATTTGAATGCTCATTCTACCTCAGAGGAATCTGCTGAGGATGATGCTACAGGTAGAACTAAGGTAGGCTCAACTTTTAAGATTAAAATCAGAGGCACTAAGGAGGATAAGCTGAAAAAGAAAAGAAAACCTAGGGGAAAGAAGAGAAGTCATGCTGTAAGAATAGGTAAGTCTACTGAAGAGGAGGAACTTGAGAAAGTAGAAAAAGAAGACATTCCTCCAAAGTCAAAAAGGACAAGGATAACCAGGGCTTCTAAGAAGAAGGATCCAGAGACTTCTAAGGATAAGGTGGATACTCATGTGGTTGATGTGGAGAGTTTGGGAGAGAAAACTCAGGTTTACTCGAGAAGGTCAAGAAATCCATCTCCCAAGGAGACTATGCAAATGGCAAATCCTCTTCCAATGGCATCCACTATGGAACAACAGAAAGATACCTCTCCTTCATTGGGTATACCTGAGCAAATGACTCATGAAGAGCATGAGACCAATGAGGAGGCAAAACCATTTAAGGATGGAGAACTTTATGGTGCAGATGCTGAGTTTGAGGTAGGACATGTGGAGGTGTATCTTTCCCCATTGGTTCAGTATGAGGATTCTCGTACAAATAGCAAAGATAATGGATCCCCTGAGAAGGAGGATGCCCTTGTTAAGACTCCATCACCCCTGCAAGAAGAAGAGCCAGAGTCTAAAAACAAAGGTGGTTAGTCTCCTAAAAGGGAAAAGGATGAGACGTCAAATCAACATGAAGTTAAGAAGGATGAAATCCGAGTGGATCCTGCTATTCCAGATTGGCTAGACAAAGAAATCAGGAGGAAACAGGTCATTGTTGAGGACACTCCTCTCAACTGGGATGAAATGTTGGCCAAGATTGGAAAGGGAAAGAAGAAGAAAGCAGCCAAGGTGGTTTCAAAGATCGAAAGAGATGAAGCCAGTAACGGGGTTATTCATATTGCTACCCCTACTGCTGATAAAAGTAGAGATGAGGTCACAGGGAAAGATTATGATATACAGACTATCAATCTTGGGTCTTCTTCTATGGAACAAGACATTGAAGAATATGAAGGGTCTAGTGCAGTGATCATTGGAAGATTGAGGAAGGAAACACATTCTAAACATGAATTAAAGAAAGAGAATGAAAGGCTTAGGAAATGTTTGGAAGATTTAATGAAGCCTTTGTAGTCTTTTCACCCATCCTCCTCTACTGCTTCTGGTTTCTTGCCGAAGGAGACCATTTCTGAAATGGAAAAGATGAAAGCTTCTAATTTGGCTATAGTAAATTGGTTAAAGGAGGTAGAGGTTAAGCGAGATGATGCAATAAAGGAGATCCTTTCAACTGGAAAGGATGCAATAAGGGATAAGGATTTATTGGATTATATTTTATCTTAGGATAAGGAGGACACTAATCTCTTATTGCAAAAAACCAAAGCAATCATGGAGTATGGTAAGAATCAGTTGGTTGTTGATGGAATCCTTTCTTCATCTAGGGTTAATGAGCCTTGGGAGTGGTTTAAAGCCCTACAAATCTGACAGAAAACCATCAAGAAGATTTACAAGCAAAGGAAGTAGATGGATGGTGATTTAACTAGTGTTTATGATGGATGCATCGCCTTCTTTTAGATAATGACTGGAAAGAGGAAGATCGCCCCTAAGTACTTAAGCTTAAAACAATTGAGGGAATGGTGGCATGATGTCTATGCCCCTGATACTAAAAATTTTGTGACTGGGCACCAATTGGATGATGCGGCTACTTATCTGGTTGTGGCAGATAAGTACTTAGCATATAAGGGTGATTGGGATACAACGGTCAAGCGGTCAAGGGAAAAAAATGGATCAATTGAATGTTGACTCAAAGTCCTACCCTTGCCACTTGTTGCTAAATCAGATAAGGTGTTTTTGAAGGTTCATGAATCGTTGGATCAAAACAAGGATAAGGGAAGCAGCAATTAATGCCAGCTTTGTGATTTGTGCTTCCCTATTATTATAGGGAATGTATTGATCCGGGCTGCATTGAGGAACGTGTTTTGGCTGACCTTGATGATATATCAACATTTAATGTGTGCCTTATTTTGAAATTCCTAAGGCCGACTTGTTTTGGCTATTTTATTTTATAAATGTCTAGCTGGGCCGACATGTTTTGAAGGTTCTCTATAAATGACATATGTGCCTCATTTGTAAGGAGTTAGTTAGACAGATAATCGAGACAAGCTAGACTGAGAAAGAGCTAGGGTATTCTATAGTAGAGATAGTTAGTTCTTTGGAGAAAATGTTGTAACACAGAACAGTGGAATTGTTGCTACATTTTGGTGATCTAATACAATTGAAGGCATTGTGGTTTCTGGTGAATTCTTTTGTGTTAGTTTATCTTGCATGGTTCCTGTTGTTGCATCTTTTGAAATTGCTTGAGAATAGAAATTTGATGTTAAATTTAGAACTAGACTAGTTTGGTGAATGATGTTTATGGTTTCATGCTTGGAGTGTTTGTAGCAATCTCTGGTCTATACTCCCAACAACTATCTGATTGTAGTAGGCTAGTGAAGTCAACCTGGACCATACATCTATTTGTGCTTAGTTCGATTGTGGATGAATGTCTACGATTTGAAAATCTGCATGCCTTAGAATATTGCACCTTTCTTGTGATATTGCATTGTGGGTTAAGCAGGAATTGGTTATTTGAGATTGGTCTATTCCAGGTGTTTATCATTTGCATTGTTCATCTTAGAAATAGTTTAGATTCCATTATATCTCTTACACCCTCATCTTTTGTTGTTTCTTGATTTTTTGATTAGACTTAGGATTTAAGATCATAATACTGCAAAATTTGATAATTTGGAAAGATACAGTTTGCTTGTAGTAAGGTCTGATTGTGATTACTAGCATTTTCAAATATTATCTGAGTTGTTTATGCATTGTCATGACTTGACACCTGAGAGACCTTGGGGTGATTTTTAGTAACTTGTTGAAAATTACCTTTCAAGAGAGATAGAATATTGCATTCTATCTAAGTTGTTGCCGTGCAGAAAACACCATCAACAGATTGGTGCTAGGAGGGCTTGAATGAGCTCACTAGATCTTTTCTTAAATGCCATCTCTCCGGAGAGATATAGAAGAAATACCAGATCTACCATAGGAGAGGAGGATTTACAGGAATTACAATTCCCCACTAGGTCAAGGAGGACTTGAGAAAGGGGGGAATCATCATCACCCATCCCTTCACCAGTATCATCTACATCTTCACTTCCAGAAGTTGAAGCTATACCCATCCCTAAGGCATTTCCCATTCAGCAACCCCATATCATTAATCAACCGCCACCACCACTCTTACCAATGGCCTTCCTTGGTAATAATCCATCTCCCTTGTCTTTCAATGCTTACAATGTTATGCCCAAGAACCCTGAGCATTTTTGTTCAAAATTTCATGTTAATGACCCAAACAGGACCGCAGAAGAGCATATCAGGATCTTTCAAACCTATCTCAAAGACAGAGGAATTGCTCATGAGGATGTCGCCTGTAGGTTATTTCCTTATTCATTAGGAGAGGAGGCTTTTTATTGGTACAATCACCTCCCATCTAGTTCAATTCTTAACTGGAGTGATCTTGAAATTGCCTTTTTACAGAAGTTCAGAATACCTATTAGTGCCAATGAATTGTATCTACAATTCACTAGAGTCAAGAGAGAGGTTAATAAACCCATATCCAGTTTCAATAATAGGTTCCACCGTGCATATACCAGACTCCAAGACCCTTATGTATTGGATGATGATACTACCCTAGGAGTCTATTATGAAGCATTGGACAGCCTTACAACAACCTTTCTGAAATGGAGACCTAATCCTCCAGCTCGCCTAGTTGATGCTTATACAGAAGCAATCAAACTTAGCACAAACTTAAGGCAACATTTGGCTAGACCATTGCCTTCTTTAGAGCCAGTTGCACATCCAAACTAGGTTCAAGCAATAAATCAGGCACTCGCCAACCATACGTCAATCATGAATCCAATACCTTAATTGCCTTTGGTGCCACATCCTGGTCCCCCCATGAGCCAGATCTCTCCCATAATGAACTTCCCACAGCAGCAAGTTAACCAGCCCTTGTATCAGTAGTAGCCAATTGGTTTCCCTACCTACTTACAGAATTCTGAAGTGTTGCATCAATCGATGGGATCTGCTACAATGTTTGTTCCTCAGAGTAATCCAAGCTAGACCCCTTATGGAGGTCCAAATAAAGATAGGGTTGATGAAATGGCTAAACAGATAAAGAAGTTAAACCTAGAGGTGACTCACTTAAGGAATCAAAACAACCAATTACAAGCTGCTCATAGAAATCTGCAATCCAATCAGAACCGAGAACATCCACATGGGAAAATTTTTGATAGGGGATAGCGTAATGAAAGGGGTTACAACAATGACAGGGGATATAATCAGGACAGAGGTTACAACAATGAGAGAGGATGCAATAATGACAGAGGGTATAACAATGATAGAAGACAAAATTTTGATAGAGAACAAGGTAGTGGGCCAGGATTTGATAGGAAGCAATCACAGGGACAAAACAAGATGTGGAATACAGGGCCTAATAATGGAGGAGTCCCTACTCCATTGGATCAACCTGTCAACCAATCTGCTAATTAGCCAGTCAGTCAAGACAAGCCTCCTAATGGTGTATATCTAGCTGAGGTTGCTCTGTTAGGGTGGTGTATGCTCCATAAGACAAGCCAAAATTCTGAGTTAGAGTGTCCAAAATTTCAAACCACGGCCTCTATTTTCTAGTATGAAGTGGAGAAAAATGTGAATGGTCAGGAGATTGTTCCCTCTACCCCCTATGACTCTCCTGTGTTGGTGCTAATCCATGCCCCTTTTCCAGCAAGTGAAGAAAATGTTCCAGAAGAGGAATTTGATTCCCAAGAGAATAAAATAGATCAAATCTACAATGGAGATGAAGTGGCTCAGTTATTCAATGAGGAGGTAACAAATGATAATGTCCCCTTAGATCAGGAAGAGGCTTATGTTGAAGAAGTGCAGATGTTCCAGAGGCAGGGTAAAGGATATGATTTAAGAGATATGCCCCATAGGCGCCCGCAGGCTGGGGGTCCTTTCACCACCTCCATTCCTTCTAATAATTTTAATATCTCTCCAGATCCAAGTGCTAGTAATAATCCACCCTTTCCACATGTGTGCAAACAATAATTTTCGAAGGAAAGACAAGCTCAAACTGACCCACAAAAGGAAAAAACTGTTCAATCAGGTAAAGATAAGGTGGAGGAATCTTCCAAAGACATCCCCACTAATCTAAGTGAGGAGAAAATGGCTTTATATGTTGCTGAGGAGTTCAAGAAATTAAAGGTAAACCTTTCAATATTCGAGTTGCTAAGGTCCCTAGCAGTTAGGAATGCAGTTCTAGGTGCCTATGGTACACATCTTGTGTCTTTGGATAAACCTTCCAGTGAGAGTGTCAACAAGGTTACTGGTTCTCAGGCTGTGAAGACACAAAGTCAGGCTTATCATACTAACTTTCCCCCTGGAGATAAAGGCAAGGAGAAAGACAAGACTCAAGTGGCCCAGGTAGATACTCAACCAACTTTGTTTCAAGGGAAGACTGATACTCCACTGTTCTTGATCTCTGTGCGCATATTCGGTAAGAATCTACATAATTGTTTACTGGATTCTGGTGCTTCTACTAATGTGATGCCATTTGGAGTATGTAGAGCTTTAGGGATTACACCTGCTGACTCCCAGAAGAAGGTAACTTAGTTGGATAGAACTAAAGTAAATGTAGTGGGAGAATTAAACATGATTCACATGCAAGTAGCTTCTGACCCAAGAATCCAACAAGTTATCAATATTCAAGTAGCTGATATCCTTAATGCGTATGGCCTAATTCTAGGAAGAGATTTTACGAAGGCCCTAAATGGATATGTATCTACTAATCACTCCCACATGTGACTTCCCTGGAAAAGGGTGCCAAATCAGATCAGAATAGAGAGAGAACCAAGAATGAAGTACATGATTACGGAGTATCAAAATACCTCAAATGAATTTCTCATATCAGAAGTAGGCATGGGAAACTATATGCTATCGACTCCTTATGAGGAGTCAAATTTGGAAGAGTTATTGATGCTACATTCGATGTCTATTGATACAGAAAAAGAATCCAGCAATGCTACTGTTCTGACAGGATCAGTTAAGGAAGAGGATGAATTCAAGGATAATCAGATTAGCCTGCTGGACAACTTCTAGGAATATTAGGCAGTGTATTGAGAACCAGGTTCACCTCGGCAGGAGGAAAAACTTCAAAGAGTTGCTCTTACCTAACTGGTGTAGAGTTCATAATGCTTCCCATTCAGAGCTGGAATGTTGTTTATGCCAAACAGTGGTAGAACTAGTATAGAAATGCATAAATATAGCCTTGGCAGTCAAGACAGACATGCAAAGCCCTCTAGAAGATTATAAAGTAAAGAAAGTGATGTCATCTGAAGAATCCTCCAACAGTAATAACTCAAAGGATATGATGAAGAGGAATGCGACCGCTGAATGCTAGACCCTCAGATTTGATGGATCTAAATCCAAGCATGGAGCTGGAGCAGGATTCGAATTGATTAGCCCAAAAGGTAAAACCTTCTTTGCAACTCATAGACTTCAATTTCACTGTACTAATAACGTAGCAGAAAATGAGGCATTGATTCATGGACTTCTTATGTCACTCAAGAAAAAGGTTAAGGTTCTACAAGTTTTCGGTGATTCTGAGCTAGTAATTAAGCAAGTAAGGAAACAATATTCATGCCATGATAGGAGAATGACTAATTATAGGCATAGAGCATGGGACCTCATTGAGGGATTTGATTCCTTCAATATTCAACTAATACCATGATAGAAGAATCAAATTGTGGATTCTCTGGCCCAGGTAGCGAGCACTCTACAGCCCCTGTCTTTGTCAAGTTTAAAAAATTTTACCGTAGAATTGACTCCTGTGCCATCAGTCCCAAACAATGTTACTAACTTTTAGGTATTTGAGGATGACAAGCATATCTTGGAATTCATTACAAACATAGATGTTTTTGCTTCCCAAATCATTGATGAAACAGAACTCCAAGAAGCAGAACTCGATTTGGAAGGAGTGATAAATTTGAAGTCTAATACTATTCCAAGGGGAATGGTATAGTTAGAGCGGATTTTTGATCTGGACAAGATCAGAGATCAGGAGCAAGAGTCTAAAAGGAAGTCTATCAGTGGACAGTGTGATACTTACAATATGGGAACTAAAGAAGATGCTAAGAACATTTTTATTAGCCAGGTATGCATTCCATAAGAAAGACAAGGAATAATTGAAGCATTGCATAGCTTCCCGCATATAGTAGCTTGGAGTTATGAAGATCTGAAAACTTATGATACATCAATCATAACTCATACTATACCTCTGAAGCTAGGTGCTAAGCCTTTCAGGTAGAGACAGAGACCAATTAATGCATTACTGGAACCAGTTACACAGAAAGAAGTTCATAAATTATTGTCTGCCAGAATTATATTTCCTATCAGGAATTCAACATGGGTGGCAAACCTAATTCCAGTAAGGAAAAAGAATGGGGAAATTAGACTTTGCGTTGATTTCAAAAATCTAAATAGATCATCAGAAAAGGACAATTACCCAGTCCCTTCATTGGATGAAGTACTTCAAGTAGTAAATGGTTCTCAGATGATGTCTTTTCTGGACAGCTATTCGGGGTACAACCAAGTAATGGTTCAGTATGAAGACAGGCACAAAACTACTTTCACAATAAAATGGGGTACCTTTGCTTACAGGAGGATGCCTTTTGGTCTCATTAATGCTAGAGCTACATTTCAGAGGGCCATGGATATTGCCTTTAAGGATATCATAGGCAAGTGTATTATTATTTATATGGATGATCTAACTATCTTTTCCAAAAATAGAAGGGGCCATATCTCTGATTTACGCAAAGTGTTTCAAAGGTGCAGGGAGTTCGGCATATCCCTGAATTCTAAAAAGTGTATTTTTGGAGTGACAAAAGGGAAATTATTGGGTCATGTCATATCTGAAAAGGGAATTGCTATTGATCCAGAAAGGGTTGAGGCCATACTCAAGATTCAGCCACCTACTCGCAAAAAAGAGATGAAGTCTTTCTTTGGCAAGATCAACTTTGTCAGGAAATTCATTACTAGATTTGCTGAAATTGTTAAACTACTGAATGCAATGTTGAAGCAAGACGCTAAGGTTGAATGGACTGTAGAAGCAAATGAGGAATTTGTAGAAATCAAAACAGCCATTACTGATGCTCCAGTATTGGTAAGTCCTGATTATAGTAATCCCTTTTACATCTATTCATTTGCTTCGGATCATTCGTGTGCAAGAATGTTGACTCAGAAGTCTAATGAAGGAAATGAGCATCCTATTGCTTTTATGAGTGCACCATTAAAAGATGCAGAGTTAAAATATCCAAGTGTAGAAAAGTAGGAATATGCCCTGGTCAAAGCAGTGAAGAAATTTAGACATTATATCCTCAGGAATAAGGTTTATGCAATTTTCCCAGATCTTGAAGTTAAGTTACTGTTGATGCAGAATAAGTTGGGTGAGCATAGAGCTAAATGGGTAACAATGCTACAAGACTATGACATTGAGATCCAACCCATGAAGTTGGTAAGAGGGCAGGGACATACTCAGACTATGGCTGAAATAGGACCTGAACTGACTGTTCAGAATTATAATCTTGAAGTGGTTTCCCCAGGTAGCTGGTATGATGACATAGTTTATTATTTGCTAAACAAGCAATCTCCAACCCATCTTAATGTTGTCCAAGGGAGAGCTCTGCGATTGAAGAGTGATGGTTTCATGCTAAAGCGAGTTGTTCTGTATAAAAGAAATCATGAAGGCATTTATTTGAGGTGTATTGGGAGACAAGAAGCTGAAAGGGTGATGAACGAATTTCATGAAAAGTATGGAATTGGCCATAGTTATGCTATTGCCACAGCAAACAAAATCTTAAGGGTTGGGTATTATTGGCCCACATTATTTAAGGATGTTCACCATTATGTCAGAACCTGTCACACTTGCCAGACTATAGCAACAAAGGAGAGGTATGCAGCACTCTCACTTCAACCGGTTACTGAGGTAAGGCCTTTTTCTCAGTGGGGTATGGACTTTGTAGGTCCTATCAACCCATCATTTTCTATGGGACATAGGTATATTCTAACCATCACTAATTATTTCACAAGGTGGGCTGAAGTTTTTGCTTGTAGGCAATGTACATCTGAGGTAGTGATTGATTTTCTAGAATCTGCCATTATTAACCAATTTGGATGTCCTCTTTCTATTGTCTGTGATAATGGTCCTGCTTTTGCATCTTTAAAATTTTCAAACTAGGCTTTTAATCATGGCATTATTATAAAGTCTGCATCTAATTATTACCCCCAAGGTAATGGTCTGGTAGAATCTTCCAATAAGAACTTATTGACTATTATCCGTAAGCTGTTGGAGAGAAACCCAAAAGATTGGTACACCCAGCTTCGGTTTGCCCTTTGGGAAGATCGTACAAGGATTAAGTCATTCATCAGAACATCTCCCTATCACTTAGTATATGGTTTGGAGCCAGTATTCCCTATTCAAGTCAAGATCCCAACCTTGCAATTTATTAATGAGTTTTATGATGAGGGTGATAGAAGGGAGGCCAGGTTGACAAAACTACTGCACCTTGAGAAGAAACGAGACAATGCCTTTGAAAACTTTGCCAAACATCAGGGGGTAGTTAAGAGGTGGTTTGACAGAAGATCTAAGGTCAAAGCTTTTAGGATTTCTAACTTTGTGTTATACTAGGATAAACCTCATGATCGAAAGGGGGACCATGGGAAGTTTGATAAACTGTGGCTCGGTCCATATCAGATTGCTGAAATACTTGGAGATAATGCCTTCCGTTTGAAGACTCTCATGGGGGAAGATATTCCACTGCCTGTTAATGGGTAGTATTTGAAACATTATTTCTAATCCTAAGCTATTTTTAACTCCCCGTTTTGTACATAGTTAGTTTAGGTTGCTTTCTATTGTCTTCTTTGTTAGAGTAGGTTGCCTTTCGTTTCCTATTTTTATTTTGGTTAGAGTAGGTTTGTTTTGGCCTATTTTTCTTTGGTTTATGTTGCTCTTGCTCTTGGTTCTTACTCCTTCTGGGATCTCCCGTTGTATTTGTATGACAGTGGTAACAAAGTAGGTGTGGTACTCCTAGTATTTCCTTTTCAAACTTTAATCATCTTTCCAAAATATCATGATATGAGTTCTCTACCCAATGTCACATACCCTTGTGATTAAGACAAAGAGTCCTTTAGTCAGATTGAATAGGAATACATTAGGGTCTCACATTTTGAATATTAAAAGTGCCTGAGATTGTAGAGGGTCCTTATGAAGTTTGCACAGGTGAAAAATATTTTTTCTGCTCTAGTGCCACTGTGGTTCTCATCCCTGAGTGTGAACTTCATTGTTCACAAGTTGAAATAAAAAAAAAGTGAAATAAGTGAGAAGACAAGAAATATCAAAAAAAAAAAAAGAAAGAGACAATATGGAAAATCAAAAGACTGAATTCAACTCATCAGGGGACTCTAAATATCTCTACCGGGGCTATGAACGCCTGGCTGGTAGTAGAGCTATGTTCAGGAGAATCACAACGATAACCTCGTCGGGGCTATGGATGCTTGACTGGCAACGAGGCTCTATCCAGGTTGCTTTTAGAGTATGAATCTTTATGTAGCCTATTCGAATCAAGTTTGGTCTCTTTTGCAGCTAAAGGAGGGTAATGAATGCATATGCACACACTTTGACCCTAATGTAGGAAAGTTTGGGTGACTTGTGGGTTCTTTAGTTTAACTGTAGGTGGTGACTGGTTGGATGAATCAAAATCATAAGTTCTAGGTTCTTGATTCCAGTTTGTCATCGAAATGCTATGGAGCATTTCCCTAGCAGAGTCGCCATTTGTTGTGCAATTTTGCACACACACCCCACTTGGAGTGGGGACCCTCTGTTTTCTTATTTCTGATGTCTCTTGGACCTTTTGTCTTATTGGATTTGTCCTTTTATGGTCTTGGGATGTTGGTCTTGCTTGCCTTGGTCTTACCCTGAAGGTTGAATTGATCAAATTTGGTTTTAAGGGAAGTTCAGGTTTGATCTGAATCCGAGATTTTTCAGTTCACCTAGATTTTCCTGGGTCCTGGTCCATCGTCTGTCACTATCGGATTTCTCTGGAGTTCAGGTTTTTGGATGAACCCGGGATTTTCCGCGTCACCCAGATTTTCTCGGATTGCGTCGAAGTCTCGAAAGGGTGTGTTGTCCGCAGGATTCGTGTTCACCCGGATAGTCCGGTTGGCTCAGATTCTTCCAGAATTCTGTTTCGACCTCGGGTTTCTAAATTTTCTCAATGTCTTATCGGCCATTAATGCTTTGGATAAGTCTACTCTAGCATGAATGTACGTGAATTTAAAGGCTTTTAGTGTCCTCCCTGATCTCATTGTCTATATGCCATCTGCTCTAGCGCTTGAGTGTGTTCATTTCGAGCTTTGGTCATTGGATTTGCTCTGCTTGCGTGTGGATTCCTTGGGCGTTCGTGTTTGATATTGTCGCCATTTGGGGCACCTTGGTTTGCACTGATTTCATTGGGCTCAAAGTTCATTTGGATTTAACTCATGGTAAGTCGTCGTTGACTTCTCCCTTTGTTTTGCGCTTTGATTAAATCTTTCGAGTTGTTGGTGATAATTATTTGGGTCGGCCTTCGCTTGTTTTTCATGGTTTTATATTTATCGAATTAGAGTTTGAACTCACCTTTCTACGGGTTTTAACACCTACAATGAGTATCCCCTCATTTATTGATTGAATGTCGCGTACTCCCCTATAACTAGGTGTTCCTGCTAGGGCCTTGGCTTGTTGGTGCATAATCTGGTATAGTTTGTGAAGTTAGGGTTTTGATGTGTCTGCCCAGGATTGTTAAGTTTGGTGGAGTTGCCGTGACCCTCTTGTCTTGTGTTTTGCTCGACCTTGTTTGCAACACTTGAGACCCTAGTGTGCCCTAGTTTTATCATTTTAAGGGATTGTGTTTGAATTTCCAGCTTGCTTTAGTTCTCATGGTGGAGGTTTAGCAGTCAAATTTAGGGCTTCATTATTTTGCCACAGGGATTTACCATTTGAGAGTCTTTGGGGGTTTAAATTCATGTGCAATCAAAATTTGGCTTATTGAGGTTGAGTTTATGCTCATTGGATTCAGATAGGGGAATTTATATGGTCATTCGATTAATGGTCAGTGCGTCAAATGATCGTCGGGTTTCCGAGGTGTCCGTATAATTCCCGTGCACCCGGATTTTCCCGGATTCATCCATTTTCCTAAAGTATGATGAGTTCCCAGAATTTCAAGCTGTTCGGGGAAATCCAAACTGTTCGAATTTTTTCGGTTTTCTACCTGTTTCTGATTGATTTTGATTTTTGAAATTGAAGTAATGAATTAAATGTTGGATGATGATTTCTTGTTGCTAAATAGATGAATTTCATGATAATCATGCATCTCTTTTTCCTATATTGATGATTTATTTGATGAATGACATCTTGGCAGTAGGAGTCCGTTTGGATTGAATTTCTCTGAATTCCACCCTGACTGAATTTTCTCGGATTATTGCATTTTCCTGATTTTTTAAGATTGATGATTAATGATTGATCTTAATGATTTCCTGTAGTTTCAAAGCTAATATTTGATTGAAATATGGATGATAATTGGATTTTCATGAGGCTCTTTTATGAATGCAGGCTGAATCAAGCAAGGCGGCGGTAGGAAAGGCCAAGGGAGATATAGAGGGATCCTTAGTTTCAGAGGCTGAGAAGATCAGGATGGATGTGAAGAATCAATTACCGGATAGTAAGGTGGCTTCGGTCTAGTCAGAGGTCTCAGACACCAATGTGGGAGCTTGGAGATATAAAGAATTCAAAGAGAGGTTAGCTTAGAGGGATCTATCTGTCTTAACCAGGGGAATGGTGAAATCTGGATTGGCTCATGTGGTAGGATTTCCTCCTGCAATTCAATGCTATGAATTGCTATTAGAGTGTGCCCGACACTATGACTTTGATACTCAGAGGGTTGTTAGCACTGATGGGAGAGTGTTGGCAAACTTTAATCCAATTTCCATTCCCCAGGCATTTGATATGCTAGACTTACCATGTGTGTGTGCTTTGGACATGGACTTGGCGAGGACTTACTATGAGGATGAGCCTACCAAAGCCCAGCAGATGATCAATTCCTGGCTGGAAAAGCCAAAATCTCATTTCTCCAAGCTGCCTAAACAGCTACACAGGGTCAAATTCTAACAGGATATATATGATGCAATCACACTGTTGAGCTGGGTAGCTGGCTTGAGGAGTGCTGGGGTGTTGGAGAATTGGATGGTGCATGTTATTAACAAGATCAAGCAAGGCATCAATTATCATTGGGCAGGGATTATCAGTGCAATGATTGATAGACAAATGAGAGATGTGTTGGAATTAAATAAATTCACCATGTCCTCTTATGTGATATACATACTTGCTAGATTTTATCCATACAAGGGATTGAATCAAAAGGAACATTCAGACAGGATGTCATCTATGAGGTATACCCTGAGTTGCACCTAGGGAATCAGAATTATAGAAGAGCAAATGATGAATTTACTATGCATATTACTAGGTTGCTTCAGAACGTAGAACATGTGTGAATTTCTGATGGAGCTAAAGAATTAATTAAAAGATATTGAGCCTAGTTTATACAAATCCCCACCTTCTCCTCTATCAGAATTGATGGATGTCCGACTACTCCATACAGATTGCCTAGATATCCTACTGACCATATCATATTTTTGGAGGTTACCCAGTAGATATGTGATTTTGATGTTGTTGTTAAAAGAGAGAAGCACAAAATAGGGTTTGGTGGGGACTTTCCTTTGAAAATTGGTATAAGTGAGGTTTTCCCTTCAATCCAATCAGCTCATGCATCAAGGGAGGAGTTGAGTACTTATGGTTTCTCTTTCCACTCCAAGAGGGCAGGCTTTGACATTACTAGTGAGGCACATAAGAAGGCGACTAAAGAATATCATCACAAAGATGATCTAGAGGATTACTGGGCGAATAGCAAGGATGACTTTGAGGTGAGAAAGAAAAGATATTCTAGTCTCCTAGTTGATGTAATTAGAATGTACAATGTCAAGTTGATTCCTGATCAGTTGGAAGATGATGAAAATTTAGTCCAGGATCATGCATATGAATCAGTCAAAGATAGGCCCATTGGAGATATAAACTGGTCAGAAAAGGAAATAACTGAGTTGGAGGAACTGGTGGTTCCCATTCTGAAATCTACCAAGTCATGGATGAAACATAAAGTATGGGAATTGGAGAGTGAGAAGGTACCCTATACTTTCAATTAGATGGGAAATTTGAATGCTCATTCTACCTCAAAGGAATCTGGTGAGGATGATGCTACAGGCAGAACTAAGGTAGGCTCACCTTTTAAGATTAAAATCAAAGGCCCTAAGGAGGATGAGCCAGAAAAGAAAAGAAAACCTAGGGGAAAGAAGAGAAGTCATGCTCTAAGAATAGGTAAGTCTACTAAAGAGAAGGAACTTGAGAAAGTAGAAAAAGAAGACATTCCTCCAAAGTCAAAACAGACAAGATGACCAGGGCTTCTAAGAAGAAGGATCCAGAGACTTCTAAGGATAAGGTGGATCCTCATTTGGTTGATGTGGAGAGTTCGAGAGAGAAAACTCAGGTTTACTCGAGAAGGTCAAGAACTCCATCTCCCAAGGAGACTATGCAAATGGAAAATCCTCTTCCAATGGCATCCACTGTGGAACAACAGAAAGATACCTCTCCTTCATTGGGTATACCTGAGCAAATGACTCATGAAGAGCATGAGACCAGTGAGGAGGCAAAACCATTTAAGGATGAAAAAATTTATGGCACAACTGCTGAGTTTGAGGTAGGACATGTGGAGGTGCATCCTTCCCCATTGGTTCAATATGAGGATTCTCCTACAAATAGCAAAGATAATGGATTCCCTGAGAAGGAGGATTCCCTTGTTAAGACTCCATCACCCCTACAAGAAGAAGAGCCAGAGTTGGAAAACAAAGGTGGTCAGTCTCCTGAAAGGGAAAAGGATGTGACATTAGATCAGCATCAAGAAGTTAAGAAGGATGAAATCTGGGTGGATCCTGCTGTTCCAGATTGGCTAGACAAAGAAATCAGGAGGAAACAAGTCATTGTTGAGGACACTCCTCTCAACTAGGATGAAATGTTGGCCAAGATTGGAAAGGGAAAGAAGAAGAAAGCAGCCAAGGTGGTTTCAAAGATTGAAAGAGATGAAGCTAGTAACAGGGTTATTCATATTGCTACCCCTGCTGCCGATAAAAGTAGAGATGAGGTCACTGGGAAAGATTATGATATACAGACTATCAGTCTTGGGCTTGCTTCTATGGAACAAGGCATTGAAGAATATGAAGGGTCTAGTGCAGTGATCATTGGAAGATTGACGAAGGAAACACAGTCTAAACATGAATTAAAGAAAGAGAATGAAAGGCTTAGGAAATGTTTGGAAGATTTAATGAAGCCTTTGCAGTCTTTTCACCCATCCTCCTCTGTTGCTGCTAGTTTCTTACCGAAGGAGACCATTTCTAAACTGGAAAAGATGAAAGCTTCTAATTTGGCTACAGTAAATTGGTTAAAGGAGGTACAGGTTAAGGAAGATGATGCAATAAAGGAGATCCTTTCAACTGGAAAGGGTGCAATAAGGGCTAAGGATTTATTGGATTATCTTTTATCTCAGGATAAGGAGGACACTAATCTCTTATTGTAGAAAACCAAATTAATCATGGAGTATGGTAAGAATCAATTGGTTGTTGATGGAATCCTTCCTACGTCTAGGGTTAATGAGCCTTGGGAGTGGTTTGAAGCCCTGCAAATTCGATAGAAAACCATCAAGAAGATTTACAAGCAAAGGAAGCAGATGGATGGTGACTTAACTAGTGTTTATGATGGATGCATCGCCTTCTTTGAGATAATGACTGGTAGGAAGAAGATCACCCGTAAGTACTTAAGCTTATAACAATTGAGGGAATGGTGGCATGATGTCTATGCCCCTGATACTGAAAATTCTGCGACTGGGCACCAATTGGATGATGCGGCTACTTATCTGGCTGTGGCGGATAAGTACTTAGCATATAAGGGTGATTGGGATACAATGGTCAAGCGGTCAAGGGAAGAAATTGGATCAATTGAATGTCGGTTCAAAGGCCTACCCTTGCCACCTATTGCTGAGTTGGATAAGGTGTTTTTGAAGGTTCATGAATCGTTGGATCAGAACAAGGATAAGGGAGGCGGTAATTAATGCTAGCTTCATGATTTGTGCTTCCCTATTATTATAGGGCATGTATTGATCCGGGCTGCATTGAGTAACGTGTTTTGGCCGACCTTGATGATGTATCGGCATTTAATGTGTGCCTTATTTTGAAATTCCTAAGGCTGACTTGTTTTGGCTATTTTATTTTGTAAATGTCTAGCTGGGCTGACATGTTTTGAAGGTTCTCTATAAATGGAATTTGTGCCTCATTTGTAAGGAGTTAGTTAGACAGATAATAGAGACAAGCTAGACTGAGAAAGAGCTAGGGCATTCTGTAGTAGAGATAGTAGTTAGTTCTTTGGAGAAAATGTTGTAACACAAAACAGTGGAATTGTTGCTACATTTTGGTGATCTAATACAATTGAAGGCATTGTGGTTTCTGGTGAATTCTTTTGTGTTAGTTTATCTTGCATAGTTCCTATTGTTCCATCTTTTGAAATTGCTTGAGAATAGAAGATTTGATGTTAAATTTAGAACTAGATTAGTTTGGTGAATGATGTTTATGGTTTCATGCTTGGAGTGTTTGTAGCAATCTATGGTCTATACTCCTAGTAACTATCTGATTGTAGTAGGCTGGTGAAGTCAACCTATACCATACATCTATTTGTGCTTAGTTCAATTGTGGATGAATGTCTATGATTTGAAAATCTGTATGCCTTAGAAGATTGCACCTTTCTTGTGATATTGCATTGTGGGTTAAGTAGGAATTGGTTATTTGTGATTGGTCCATTCCAGGTGTTTATCATTTGCATTGTTCATCTTAGAAATAGTCTAGATTCTATTATATCTCTTACACCCTCATCTTTTGTTGTTTCTTTATTATTCGGTTAGACTTAGGATACAATTTCCTTGTAGTAAGGCTCGATTGTGATTACCAGCATTTTCACATATTATCTGAGTTGTTTATGCATTGTCATGACTTGACACCCGAGAGACCTTGGGGTGATTTTTAGTAACTTGTTGAAAATTACCTTTCAAGAGAGATAGAATATTGCATTCTATCTAAGTTGTTGCTGTGCAGAAAACACCATCAACAGGTATAATAAAGGAATATTCTTTCAAATTTGAATTCAAATCCAAATGGACTTTGTCCTTCCATCAAGACATTTATTTTATCTCATAGGTCCTTTTTCATTGAGCCAAGTGGCCATTACTCCATTTGACTCTTCATCCTCCTTATCATTTCACAAATTTCAAATTTCAAATATTGCATTTATGGGCACATTCATCAAAATGTGTACATCCTCCATCCATTCATCTCTTGACAAGTGGCACCTTTCCATTCGTTGAATGTTAGTCCCGTATTGCTTCATTTTGGGAATTTATTCATCTTTTCTTTCTATAAATAAGAGGTTTCTCTCCTCATTTGATTATCCAAAATCCAAGTAGAATTATTATAATCATTTTGAGTACATCCACAATTTGAGCAAACTTACTCTACTCAAATCCATCCTCAAGAACTTAGCATTTTATCAATTTCATCAAGTCATAGTTAGGTTATTTCAGGTTTTCATCATGGATCACACTTGAATCTTCAACAAAGTGGATCACTCTTCATCACTCATCAAGCTTGCATCATAGGAGTTGGGAAAGGGCCAATTTTCACATCAAATTGGCACCAAATCCCCCATAAGATCAAGAGTTTGCATGCTTTTTAATAGGATTGAATCTATTTCATTTTCTTTTTATTATGTTCTTGCTTTATTCCTATTTTGAGTGTTTTTAAATGGATTCTATGGGGAACTTAGATTCTAACTTTCATTTCAATCTTCTAATGTGTGTGTTTATTGTGTCTTGCAGATACTAGGATCTTGGTTCATACAATAGCAATATCACAAGTTGATAAAAAACAATTTTTTTTAATATGTGTAGAATGAAGTCTAGTTTCTAAAAATGTAATTTATTTGAAATTTTGATGAATGGTTAAAAATAAAGTAAAAATACCACACATTGGTTTCTAAGTAAAATCAAATAAACTAATAAAAGAAATTAAAGATGAAAACCGTAACATAATCAAAACATGAAAAAATTTACATAGTTAGATAGCTAATATAGAGCTTAACATTATCAATAATCTACATGTCAAATTTCACTAATTAGGAGGTCAAATTTCAATAATTACTAAATTATATCATTTTTCTCTCTATCTCACTCATTGTGTATCCCTTACTCCCTAGACCTCTCTCTCTTAGTATATACATCCCTTTATGTGATCTATCTCTTCCTTGAACTCTCTCTCTCTCTCTCTCTCTCTCTCTCTCTCTCT
>VDFB02047397.1:96259205-96275003 GCA_007258455.2 Sequoia sempervirens | reverse complement strand
TATCTCACCTTTTTCTCCCTCCTTTGCTCTCTACTTCTCTCTATCTATCCTCTCCCTCCCTTTCTATCCTCTCTCTCCCTACCTCCCTTCCCCCCTCTCTCTCTCTCACTCTATCCTTCCCTCTCTACTCTCTACTCTCTATCTCACCATTTTCTCTCCCTCTCTCTTTATCACTCCCTCCTCTCTCTATCCATCTCTACTTCTCTCTATATCTCTCTCCCTCCCTCCCTCCCTCCTCTCTCTCTCTCCCAACCTCCCTGCTTCCCTCTCTTTGTCTCTACTTCTCTCAATCTCACCTATACCTCTCTAAATATCCCTCCTTTCCTCTCTCCTCCCTATCTATCTCTTTCTTGTTCTATCCTTCCCTCTCTACTTCTCTAAAACTCACATGTACCCCCTCTCTGTCATCTTATATCTATCTCACCTATATTTCTCTCTATCCTCCCCTATCTCTTTACCTCTCCACCTCTTTGTATCTCTCCTCTCCCTCTCTCTCTCTCCATCTCTACTTCTCTTTATCACCACTCTTCACCCCTCCATCCATCTCTCTCTTCATGTAGGAAGAAGAAAATAGAGAGAGAGTTGGTGAGTGAGAGAGACATGGAGAAGTAGTTAAAGATGAAGAGGGGGGATATAGAGTAGATAATGAGGGAGGGAGGGAGGTAGGGAGAGCGAGATAAAGAGGGAGAAGAGTGATATAAATAACTAGAGAGAGGTGAGATAGAGAGAAGTAAAGAGGAAAGGAGTGAGAGATAGGGGGAGGGGGAGAGAGTTGAGATAGACACAAGTAGAGATGGGGGAGAAGGAGGGAGGGTGAGAGAGGGGGATGGTGAGAGAGAGAGTTCATATGGAAAAAAGTAGAGGGGGGAGGAGGGAGGGAGAGAGAGGTGAGATAGATAGAAATAGAGAGAATAGGAGAGAGAGAGAGTGGTGACATAGAGATTATAGAGTGAAGGAGAGAATGGGAGAGAGGTGAGATAGAAAAAAGTAGAGAGGTAAGGCAATAGAAAGAGAGGGGGAGAAGGAGGGAGAGAGATGTGAGATAAAGAGAGAGATAGAGGAGAGGTGAGAGATAAATATGGGGGAAAGAGAGGGGTGGGGAGGGAGAATTAGGGAGGGAGGGAGGTAAAGAGATGGAGAGATAAAAATAGAGGGAAGTAGATAGGGAGATGACAGAGGGGAAATGATGGAGAGAGAGGTGAGATAGACAGAAGTAGAGAGAGGGTGGGAGGAGGGAGGGCGAGAGGTGAGAGAGAGAGAGAAGAAAAGAGGGAAGGAGGAAGGTGGAGAGATTGAGAAAGAGGGGGAGAGAGGGAGAGAGGGGAGGGAGGGAGATGTAGAGAAGGAGAGAGATAGAGAGAAGTAGACAGAGAAGGAGAGAGAGGAGAGAGAGGTGAGATAGATAGAATTAAAGAGAGGAGAGAGAGATGGGTGATATAGAAAGAAGTAGAGAGGGAAGGAGGAATGTGGGGAGATTGAGAGAGAGAGGAAGAGAGGGAAAGAGGGAGGGAGAGGTAGAGAGGGAGACAAAGAAATAGATAGAAGTAGATAGGGAAGGAGAGAGGGGGAGGAGGAAGGGAGAAGCAGGGAGGGGGAGAGAGGTGAGATAGAAAGTAGAGAGGGAAGGAAAGAGAGGGGGAGGAGGGACGAAGGATGGAGAGAGAGAGAGAGATGAGATAGATAGAATTAGAGAGGGAAGGAGAGAGAGAGGGGGAGGAGGGAGGAGAAGTAGGGAGGGAGGGAGGGACAGGTGTGTGTGTGAGAGAGAGAGTAGAGAGAGAAGGAGAGAGAGAGGGAAGGAGGGAAGGAGGGAGGGAGATAGAGAGAGAGAGAGAAGTGAGATAGAGAGAGTTAGAGAGAGAAGAAGAGAGAAGTATAGAGGGAAGGAGGGAGGGAAAGAGGGAGAGAGAATTGAGCTAACGATAATTAGAGAGAGAAGGATGGATAGGTAAGAGTAGTTCTTGAGATCAAAGGGGAGAGTCAGATAAACAGATGGAGATAGTGAGAGAGAGAGGTATAGAGTGTAAGGGATAAAAAATGCGTGAGATAAAAAGAGAAAGATGATACAAATTTCTAATTACTAAAATTTGACATGTTGATTACTAAAATTTGATTGTCTAAAAAATTATAAGATCTTTCAAAAACTAGAATTTGTATCATAAATCTTAGAAATTTGAAACCACTCTCAAACATCTTGAAATTATATACATGAAATATAACTTAAAGTATAAGAAAGTAAATATTCATATTTAAATTTCAACTTATACTTTCACCAAAAGAAAAAGAAAAGAAAGAGAAAAAAAATCAAAGAAAAACATAACATGAGTGCATTATAACGTGCTTGCATTTTGTGAAAGCATTCAAATAATGTGAGCACATTATAACACTCATTTTAAATGCACAAATCAAACAATAACATGAGAACATTATAGTACACTCATGTTATGGTTTGGTAATGACAGAGCCTAATCTTGGTCACTACCAACCCATAACGTGAGTGAGTTTCATTATAACGCACTCATGTTTTTTCTTTTTTAGGACCAAAAATTGGAGTGGCCACTTTTTGGTCCCCTATCTTTTTGCACTTGTGCCCATAGCCAAAAATAAGTTATCCCATGTAAATGTAAATATTTTAGAAGTGAAAACATCTAAGTAATTCACCTAAATGTGAAAACAAAAAAAGCCTAAATAAAATTTACTTATAGAGAAATCTGGAAAAGGTGCATGGATAGATGTGAAGAGCCCTAAAAGACCTTTTCAACGATGCAAGAATCACAAAAAAATAAAGAAATAGGTAAAAATTTGTGAACTCAGAAGTGAAAATAGCATATATGACTTCAATAGATAATAAAATAAACCACCAATAAATTTTAATGATGAGACCCACACCACTAGAAAGTATGTTCAACTAGATTTTCGACGATATCTTGTTTGCTTGATTTTGACACCATATGCCCAAGTTATGGCAAAAAAGCTGCTATCTGTTATGGCCAAAATAAAAAATTACTATCTTAGGCTAGAAATGGGGGCTAGGAGGGGGGAAAAGGTCTAGCCATATGGCTGACATTATGTTGACATTAGCATGACGCCAAGAAAATATTCTTGGAATATTCCCTTCATCGATGAAAAAAATTTGAGTGCCAAAAAATAAGTCACATAATATTCCAAAAAATACTCAAACCACTCAAAATATTTTTCATAGATGTCACTATCATCAAACAGTGATTAGGCTAAAATATATTGATTAACCCAAAGTATTCCTTGAGTTGCTAGAAGTTGATGCAATTGGAAGGATTTATGTCGACGATGGCTTGAATGGCCATTGGGTAGAAAAAAGTGGTCAACAACTTTATGAAGGCCCCACAACCTAGGTATGGGCCTGCAAGGCCTATTTTGGAAGGTACCAAAATGCACCCCGTTGTCTTTTAATTCCTTTTCTTTTTTAAATTTAGTAAAAAAATGGTTTTTTTTTTTACATTGGCATATCGTACATCATATATAGGGGCGGTAATCCTTGCAAATAAAAAAAATTATGTTAGAATCTCCCAATGGTGAATATAGGGAAATTTATAGTCAAAATTGATCTATTCAACCTCCTAAACCCAATGGTTACCTTCATTTTTCTCCATCATGTACCAAAAAAAATTCTAAGTCCAAAAGCTACAAAAAGATAAGAAGATTCTAGATTTGATGCTCTTGTAACCCTAGTTGAAGAAAACCTCAAAATTTGAAAAGGGGTTTGTTGAATCTATGCTCTGATACCTTGTTGAAATTGTGAAACACAGACAAAACAATATCAAATAGAAAATGAGAACTCCTTAGAACATGAAAGATGCAAATAATGATTTATTATTTTCTCAAAAAAGAAACTTACAAAATTGAATAATACAAAGGATAATGCTTATAAGAGAAAACCCTAAATAAGAACATGATTAGATCATGAAAAGTGCGGACATCCTATGTGATGAGACATAATGGTCTAATAATAACTCAATCTAATAGAAGGAAAAAGTACTCCTAAGTTTAGTTTAAGTGCATACAATGAAATTAGTCTATTAATTAATTAAAGATTAATTAATATTTAATATTAATTAAATATTACTCTAACAATTATGATGTGGACTATTGACTTGCTAGTAACCTTAGTTGATGTTATGCATGGACATGTTTGATTTTACCTTAGTTGATCTATGGACATGTTTGATTCTTATTATAATATAATATCATCTATATGGTTAATGATTTACGAGATGATTTTTTATGTGAATTCTTATGGGTGGATTAAATTACAATTCAATGGTTATGGTTAGATTACATATGTGGTGAAAATGATGGTTTTATATATATCTTAGCAAATAAGGCTCAACTAAGGAATGAAATGTTTCTACAAAGATCTTGATGGAGTTATGGATCATAGATGTTTAATTAATTGTATGTTGAATTTGAATGCATTATATTACTTGATGCTTCAGCTATGACTCTTAATATAATAAACTAACAATTATATCTAAGTGCATAGGACTATTACCTTTGGGAATTGATGCTACATGGTAAACTTAATTGTGTTCAGTTAGTTAAGCTTACCCTATTTCATATGGAGGAACTAAGGTCACACGTGATGTGGATTTTTTCATTATATTTTGAATGTTTTTCTTAAATGGTTTGAAAATTATGGTAATTTTTTATGTGAAATAATTTTGTATTGTTTTGGTTGTGTTAAAAGATTACGTGTTGAGAATATTGGTCAATTAAGTAGTTTATTTTGGAATTTTCTTTCTTGGGATTTTAAAATGGTTTAAAGTGAGTATTTTTATTCCTTTTAGTTAATTTTAATATCCTAGATTAGGGTATGTACAGGATCGTGGTGGGCCAAAAAGTAGCAATGAGGAAAAAAACACGTCTTTCATCGACCCAAAAACATGAAATACCGTGTTGAATTTTTTTAGGCTCGGGTGTTAGTACACACCACCATAGCAAACACCAATCCTAGTTTTCCATATCGGATATCCTATTTGTAAAAAGCATATATATACAAACTCTGTCAATGTTTTAAAGTCATTTCACAGTCAACAACCCGTGGGCGCATAGTGAGGAAATTCTTCGCGTAACGGATATCCGATTTGGCCAAAATCCGATTCGAAAAGGTAATATTTATTATTATTATTTGCTTTGATTCAATTTTGAATTAGATTTGGATAATTTCAAATAGTTTTTTGTGGATTTTTTTTTTAAAATAGGGTTTTTGATTGAATTTTTATGAAAATTTTGAGTTTAGAATGGATTTTGATTAAAAAAATGAATTTCTTTGTGGATTTTTTTTTAAAATAGGGTTTTTGATTGAATTTTTATGAAAAAATTGAATTTAGAATGGATTTTGATAAAAAAATGAATGTTTTTTGTGGATTTTTTTTCAGAATAGGGTTTTTGATTGAATTTTTATGAACAATTGAGTTTAGAATGGATTTTGATTAAAAAAATGAATGTTTTTTATGGATTTTGATTTAAAAATAGTGTTTCTTATGTATTTGTATTTAAAATTAGAGAATTTTATAGATTTTTGTTAAAAAGTAGGGTTTTTTTTGAATTTTTTTAAAAACTAGGGTATTTTTATAATATTTTCATTTATATTGTCTAATTTTAATTAGATTAATTATTTTTTAACTTTAATCAGGAATTATGGCTGCTAAGAACGAGAATGCACAAATTCCACTAGTTGAGAATGAAAATCCACTGGCTGAGAATCAAAATGCAGAAATGCCAAATGCTCCACCACCTCCAAAACCATCAATTGAAGACTTAATTCATGAAAAATTGGAGCAATTGAGGGGTATTTGTGATGTTTATAAAAAAATCCCTCGATTATCCCATATGTCAACCACATTGACAGGAATAATTACAAATGTAGAAACCCTCTCAACCCAACATAATTCCTTTCATTCGTGGCGAGAAACCATGAGGGAATATTATGCATGTGGATTGTCTTATGATGATGTGAAAGATCTCCAAATAAAAAAAGCCCAAATAGCCTCTTTATTTATTAACCCTAGTACTGGTTTGCCAGTTAATATTAAAAAACCAAAACTTTCTATAAAATGGTGCACGCATAGGGGCATAGTAGATAACTTTTGGGATCGTTGGTGTATGGTTTTTTATAAACCACCCAACAATAATCTTTATGTACCTTTTTAATCTATTAAAAAATTATATGTTGAGTTTTTGTTAGGGAATCATGTCAATTACTTTGACATTAAACCCTTCTAGGGCATTGGTGGAGGTATGCCCTAGGATAGGCCAGGGGCAGTTAGAGTAGTTAGGCGCCCACATGTTCCCCATCCTCCCCATCCTCCCCTTCCTCCACCACCTCCAGTACAACATCCAGATATTATAGAGGATGCAACCACACAAACTATCTAGGCCATTCACTCTTTGAGTGGTCTTTTGGTTTCACATGCTTCTTCAGTAGCTCAACCACAGTCTAGTGATCTTGGCGATGGATCCAGTGCTGTTGCATCATCCTCCTCGGGTCCACATATTTGTGTGCCACATATTTGCAATACGTGCCAGTAAATATGCTTGGGTCCTATTGTACATCCCCCTAAGCATCCATTAGACACTTCTAATTATGACATCTAGGATGTGGAGATTATAGCAGATCACATGCAAGGGAGTGGAGCACACCCTATAGAGTCCTCTCTTGCTAGAGAGGTGGACATTGTAGTAGTTACACAAGTAACATTTAAGGTGTAAATTCATAACTTGCATTTTTTAATAAGAGATAGTATCAAGTACTAATATTTATTTACATGGTCTACTTAATAGTTAATGTCTGAGGAGGAGCTCACACAGGTGACTAATAGCACCCTTAGGGCCATTTCATTTGGCCTCGAGACACACACAATATGTATTTTCACACCCACTCATTTACATTTTTTTTACTATATACTTGCTTGTCATCTGAATTATCATTAATGAAATTATATATTAATTTATATGTTTATCTTATTCTCTACTAGTAGGAAACACCTAGTGCAAGAAAGGTACGATGCTCTCTAGACTATGGAGGCAGAATGTTAGATAAGGGAAAGGTAATTGAACTCAAATTTGATTGAATTAAGATTTATAAGATCTTTTATTGATTATGCATACATTGACATAGATTTGTAGTTTCATATGTACTTGTCATTTTTATGTATAGGTGGTTGTGAGCTATACATCATTGTTGATAAGTGCCACAACAACTAAAGGAGTAGGTATTCGAACACCTGAAGGAGGAGGTGTTGAAACACCTCAAGGAGATATAGAAAAAGATCAACCTAAAGAGGTATGTGTTTATTTTATTTTGTGCTCGGAAAATATGTTCTTATTACCGACAATTCTATGCTAACTTGGATCAATTTCATGTTTTTGTTCACATATATAGATTGACGTTACAAAAGTTGGTTTGGTTAGTTCGTTGAGAGGGGTATATTCTAGGACTCCTAACCCTTCGAAGAGATGTATATTTCAGGTAATCAAGATTTCAATTTTAGAGTTCAATTATAATTCAATGTGTATTGATTTTTATGTTAATAATTTGATTTTAAATTATATAGTATAACTAATCCCAATTGTGGTTTGACTTTTTCTTGTGCAGCTACCTAGAGCCAGAGTGCTTCAAAGAGGCTCCATTTTGATGATCCACCGTAGTTTAGGATGAGATAGACATTTTGGCATGTAAATTTTGAATAGATACCAAGATGGCATATGCCACATATTGTAAAACTTTGTTTGAGTTGGCATTGATGCCATTTTGTATATGGACATACACTTGATTATTGGATAATTTGATATATATAGAAGTTGACAATCAAAATTTAATTTCCTCCTCATGTGCATGATTAAACTCTTTGAAAATTTAATCAAGTGAGCAATGGTTAAATAGCAATGTACAATAGCATAAAAAGAATGGTTAAATATTATGTAGTTTATATTCATATTGTTGATTACATTGCATTGCACATCTTTCAAACTCAAAGCATTACTTCACATTGCATAAGTAACAACTAGATGCTGATAGATGAAAAAATTTCAATAAAAATATAGTTAAATTACAAAGTCAACCTAAGAAATTATGCAATTACTTCACATTACATAACTAATAACTAGCAGCAGCTATCAATTGCATTAGCTTGTCATGGAATTCTATGAGACCACATTTCTTTGAGGAAACTTGGCACAAAAATCACAAAAAATGAAAAGAAAGCACTCAAACAAACTTTAAAGGGGTCTCAGGCCTGTTGCCCCCTCATTCCACACGCTATGTAGCCATTTACTTGCAGTGTAGGGGATGAACAATGGAGAAAACATGTAAAATTTATATATATATATACAGTCTAGAAGCATGAATTACGATTAGAATATCACATAACATCATATAAACAAAAAACCACTATAAACTTGAATGTCATTTAAAACATGCATGATAAATACTCATCGTTGAAACTTGAATTGTGGTAGCTTGATATACAAAGTCAATTGATGCCAGGTTTCAATTTGTATGATATTGAAAAAATAAACCAACTGAGTAGAGTTATCAACATTCTTCAAAAATCATAAGAATTCTTTTAGTACACTAGCCATTTTGACGTCTTCTTGTAGTCTTAAACATTATTTTGTATCATTGTTACATTGGTATTAGTTCAATGATGTTGAAAAATTTTAGAAAAAAGAAAGTTGTGTCACGGTTCTCATTCAATCCAACAAGCAAAAATAAAAGCTCAGCCTCTTGGAATGAAAATTCTTGTTTGCAAAACAAATGAATAAGAATGAGGTAGTTAAGGTGTTTGAAGTTATTTAGAGGTCACTTTTAGGGTGCAAGGCTTAAAAGTTCATTTTAAATGCACTCAAACAAACTTTAAAGGGATCTCAGGCCTGTTGCCCTCTCATTCCACATGCTATGCAACAAATTACTTGTGGTGTAGGGGCTGAACAAAGGAGAAAACATGTAAAAAATTATATATATATATATATAGATCTCAGGCCTGTTGCCCTCTCATTCCACATGCTATGCAACAAATTACTTGTGGTGTAGGGGCTGAACAATGGAGAAAACATGTAAAAAATTATATATATATATATATATATATATATATATAGATGTGCAGCCTAGAAGCATGAATTACGATTAGAATATCACATAAAACCATATAAACAAAAAAACCACCATAAACTTGAATGTCATTTAAAACATGCATGATAAATATTCATCGTTGAAACTTGAATTGTGGTAGCTTGATATACAAAGTCTATTGATGTCAGGGTTCAATTTGTATGATATTGAAAAAATAAGACAACTGAGTAGAGTTATCAGCATTCTTCAAAAATCATAAGAATTCTTTTAGTACACTCAAGAGTTATCAAATGTCTTCTTGCAGTCTCAAAAGTTATTTTGTATCATTGTTACATTAAGTCTCAAGAGTGGTAGCTTAATATAGGTCCAAAATACAAAAATTGGTTTGTGCAATGTAACAGTGGCATAGGAAGATTTTTCTTTGAAAGCAAAAATGAAAGCTCAACCTCTTGGAATGAAAATTCTTGTTTGCAAAACAAATGAATAAGAATGAGGTAGTTAAGGTGTTTGAAGTGATTTAGAGGTTGCTTTTAGGGTAGTTAAGGTGTTTGAAGTGATTTAGAGGCCGCTTTTAAAAAAGAGAGGTGTTGGAGAGTACATCAAGTCAGTGAGAACCAAAGTGTAATGTGTTTTAGTTTGTGGTACTCCTTTGTTTCTTTGCAGACGTGTGATAAATTCTTAGTTCAATGATGTTGAACAATTTTTGAAAAAATAAATTTATGTCACAGTCCGCATTCAATCCAACAAGCAAAAATGAAAGCTCAATCTCTTGGAATGAAAATGCTTGTTTGTAAAACAAATGAATAAGAATGAGGTAGTTAAGGTGTTTGAAGTTATTTAGAGGTCACTTTTAGGGTGGAAGACTTGAAACTCCATTTTAAATGCACAAAAAAGAATGAAATTACTTCAAACCAAGTTTGTGAAGAAGTTAACTATGTTGCCCACTAGTTTCCCTTAAGAGTCCAAAGTGCTAAAAGGAAGCAATATTTGAAGGGCTATTTCTCACAGACCATGATGCTTATAGACTCTCCATCTAAGGCTATGGGATCATGTTGGGACCATCTACAAAAACCTCTCTCGATTTTTGTTATTTTGGAGGCGTTTTCCTGTGGTGATGACTTTTCAGTTGAGGGAAAAGTTGTTAGATGCAAGCAGTGTAAAGTTGCAAAGTGGTGCAAATTTCATTCCGCAAATTGTACGAACAAACAGACTATTCCAACACATCCAAATGGATACATTTACTCTAGGGCTGGTCCTCTCTTGCACCCAAATATGTCGAATCACTCCGAGCTACATTGGACCAAAGATTTCCCTTAAGAGTCCAAAGTGCTAAAAGGCAACAATCTTTGAAGGTCTATTTCTCAAAGACCGTGATGCTTACAGACCCTCCATATGAGGCTATGTGATAGAGTTGGGACCATCTTGGGATGATCTACAAAAATCTCTCTCAGTATTTTCTATCTCAGAGGCGTTTTCCTGTGGTGATGACTTTTCAGTGGAGGGAAAAGTTGCCAAATGCAAGCAGTGTAAAGTTGCAAAGTGGTGCAACTTTCATTTTGCAACTTGTACGACCAAACAGACTATTCCAACACATCCAGATGGGTACATTTATGCTAGGGATTATCCTCTCTTGCACCTAAATATTCCAAATCACTCTGAGCTACATTGGACCGATGATTTCCCTTGAGAGTCCAAAGTGCTAAAAGGTAGCAATCTTTGAAGGTCTATTTCTCAGAGACCGTGATGCTTATAGACTCTTCGTTCAAGACTATGGGATTGTGTCGGGACCATCTACAAAAACCTCTCTTGGTTTTTTCTATCTTGGAGGAGTTTTCTTGTGGTGATGACTTTTCAGTGGAGGGAAAAGTTGTTAGATGCAAGCAGTGTAAAGTTGCAAAGTGGTGCAACTTTCATTCCGCAACTCGTACGACCAAACAGACTATTCCAACACATCTGGATGGGTACATCTATGCTAGGTATGGTCCTCTCTTGCACCCAAATATGCCGAATCACTCTGAGCTACATTGGACTGGTGATTTCCCTTAAGAGTCCAAAGTGCTAAAAGGTAGCAATCTTTGAAGGGCTATTTCTCAGAGACCGTGATGCTTACAGACTCTTTGTCTAAGCCTATGGGATCGTGTTGGGACCTTCTACAAAAGTCTCTCTTGGTTTTTTCTATCTCGAAGGCATTTTCCTGTGGTGATGACTTTTCAATGGAGGGAAAACTTGCCAGATGCAAGCAGTGTAAAGTTGAAAAGTGGTGCAACTTTCATTCCACAACTTGTACGACCAAACAAACTGTTCCAACGCATCTGGATGGGTATGTTTACACTAGGGATGGTCCTCTTTTGCAATGAAATACACTGAATCACTCCGAGCTACATTGGACTGAGTGAAATTAGGTGAAAAATTGATGCAAACACAAGGGCACAATCACAAAATATTTGCAACTTGCCTATTTGAGGCATCTAACAAGATTATTCTGACCTCTTTGGATAGTCCAAAACTCCCTTAAAACTTGACAAGCAACTAAATACACATTTCCCTCTTTAACCCCCTTAAATCCTTGTAATAGTGAGAAACTAGTTTTTGTCCAATTACTCCACAATTTTCCAAAACACTAGACGAACACATGACTGATTCAAACACCAATATCCAATTTGCACAACATATATGAGAAACAATATAGACTCCTTTGGACTAGCGTTGACTTCCTATATATTCACCCTTGAACACACTACTCAATTAGCCCAAAAATGCAAAGCAACATACCTTCAAACACCACACAAACCCCTGAAACCTTGGGGAAGCAAATAAATTGCCAAGGAAACAAAGATTCTGCAATTAGATTCCATTTGTATGGACCTATAACGATCAAATAAAAAAACACTTGTTTTTAGTGTAATTCTTGAGGGTTTATTGGATGTAGCACTTCCACAACCTTTCAAACTCTGCCACCACCTTAGAAACCTTTATTTAGGCCCTAATATGCTTAGAAAATAAAGAAACTTCTGGTATCTCAAAGATTTTTGCAAACCCTAGGGTAAAAACTTTATTTTCAACTAAAAAAAACCACCATTTTTAGACCTTTAACTCTTCATTTTATTTCAAAACCTAGTTCTCCATGCCTTCCACTCTTGAAATAACATCAAGACATGTAATAAAATTTCTACATAAATTTTTGATACAAAAATGCTTGAATGGCTTGTGCACAGGCAGAAAACACAAGAAAAATAGTAAAATATGAACTGAGCAATTGACACTTTATTGATTCAAAGAAAAAAACTCCTTCAACCAAAGCTATCTCGAGCCCTTGAAGGACTTAAGTACATTTCTATGCCTTGGAATCCAACTCCCAATGCCTTTAACCACTAATATTAACTGACTTTTGAAACCTTAATGACCGTTGAAGGCCAAAATACAAACATTTTTCACATTAATATGACTCATAATGAAATGTTACACTTTTCCACTTCTAACTTTACTAAAACCTCACTTAATGGCTTGAAATAGAATAATTACATGTTCAAAACACTGTTCTTGCTTGTCCCTAAACAAATTTACTAGTTTTGCCTTCAAAGGCTACAAAGCAACAACTAGGACAAGTTGGGATCTCCATGTTTTTTTGACCCTAAAACCTAAAAACTCCTCCTAATACATGACCATTAGGACTATTAGATCTCATTAAAGACCAAAAATCAAAATATTAACACTTTAATCATTGGAATTATCCACAATGATATTGTAGTGTAGGTGCTCCTACACCAAAAATGGTGGTTACAACTTGCTAATGTCAATGAAACGTGGGGGCAACAAGATTTAAAGTTGGCTCAAGCTTGTGCAGGTCCTAATAGATGTGTTTGATGAATTTATAGGGTGTGGCAAGGTTGGAAACATTGATTTCCTTAAAAACCTCATGAAAGTTTCTAAAAATGAAGTTGCAGCCAAGTTGGATTTGAGGAGAAAAAGTTGCAAGCCACTATAATTTATTATATATAAATGGGAGATATTACAAAACCTGGTTCAAATGAGTATACCGAAAAACTAGGAAGAAAACCTTTAGTTGTAGCTCGATTAAGTACAAAAATAGACCCTTTTACAAAACCTATGAGTTTCCAAAATACAGACCCCTTTACATTTTAAGCATACCCTTTATACAATGCTAGACATTTGACCCATATTTCAAAAAACATCACTAGGTATAGATTATGCCCATACACAATTATGACCGTTTTACATTGTTTCAATTTGAGAATTCAAATTTTACAAAATTTTCCTATTAGAGGCATTGAGGGCACAGTCTTCAACAATAGTAGTATGTTCATGTTCTGGACTGAAAAGCACCTATACAAACCATCAAGGTAGCTTAGAATAACCAATCTATATGATTCTAAATGACACAAAATATGATGAGATGGTAATGAAAACTATAACAGATGCTTAGAATAACCAATCTATATTGTTGTAATATGTTGCATATCTCTCTAAAAGGATCAAAGCTGGCTATTGTTACAGTAGGTCCATGATCAATCATGCCAGGAATATCAAAAAAGTGGGAAAATGAGAAATTTGTATTGTCACAATAGAAAAGATGCTTAGACTAAAAAATCTATATTAATCTAAACAACTTGAATGATGATGAATTGGTGATGCAAACTATAAAAGATGCTTATAATAACCAATCTATATTGTTGTAATCTATCGCATACCTCTTTGAAAGGATCAAAGCTGGATATTATTGCAGTAGGTCCATGATCAATCATGCCAGGAATATTGCAAAAGTGGGAAAATGAGAAATCTATATTGTCACAATAGAAAATATGCTTAGACTAACATATCTATATTAATCTAAACAACCTGAATGATGATGATTTGGTGATGCAAACTATAAAAGATGCATACCTCTTCGAAAGGATCAGAGCTGGCTATTGTTGCAATAGGTCCATGATCAATCGTGTCAGGAATATCATAAAAGTGGGACAATGAGAAATCTATATTGTCACAATAGAAAATATGCTTAGACTAACATATCTATATTAATCTAAACAACTTGAATGATGATGAGTTGGTGATGTAAACTATAAAAGATGCATACCTCTTTGAAAGGATCAGAGCTGGCTATTGTTGCAGTAGGTCCATGATCAATCTTGCCAAAAATATCACAAAAGTGCATACAAAATATTATTATTAAAGACACCTGCATTGCAATAGTATATAAAATATCAGTATTAAATAAAGAACACTAATGAACTTAATCATAATGAACATAATAATTCTACCTTCCATTCTTAAAAATGCTATTCAAGTGTTCCTGAAGGGTCATCTCTTTGCTTAAGAGTATCCAATATTGCTTCATGATCAACATTACTAAGTGTCCATAGTTGTTTTGTCTTTGGTCTGGCATGATGCTTCAACAACTTAACATTTGTTGCTATAACAAGGTGCGAATACATGCGAATGGTTTTGTGTTTCTTGTAGTCTTCAAATGTAGGTATGCCATTCTTTCTAATCATGTATGTTCACAACCAAGTTCCTGCAACCACAACTGAACATGTAGGATACATGAAACCATCATCATCTTCCATCAGTTGTGTTAGTGTATGCTTTACCCGCACACATCAAGCCAACCAATAGTATGATCTCTCTTCATTCCCGTATAGTGCAACAATTGCAAAAATATGTCCTAGTTGTAGTAGATCTAAAAGCAGGTCATAATCAACTAAACTTTCCATTGTGTCATTTTTCATGGATATTGTTTGAGATAAAGGAGTTAGATACTATGGTACCCATGTATCCACCCACTCACTTGACTCGCATTGATCCCACTCGCACTAAATACAACTTTGACAAAAACAAGCCAACTATCGTGTCCAAATGGTCCATGTGCCAGCATCCGAGCTTCGAAATGAATGCATCTTTGAAGAATCTTTGATTGTATGACAATCCAATCTACCTCCCACTGTACCCTCCTCAACGAACCAAAATAATTTGTGCACTGTTGAATCAAGTGTCCCTCCCTGTGACAATGCTGAATTGCACCAATCAACTATAGAATGTGCATCGCTAAATTTTGCTCCTGAAATCTTCAGTTGCTCCTTAACTAGAGCTCTCTTTACACATGCACTTGCTCCATCATGCCCCCCTTTCCCATGTCCAGCTTCAAAAAACTCCAAATATGAGGTAGACCCCTCTCTACATGCATTCTACTCAACCAATAAAACATACGAGTATTCTTGAATTGACCTGTACAATTATCTGACCAAATTAGATGTCGGCCCAATGCTATATCATGCTCCTACAAGAACTCAAAAAAATTCTCAAAACAATGTTGGACATACTCAGACGAGTGAGATCTATCATCACTCATATAAAAATGATACTCTCTAATTATCTTTTGATCCTCCTCTATACTATCAGGTGCATGTCTAAACATTATGTGGACAAAAATAACAATCTGAATGGAATTGCAATACTAAGATTGTACCTTTTTTGTGGTTGCAATGTGTAGTTTTCTGCAAAATCAACCACTGATATAATAGTGCCAATCGGAAAAGAGTCCTTACACATCCTAAATTTTTTATCCAACCACTGAGACCTATGACTATGCCTTGCATACTTGTAGAAAAGATTGTCCTTAAAATCTGAAATAAAATCAGCAATGCTACATTCTTTTGTAACCAACTCACATC
>VDFB02047397.1:96237769-96259105 GCA_007258455.2 Sequoia sempervirens | reverse complement strand
CTGCTTCTAGGATCAATTCCCACTTTTTAATGGTATGTGTCTGATTGCTCTGCTTTGAATTGAATTATGAATGGCACGTTGGCATTGTGAGGGCTTGTGGGATTTGAATTCCTATGTATTCGTTTATTTTGTGCTAGGGTTGTTCAGTATTGCATCCTTTGTCATCTCCCAGGTGAGTTTTGAGTTCGTGTGTCCACCTGCATTTTAATGAATCTTTCCTGAGAGTAATTAGTAAACCCTAGTGATGACTCGATAGTGGAAAATGACTAAATTCTAAGCCTTCCTGTGTGCTAATGGCAGGTGAATAGGGTTTGGACCTAGGGCAATGCCATATCAGATGATTTCATTTTAGGATTGACCTAGAATAAAAATAAAATTCATAAAAGGCCCATCCTTGACTTGCCCCAAGTTAAACTTGTCAAAATCCATAGTCAGTTTAATGTCTGGATGAAATCGGGACTCTCCATCCCTTTTGGATTCCCTTCACTGTAACCATTCGAGCTCGTTGAGATATCCTATCGATCACCTCGAGGTTCGTCGAAGTGGTCTTCCTAGGTTCATGTCAGATTGCCATGGCATTATCATTTTCACACCGATGAAATCTTCTATCCATGTCAGTTGGTGAGACCTTTTCTTTTGTCGAGACCTCAACCCTCGAGCAGATGTCTCATCGACATTCTTGTTCATACTCGTTTTTGGCAAGACAAGTCCTAGTCGCCAAGATGTCATAGCGGGATCTAATAGCTTTACCGATGTTCACTTGTTTCACTAAGACCTCCATCCTTCAGCGATACCTCCCATCGAGCACTTGTGCTTTCATCGAGCCTCATTCTTTTCAGTCGCTAAAACCTTTCGAAGATGGGGAGATGTCAGGTAGGTCATTCTATGTCTCACCGAAGCCTTTTCAAGATTGTATTTAGTTGCTAGGAAACTGTGATTCTCATGCTGAAGGTCTTTCTATGGGCAAGACAAACCTCATCGCCAAGAGCTCATAGCAGGCTCCTCTTGTCTTGCCAATTTTTCATCCTGTCACTGAGACCCTTTGTCGAACATACCTTGCTCTTGCCGAGTGACCTTTTGTCGGTGAGACATGATACATTCACCAAGACCTTACCCCGACTGACCTTTGATCATATCGATACTATTTGCTATATCTTCATTCACCCAGATGTTACACCGAGACCACCATGTCTTGGCAAGACCTTTTTTGATAACATCTTTCAGCATAACTCCCCAGCTTCACCGAGACTTCTCCGCGAGATCCCAACTCTTGCCGAAACTTGCATTCCAGGAGTCTCCATTGGTCCGACATTGTGCCTAAACAGCAGATGTCCGTCAGGTCTGAATTTCTTCGAAATCCGTCGTCTCCCAAATCTCCAGAAAATCTTCTTTGGCCCATTCTTCACAGAAATCCGTCCCTCACAGATTTCCCCAAAATTGGGTGAAACATAAAGAAACATGAAACGATTGGATTCGTTTATAATTTGTGATGCATATTGATGATTATTTCATGTCATTGTTGGATCTTTCATGTGATTTATTGATGAAAAATAATCAAGTCTGATGATTAAGTAGGTGTTTCTTTTTTTTTTTCATTGGAATCCAATCAGTCTGGAATTTCCCGAAATTCCTCTCTGGCCCAGATTTCGCGGATGGTCTTGAAACCCAAAATTTTTTTGGTCATTTTATGTGAATTTTAACAACACCTTGACTATATGAGATGCATTCAAATGGTGTTTTGATGGATTAACCTTGCTTTCCTATGGTTCTTACTATGTTTTCATGTTGAGTGCAAGCTAATTCAAGCAAAGCAGTAGCTGGTTCCTCATTGTCTGATGTTGAGAGGATTAAGCTAGACATTAAGAGCAAGGTCCCTGAGAGTAAGATAACTTCTATCTGGTTAGAAGTGACTGATACAAATGTTGGCCTCTTGGACTATGAAAAGTTTAAAGCAAGAATGGTAGCCAAGGATCCTCCTTTGGTGACTAGAAGGATGATGGAATCAGGCTTGTCCCATGTAGCCAGTTTCCCTTCTACAATGCAATGCTATGAGCTGGTCCTTGAGTGCACTAGGCACTATGATCGGGATATACAGAGGATTATTGGGCCTCAAGGGAGAGTTGTTAATCTCAACCTGGTCTCCATTGCCCAAACCTTCAACATGCCAGATAGATCTCATGTGGTGGGATTCACCATTGAGGCAGCTAAGGAATTTTACGACGACCAGACTGTAAAGTCACAACAGCTAATCAATTAGTGGCTGGAGAAGCCCAAGTCTCACTACTCCAAATTGCCAAAGCAACTTTTCAAAGTAAAATTCAAGAAGGAGTACTATGATGCCATCACCTTTCTGAGCAGGGTGATCAGATTGAACAGTGCTAGTACATTTGAGAATTGGATGTACCATGCCATTGTAAGGATGGAACAAGAGAAAATTGACTACCATTAGGTAGGGGTCATCAGCTAAGTCATTCACAAGCAGTTGTCCAATGTGTTGCATACAAAGACCTTCACAATGACCTCATATCTAGTCTATGCACTTGCTAGGTTCCATCCCTACAGGTGATTAGATACAAAGGGAATTTTTAGACAAGACATCATCTATGAAGTTTTCCCTCAGTTGTATTTAGGAGGCTCTGACTATAGGAGGGAAAATGATGCATTCACCATGCATATCACCAGAATGCTTCAAGAGGCAAAGTGTGTCCAGATTTCAGATTTGGCTAACGAGCTCATCAAGAGGTATGGGATGTGGTTCATCTAGTTCCCTACTTTCTCCTACATTTGGGTTGATGGCTATCAAAGGGCCCCATACAGACTTCCAAGGTATCCCACTAACCACATCATATTGTTGGAAGTCACCAGGCAGATTTGTGACTTCGATGCCATTTTCAAGGACAAACACAAGACAAGATTTGGTGGGGATTTTCCCCTAAGGATTGGCACTGGAGAGGTATGTCCTTCCATTGGTTCTTCCCAAGCTTCAGAAGAAAAATTGAGTGCTCTTGGTTTGTATTTCCACTCTAAGAGATCCAGATTTGACATCACGGGGGAGGCTCAAAAGAAGGCTAGTAGAGAGTATAGCTATAAAGTTAATTTAGAGGACTATTGGGCCAACTGTAGTGATGAGTATGAGGTTAGAAGGAAGAAATTTTCCCAGCTTCCAGTTGATGTAGTTCGATTATATAATGTAAGGGCAGCTCCTAACCAATTGGAAGATTATGGAAACTTGATCCAAGATCATGCCTATGAAGCCATAAAGGATAGGCCAATTGGTGATGTGGATTGGTTAGAGGAGGAGAAGACATAATTGAAACAATTGGTGGATCCAGTCCTCAAATTTACTAGGATGTGGCTCAAGCACATGGTATGGGAGTTGGAAAACAAGGGAGTACAATGCACCTATGCCCTGATGGGGGACTTAGATTCCCATTCCACCTCCAAAGAATCCACCAAGCAGGATCTGAAGGGCAAGCACAAGCTAGATTCCCCTATCAAAGTTAAATCTAAAGGTGTTCAAGGAGAAAAGGCCCAAGAAATAGTGAAACAGAGGAAGCCAAAGGCTAAGAAGAGGACAAGAACTAGGAAGTCTGAGCAAAGTCCTGAGGCTGATGCTCCTGTGCCTAAGAAGAAAATAATTGTCAAATTATCAAAGAAGGCTAGCTCCAAGGTTGGGGAAGAAGTTGCTCCACTGGTAATAAATGTTGAAAGCTTAGAGGAGAAGTCCAAAGTATATGCAAGGAAGTCTAGGACTCCTTCTCCCAGGGACAGTGTGCCTAAGGCTGTGCTACCTCCACTGGCCTCTCATGAGAAGCAGCATGATGACATCCCTCCCGCTCATGAAACCCAAAGTGAACCAGGAGAGACAAAAGAGGTTGATGAGGATCCAAATACTAGAGGCGAGGAGTTTCATGAAGGGGAACTCCACAATGCAAAGGCAGAAATTGAAAAGATAATGCAGTCCCCTATGGTTGCACATGCAGACTCTCCGGTCAGAACTGAAGCAATTGAATCTCCTCCAAGGGAGGTAGAGGCAGTAAAGGATCCATCACCTACACATGAGGAGGAACGTGTTGCAGAGGAAGAAATTAAAATAGATGAGACCCCTGATGAACAAAATTTGAGTGAGGAGGTGCCTAGGGATCAACAAGAAGAAGAAATGGGGTAGAGCAGAGTGCAATTAGATTCCCATGTCCCTAATTTGCTAGAGAAAAAAATAAAGAGAAAATAGGTCATAGTGGAGGATAGTCCACCGAACTGGGATGCACTACTAGCCAAGATTGGAAAAGATAAAGGAAAGAAGAGGGCTAGGGTGATCTCACGGGTCAAGAGAGATGACGTACATAACAAGGTGGTTCATATTGCTACCCCTATTCTAGACAAAAATAGAGACAATGTGGCTAGAATTGACTATAATATACATACTTTTAATCTTGGGCCTACATCAGTTGAGAAGGATATTGAGGACTATGAGGTATCCAGTACCGTTATTGTGGATCAATTGAGGAACGAAATGAAGACCAAGTAGGAACTTAAGAGAGATAATGAAAATCTCAGGAGGTGCTTGGAGGAATTAATAAAGCCTCTGCAGTCCATTAACCCTTCTTCCTCTGCTAACAATCCTCTGCCTCAGGAGACCATAACTGAGCTAGAAAAGATGAAGGCTTCCACCCTTGCCACTATGAATTGGTTGAAAGGGGTACAAGAAAAAGGTGATGAGGCTATTAAGGAAATTTTATCAATAGGGAATGATGCTATTATGGCAACTAATTGGTTGAAACAGGTGTTGGAACAAGATAAGGAGGATACAGACCTCCTTCTGCAGAAAACCAGAACTCTAATGGAATACACCCGTGACAGTTTGGTGAGTGATGGAATTCTTCCTTTCTCTAGAGCTGCCGAACCTTGGGAGTGGTTCGAGGCACTACAAATTAGGAAGAAGGTGTTGAAAAAGATTCACAAACGAGGGAAGCAGATTGATGACACCTTGATTGAGGTTTACGATGGTTCCATTGCCTTCTTTGAAATCATCACAGGAAGAAGAACGATTTCTCCCAAGTACTTGAGCCTAGAACAGTTGAGAGAATGGTGGCATGATGTGTATGCACCACTTGATGATGGTTCTATTTTCAAGCACCAATTGGATGATGCGGCCACCTACCTCACAGTTATTGATAAGCATGTGACATACAAGGTAGATTGGGATAGGTTGGTTAAACACTCAAGGGATGAGATTACATCCATTGAGAGGCGACTTAGGGTTCTGCCAGTACCATCTATGGCCGACTTTGATGGAGATTTCTTGAAGCTACATGAGGAGTCAGATCGATGTGAGGATAATAGGGAATGGAGCTAATAATAGGCTACAATGCGATTTGTGCTTCCCTATTATCTTCCCACGCGTCGTCTGAGCTACATTGCGGATCCTGGGGCGACCTTGATGGAACGCGCATTTATTAATTATTTGACCCACTTCAAAGACTCTTCTGGATAGGTTGTTGTGCTGAGTTATTGCTGCAAAACTCTTGCCTGGCTGACGGATTTCTGGGGATTTCTATATATTGGGCATGTCACCTCATTTGGAAAGGGTTAGAAGAATTAGATAGTTGGAAATAGTTTGGAAGTTAGAATTTGCAACCAGAATATAGAAGTAGAGTAAGTTAGCAGGTAGTTTCCCTCAAGCAAATATTGTAACAAAAAGCTAAAATTGTTGCTACAGTGAACAATTTGAATGCAAATAGTAACATTGTGATTTGGTACCATATTTGTACTCTCTTTTTTTGCATGGTTCTTGCTATTCCACCTTTAAAATTGCTTTGAGTTGGTCAATATTTAAATTATATTTGATTTGATAATGTTTTTGATTTGATACTTAAATGTTGCAGCAATCTCTCAGTCCATACTTTTTGCAACCAACTGATTGTTAGTTGCTTTGAAAAGTTAGCCTGGACTTTTCATATTCCTTGTGCTTAAGTTCGATTGTGAAGGTTTATTCACTTCAACTGCAATAGGGTTGTTTGAATGAGTGTTCATGATTTGAAAATCTTAACACCTCAAAAGATTGCACTGTTTTCTGTGAGATTGTAGATTTATCTTGGTCAAATAGAAATCAGTTTTGAGGGATTGGTCCATTTCGAGTATTGGTTACTTTCATTGTTAATTTTAGGTGTAGTATTAGATTTAGAAACCTCTTTAAAACCATTATCCTTTTCTATTTATTTGATTATTGGGTTAAAGCTAGGATTGAGGCATCATCAGACCGTTAGATCTGATAAAATTGATTGAATATTTTGCTCGTAGTAAGGTCCCACTATGATTACTAGCATTTTCACATTTTGTTACTGAGTTGTTTATGCACTATCAAGACCTAACATTAGAGACCTTGGGGTTATCTCTTGAGGCTTGCCGATAGAGATTTACATTTCAAGAGAGATAGGATATCATATTATGTCTGGTTGTTATTGTGCAGAAAATACGATCAACAAGAACTGGCTCTAGAAGGAGGACCCAAACAAGCAAGCTGGATCAATTTTTGAATGCCATTTCTCCTAAGAGATTCAGAAGAAGGACAAGATCCAATCTAGGAGAGGAAGAATTTCAAGAGTTACCAAACCCCACTAGGTCAAGAAGGACCAATAGAAGGGGAGAATCATCATCTTCCCATCCATCTCATCCACTCCCATCATCCCCATCTTCATCAAGTTCATCTGGGTCTGAGGCCATTCCTAGTCTAGAACCTCAACCGGTCATAAATCAACCATTACCACCCCCACCTCCACCAATGGCTTTCTTGGAAACCAACCCATCTCCCCTGAACTTCGCTATCTACAATGTTATGCCAAAAAACCCTTAACACTTTTGTTCAAAATTCCATATTAATGATCCCAATAGAACCGCTGAAGAGCACATTAGAATCTTTCAGATTGGCCTTAAAGATAGAGGGATAAACCATGAGGATGTAGCATGTAGGTTATTTCCTTATTCACTAGGGGAAGATGCATTCTATTGGTACAACCACTTGTCTGTTGGATCCATCCAACATTGGATTGAGTTAGAAGCTGCCTTCTTGCAGAAATTTTGAATTCCCATTAGTTCTAATGAGATTTACCGTCAGTTCACTAATGTGAAGAGAGAGGTCAATGAGCCCATAAGGTCTTTCAACAATAGGTTTCACCATGCCTATACTAGATTAAAAACCCCTTATGTTGTTGATGAACCCACTGCCTGAGAAGTCTATTACAAAGGACTTGATAGTTTGACAGCTACTTTTATGAAATGGAGTAATAACCCCCCTGAGAGTTTACTAGATGCATATGCAGAGGCTGTAAAAGTTAGCACAAATCTAAGGAAACATCTATCTAGGCCTTTACCCTCATTAGGACCTGTTGCTCACCCTGGACAAGTTCCAGCTCTCAATCAAGCTTTTGCGAACCATACTCCTATCATGAATCCAGTACCTTAGTTAACCCTGGTCCCTCATATAGGAGCCCCTATGGGAAAAATGTTATCCATGACAAGTTATCCCTAGAAAAATGTGAATCAACCCCTGCACACTCAGCCTCAGGCTAGTTATCCTTCATACCTGCAAAATTTTGAAGTCCTGAACCAGTCACTAAATCCCAATGTTGTAGTTGATTGTTTCCAGAATAATGTGAATCAACCTTCATATAGTAATCTTGACAAGGAAAGACTGGATGAATTGTCAGAACAAATAAAGAAACTGAATATGGAGGTAACCTACTTAAGAAATCAGAATAGTCAGTTGCAAGTTGCTCAGAGGAACATGCAGTCCAATCAGAGCAAAGAAAATCCACAAGGACAATACTTTGATAGGGGGCAACATCAGGACAATGGGTATAACAATGATAGAGGATACAACAATGACAGAGGTTATAATCAAGACCAAGGGTATAATAATGATAGAAGGCCGAATTATGATAAAGGACAATCTTCGAGCTAGAACTTTGACCAAGGTGGTGGACAAGGATTCGAGAGAAGACAGCAATTAGGACAGAATAGAACCTGGAACACAGGTCCCAACAATGGAGGAGTTCCCACCCCATTAGATCAACCAATCATTCAACCTGTTAATCAGTATGCCATTCAACCAGTAAATCAAGAGAAGCCTCCTAGCGGTGTATACCTAGCTGAGGCTGCCTTATCAGAGTGGTGTAGGCTCCATAAGACTAGTCAGCATTTTGAGCTAGACTGTCAAGAGTTCCAAACAGCAGCCTCAATTTTCCAGTATGAGGTGGAGAATAATACAAGTGGTCAGGAAATTGTACCCTCTATTCCTTATGATTCACTAGTGTTAGTATTAAATGATGCTCCTTTTTCGCAAAGTGAGGAAAACGTACTTGAAGAAGAACCTAACCAGTTGGAGGATGAGGCAGACCAAGTTTGCAATGGAGATGAAATGACACAATTATTTGATGAAAATCCAATGAATGATAATGGTCCCAGGGATGAAGGAGAAGCTTACATTGAAGAAGTACAGACCTTCCAGAGGCCTGTCAAGAAGTATGATTTGAGAGAGTTGCCACATAGGCACCCACAGGCTGGAGGCCCCTTCACTACTTCCATCCCACCAAATACTTTCAACACACCTCCAGACCCCAACGCTAGTAACAATCCCTCATTGCCCCTGGTTTCCAAGCAATATTTATCTCAAGGAGGACAGGCTGATGTACCAAAGGGAAGAAGTGCTGAGGAAAGTAAAGAAAAGATGGTGGAGTACCCAAGGGAGACCCCCACTAATTTAAATGAAGAACAATTAGCCATGTATGTTGCTGAAGAACTCTGAAAGTTAAAGGTAAATCTATCTTCATTTGAGCTATTAAGAGTTCCATCCATTAGGAATGCAATCTTAGGTTCTTATGATACAAATTTCATATCGCAAGATAAATTAGTTAGCAAGAATGCCCATAAAGTATCTAGTTCTCAGCCAATAGGAGGGAAAAATTGAGCACATAATCAAGACCATAACCCCCCTGAGAGTACAGGGAAAGAGAGGAACAAATCCCAGGTTGCCCAAGTGGATACTCCCTTGACTATGTTTCAAGGGAAAACAGATACTCCCCCATTCTTGTTTTATGTCCGTGTATTTGGAAAAAATTTACATAATTGTCTGCTAGATTCGGGTGCCTCAACCAATGTTATGCCCCTTGATGTTTTTAGAGCTATGGGTATCACCCCTGCTGATTCTCAAAAGAAAGTCACACAGCTGGATAGGACTGAAATCAATGTTGTAAGAGAGCTGAATATGATCCACATGTAGATCGCTTCTGATCCCAGGATTCAGCAAGATATTAATATACAAGTGGTTGAAATTCCTGATGCTTATGGCCTAATCCTGTGAAGGGACTTTACTAGGGCATTAAATGGATATGTTTCAACTGATCACTCCTATATGTGGCTCCCCTGGAAAGGAGTACCAAATCAGATTAGAATTGAATGAAAACACAGGATGAAATACATGATTATAGAGTATCAGAAAACCTCTGTTGAAATTTTGGTGTCAGAAGTATGGGTAGTTACATGCTTTCTGCTCCCCTTGAAGAACTAGATTTAGAGGAGGTCCTCATGTTGCATACAGTATCTCATGGCCTCATGATAGAGTCTAGTGGTGTTGAAGCCCTAGTGAACCCAGTTAAGGACAATGGTGAACTAGCTAAAAGTAATGATGATCCAGAGGATAATCAACTGGCTTTGTTAGATAGTTTTCAGGAGTTCCTTCAAAAATGTATTGAAGGTCAGATTCAGTTAAGAAGAAGGATCAACTTTGAAGAGTTACTTTTTCCCAATTGGTGTAGGGTACACAATGCTTAACATTTAGAATTGGACTGTTGCTTATGTCAAGCCACAGTAAAACAAATACAGAAGTATACTAACCCCACTTCTGCAGCCCAAATTGATAACATCAATGTCTAGGAAGACCACAAAGGAAGAGCAATGATGCCTTCTAAAGAGCTATCCAGTGGTAACAATGCAAGTAAAAAAGTAGGGAACTCTGTAGCTGTTGGTTACTGGACTCTCAGATTTGATGGGTCTAAATCAAAGCAAGGAGTTGGAGTTGGCTTTGAGCTGATTAGTCCAAGAGGTAAAACATTCTTCACTGCTCATAAACTTCAGTTTCATTGTACCAATAACATAGCAGAATATGAAGCCTTAGTGCATGGATTGTTGATGGCCTTGAAGAAGAGGGTTAAGATCTTGCAAGTGTATGGAGATTCTGAATTAGTATTCAAGCAAGTTACAAGGCAGTACTCCTACCATGGCAGAAGAATGACTAACTGCAGACATAGAGTATGGGACCTTATTGAAGGATTTGACTCCTTCAATATTCAGCTGATTCCATGAAGTAAAAACTAGACAGTCGATTCCTTGGCCCAGGCAGCCAGCACTCTGCAACCTCTATCTCTTTCTAGGTTGAATAAGTTTATAGTAGAACTGACCCCAATGCCCTTAGTCCCTGATAATGTTACCAGCTTCCAGGTGTTTGAAGATGATAAGCATATTCTAGACTTTATCACAAACACAAATTTTTTTTCTTCTCAGATCATTGATGAAATTGAGCCTCAAGAGGCAGAAATAGACTTGGAAGGGGTAATCAATTTGAATACCAACACAATCCCCAGGGGAATGGTGCAACTGGAGAGGATTTTTGATCTGGACAAGATCAGAGACCAAGATCAAGACACTAGGAAAGAGTCCATTAGTGGACAATGTGACAAGTACAATGTGGGATCCCAGGAGGATGAAAAAAATGTTCTTATTGGAAAAGTATGCACCCTAGAAGAAAGACGAGGAATCATTAATGCATTGCACAATTATCCAGATGTGATAGCCTGGAGTTATGAGGACCTAAAAACTTATGATACATTAGTCATAACTCATACTATCCCTCTCAATCCAGGAGTGAAACCTTTCAGACAGAGGCAGGGGCCTATTAATGCTCTGCTGGAACCTGTAATACAAAGGGAAGTACAGAAACTATTGTCTATGAGAATCATATTTTTAGTCAGACACTCTACTTGGGTTGTGAACCTGGTTCCTGTATGAAAGAAAAATGACAAAATTAGATTGTGTGTAGATTTTAGGAACCTGAACTGAGCATCAGAGAAAGACAATTAGCCAATGCCTTCACTAGATGAAGTACTCCAAATCGTCAATGGATCTCAGATGATGTCTTTTCTGGATGGTTACTCAGGATATAACTAGGTCATGGTGCAATATGAGGATAGACATAAGACTGCTTTCACCACTAAGTGGGGGACTTTCGCCTACAGAAGGATGCCTTTTGGCCTAATTAATGTTGGAGCTACATTCTAGAGGGAAATGGACATAGCCTTCAAAGACATCATTGGTAAGTGCACAATCATGTATATGGATGATCTAACTATTTTTTCCAAAAGGAGAGATGATCATATTTCAAATTTATGCAAAGTCTTTCAGAAATGTAGAGAGTTTGGGATATCCCTCAACCAAAAGAAATGCATATTTGGAGTAACAAAAGGTAAGTTATTGGGGCATATTATCTCTAAGAAGGGGATTGCAATTGATCTAGAATGTATAGAGGCTATTCTCAAGATCCCACCACCTGCTAGTAAACAGGAAATGAAGTCATTCTTTGGAAAAATTAATTTTGTTAGGAAGTTCATCACTGGGTTTGCAGAGATAGTCAAGCCACTGAATGCAATGTTGAAGCAAGAGGCCAAGGTGGAGTGGAATGCAAAAGCAAAGGAAGCATTTGTTGAAATAAAGAGAGCTATTGATGAAGCTCCAGTTTTAGTAAGCCCTGATTATGCCAAACCATTCTACATATATTCATTTGCTTTTGACCACTCCTGCGCTGCTATATTAACTCAAAAATCTGAACAAGGCAACAAGCACCCCATAGCATTCATGAGAACACCATTGAAGGATGTGGAGTTGAGATACCCAAATTTGGAGAAGCAGGCTTATGCCTTAGTCAAGGCGGTCAAAAAATTCAAACATTACATCCTCAGAAATAAGATCTTTGCTATAGTTCCTGATCCTGCCGTCAAGCTACTCTTGATACAGAATGAACTAGGAAAATGAAGAGCCAAGTGGGTAACTATGCTACAGGAATATGATATGAAAATTCAGCCCATGAAGCTAGTAAGAGGATAGGGGCTCACAAAGACAATGGTAGAGACAGGCCCTAATCTCACAACTCAAGCTTATACTTTGGAGGATGTTTCTCCTAGCGAGTAGTATGATGATGTTGTTCATTATCTCCTAACTCATAGGTTCCCTAATCATCTCAATCTAGTACAAAGAAGGGAATTGTGCTTAAAGAGTGACAGTTTCATGTTAAAAGGGTCTGTTTTATACAAGAGAAATCATGAAGGTGTGTACTTAAGGTGCCTGGGAAGGGTAGAATCTGAACGAATGATGTCAGAATTCCATGACAGATATGGTACGGGCCACGAGTCAGCACCATCTACAACAAACCAGATTCTCCGAGCTGGTTATTACTAGCCTACATTGTTCAAGGACACCCACAGTCATGTCACAACATGCCATGTGTGTCAGACGGCAGCCACCAAAGAGAAGTATTGAGTGCTCCCACTTCAGCCGGTCATCGAGGTAAAACCTTTTGCTCAATGGGGAATGGACTTCATTGGCCCGATCAATCCACCCTCTTCTGCTGATCATAGGTATATTCTCACCATTATTGACTATTTTACATGATGGACTGAAGCCCTCGCATGCAAGCAGTGTACTTCTGAGGTAGTGATTAACTTCCTTGAATCCGGTATTCTTAATCATTTTGGATGTCCAATATCTTTGGTTTGTGATAATGGTTCTGCATTTTCATCATTAAAGTTTTCTAACTAGGCTTTTGATCATGGGATCATTATAAAATTTTCATCCAATTACTATCCATGGGGTAATGGGTTGGCTGATTCATCTGATAAGAATTTGCTGACTGTCATCCGCAAGTTATTAGGTAGGAACCCTAGAGACTGGCATACCCAACTCAGATTTTCTCTTTAGGTAGATTATACAAGACATAAAGCCTCCATAGGGATGTCACCCTACCACCTGGTTTATGGATTAGAACCTATGTTCCCTATACAATTGAAAATCCCTACCCTTTAGTTCATCAATGAATATAATGATGAGGGAGATAGATGTGAGGCAAGACTTGCTGAACTATTGCAGCTTGAAGAAAAGAGGGATGAAGCCCTAGAGAAATTTTCTAAGCATCAAGGGGTTGTCAAGAGGTGGTTTGATAAGAGAGCCAAGGTTAAAGCTTTTAAGATTTTTGACTTGGTTCTTTCCTGGGATAAAACCCATGACTATAAGGGAGAGCATGGAAAATTTAACAAACTTTGGCTTGGACCTTAGTAAATCTTAGAAATCCAAGGAGATAATGTTTTTCATTTGAAAACTCTTACTGGAGAGGATATCCCACTGCCTGTCAATGGGCAGTATTTGAAGCATTATTTCTAGTCTTGAGTTATTTTCAGCTCTAGTCTTGTATATAGTTAGATTAGGGTTTCCCTTTCTACTTTGCTTTTGTTTGTTTTGGTTAGTGTAGGTTTTCTTTTGATTTGTTTGTTTTGCTTTGCTCTTGCTTTGAGGGTTTTCTCTATTTTCACCTGGATGTGTTGTGCCTGCACGACAAATCTGCCTTCTCTGGAATTGCTCGAAGTATTTCTTTGGGTGAACTTTGGTCTTGTATCTTGAAAGGATGGTTGAAATCTTTGCTATTGCCAACAGTTTTAATGTCAGATTTATAGAAGATTGAGTCACTGGTATGGATTTGAACTTGAAGTACTTTGAAAATCTTATATCTTTCATATATCTTAAGAATCTTGATGTCACTATAGGAACCCTTGCAAAGTCTTGTCAAGTGAAAAACTCTATTTCTGCTTTAGTGCCATTGTGGTTCTCAGCCCTGAGTGTGAACTTCACTATTCACAGGTTGAAATGAAAGAGACATACATTGAATATCAAAAGAAAAGAAAAATGAAATATTGAATATAAAAAGAATAAATTCAACTTATCAGGGATACCTGAATATCTCTACCAGGGCTATGGACACCTGGCTGGTAGTAGAGCTATGTTCTGGAGAGTCACAACGATAACCTCATTGGGGCTATGGATGCTTGACTGGCAGCGAGGCCCTATCCAGGTTGCTTTTGAAGTTAGAATCCTTACATAGCTTGACTTGACTGAACTTGGTTTCTATAGTAACTTAAGGAGGGAAATAAACTCATGTCCACACACATGGATTTTTAGTTTATGGAGGATTTGATCTATCCTTTGGTTTTGATTCTTTAAATCTTGCATTTTGACTTGTTTGTTTGGTAAGATTGAGACCAGAGATTCTAGGTTCTTGATTCTTGTTCTTCATCAAATGCTTTGGAGCATTTTCCTAGCAGAAGTCGCCATTTGTTGTGCAATTTTTTGCACACATGCCTCGCTGTAAGTAGGGACCCTCTTTTGCTTCCATTTTGGTGTTCCAGCCCTTTCTTTTGAGGATTTTTGTCTTACTTGGTCACATGCCTAATTGTTTATTTTGATTGCCTAAGTGTTTCCCCTGGGTTATTCATTGAAAATCTTAAGTTTTGAATGAATTTCGAGCTTTGCCCTGATTCGGTATTTTCCACCCTGGTTGGATTTTCCCAGATCCTGCTTGGATTCCAGTTGGACCTTGTCGCTTGGGAATTTTGGGTCTTCATGGATTTTCGCATGGTCCGTATTTTCTCGGATTCCACCCTATTGTCGGCATTCTTAGGTTTTCACGACTGTCTTATCGAGTGCATTAATGGCTTTGTACGTGCTTTGAAGGCTAAATTCTACTTGATTTCTAAGATCTTTTGCACCATTATATTCACTATTTTCCATCAGTTCAGCTAAGAAGTGCTTTACTGTGATTGATTGACTTCATTTTGGGGCGTTTGGGCTTGAATTAATTGATTGGGTGGCTATTTCTTGTGCGTTCTCACCTTTGTTCTTTGTGGGCACCGTTGAGCTTCGCATCTGCTACTTCTGGGACCAGTTCCCACTTTTTAATGGTATGTGTCTGATTGCTCTGCTTTGTATTGAATTATGAATGGAACATTGGTATTGTGAGGGCTTGTGGGATGTGAATTCCTATGTATTCATTTATTTCATGCTAGGGTTGTTCATTATTGCATCCTTTGTTGTCTCCCAGGTGAGTTTTGAGTTCGTGTGTCCACCTGCATTTTAATTAATCTTTCCTTAGAGTAATTAGTAAACCCTAGTGATGACTCAACAGTGGAAATGACTAAATTATGAGCTTGCCTGTGTGCTAATGGTGGGTGAATAGGGTTCGGACCTAGGGCAGTGCCATATCAGATGATTTCATCTTAGGATTGACCTAGAATACAAAGAAAATTCATGAAAGGCCCATCCCTGACTTGCCCCAAGTTAAACTTATTGAAATCCATAGTCGGTTCAGTGTTTGGATGAAATTGGGACTCTCCATCCCTTCCGGATTCCCTTCGCTGTAACCATTCAAGCTTGCTGAGATATCCTATCGATCACCTTGAGGTTCGCCGAAGTAGTCTTCCTAGGTTCATGTCAGATCGCTGTGGCACTATCATTTTTACACTGATGAAATCTTTTATCCGCATCAGTCGATGAGAACTTTTCTTTTTCTGAGACTTCACCCCGCGAGGAGATGTCTCATCAACATCCTTGTTCATACTTGTTTTCGGCAAGACAAGTCCTGGTCACCAAGATGTCATAGCGGGATCTAATAGCTTTACCGATGTTCGCTTGTTTCGCTAAGACCTTTGTCATTCGATGACACCTCCCACCGAGAACTTTTGCTTTCATGGAGCCTCATTCTTTTCAGTCGCTGAAACCTTTCGAAGACGGGGAGATGTCACGTAGGTCATTTTGTGTCTCGCTGAAGCCTTTTCGAGTTTGTATTTAGTCGCCAGGAAACTATGATTCTCATGTAGAAGGTCTTTCTGTGGGCAAGACAAACCTCATCGCCAAGAGCTCAAAGCAGGCTCCTCTCGTCTTGCCAATTTTCTATCCTATTGCTGAGACCTTTCGCCGAACATACCCTACTCTTGTCGAGTGACCTGTCGATGAGACATGATACATTCACCAAGACCTTACCCCGACTGACCTTTGATCATATCAATACTATTTTCTATATTGTCATTCACTCAAATGTTACACCAAGACCACCATGTCTTGGTGAGACCTTTTCTAATAAGATCTTTCGGCATAACTCCCTGGCTTCGCCAAGACTTCTCTGTGAGATCCCAACTCTTACTGAAACCTGCATTCTGGGAGTCTCCATTGGTCCAGAGTTGTGCCTAAGCCATGGATGTCCTTCAGGTCTGGATTTCTTTGAAATCGTCCATCTCCCAAATCTCCCAAAAATCTTCTTTGGCCCATTCTTCGCGAAAATCTATCCCACATGGATTTCCCCGAAATTGGGTGAAACATAAAAAAACATGAAATGATTGGATTCGTTTATAATTTGTGATGCATATTGATGATTATTTCATGTCATAGTTGGATCTTTCATGTGATTTATTGATGAAAAATGATCAGGTATGATGATTAAGTAGGTGTTTCTTGTTTTTTTTTTCATTGGAATCCGATCAGTCAGAATATCCCAAAATTCCTCTCTGGCCCAGATTCCGCAAATGGTCTTGAAACCCAAAATTTGTTGTGGTCATTTTATGTGAATTTTAACAACACCTTGACTATATGAGATGCATTCTAATGGTGTTTTGATGGATTAACCTTGCTTTCCTATGGTTCTTACTATGTTTTCATGTTGAGTGCAGCCTAAGTCAAGCAAAGCAGTAGCTAGTTCCTCATTGTCTGATGCAAAGAGGATCAAGTTGGACATTAAGAGCAAGGTCCCTGAGAGTAAGATCACTTATGTCTGGTCAGAAGTGACTGATACAAATGTTGGCCTCTTGGACTATGAGGATTTTAAAGCAAGAATGGCAGCCAAGGATCCTCCTTTGGTGACTAGAAGGATGATGGAATCGGGCTTGTCCCATGTAGTTGGTTTCCCTTCTACAATGCAATGCTATGAGCTGGTCCTTGAGTGCACTAGGCACTATGATCAAGATACATAAAGGATTATTGGGCCTCAAGGGATAGTTGTTGCTAATCTCAACCCAGTCTCCATTGCCCAAACCTTCGACATGCCAGACATATCTCATGTGGTGGGATCCACCATTGAGGTAGCTCGGGAATTTTACGATGACCAGATTGTGAAGTCAAAGTAGCTAATCAATTCTTGGCTGGAGAAGCCCAAGTCTCACTACTCCAAATTACTCTAAAGTATCTTTTTAAAGAAAAAATCAAGAAAGAGTACTATGATGCCATCACCTTTATGAGTAGGGTTGTTGGATTGAAGAGTGTTGGTAAATTTGAGAATTGGATGTGCCATGCCATTATAAGGATGGAACAAGAGAAAATTGACTGCCATTGGGCAAGGGTCATCATCCAAGTCATTCACAAGCAGTTGTCCAATGTGTTGCAGACAAAGACCTTGACAATGACCCCATATCTATTCTCTGCACTTGCTAGGTTCCATCCCTACAGGGGATTAGATACAAAGGGAATTTTCAGACAAGACATCATTTATAAAGTTTTCCCTCAATTGTATTTAGGAGGCTCTGACTATAGGAGGGAAAATGATGCATTCACCATGCATATCACTAGAATGCTTTAGGAGGTAGAGCATTTCCAGATTTCAGATTTGGCCAAGGAGCTCATCAAGAGGTATGGGGCGCGGTTCATCCAGTTTCATACTTTCCCCTACATTTTGGTTGATGGCTGTCAAAAGGCCCCATACAAACTTCCAAGGTATCCCACTGACCACATCATATTGTTGGAAGTCACCAGGTAGATTTGTGACTTCGATGCCATTGTCAAGAAGGACAAACACAAGATAGGATTTGGTGGGGATTTTCCCTTAAGGATTGGCACTGGAGAGGTATGTCCTTCCATTGGTTTTTCCCAAGCTTCAGAAGAAAAATTGAGTGCTCTTGGTTTGTCTTTCCACTCCAAGAGATCTAGATTTGACATCACGGGGGAGGCTCAAAAGAAGGCCAGTAGAGAGTACAGCCATAAGGTTGATTTAGAGGACTATTGGGCCAACTACAGTGATGAGTATGAGGTTAGAAGGAAGAAATTCTCCTGGCTTCCAGTTGATGCAGTTTGATTATATAATGTAAGGATAGTGCTTGACCAATTGGAAGATGATGGAAACTTGATCCAAGATCATGCCTATGAAGCCATAAAGGATAGGCCAATTGGTGATGTGGATTGGTTAGAGGAGGGGAAGACATAATTGAAACAATTGGTGGATCCAGTCCTCAAATTTACTAGGATGTGGCTCAAGCACATGGTATGGGAGTTGGAAAACAAGGGAGTACAATGCACCTATGCCCTGATGGGGGACTTAGATCCCCATTCCACCTCTGAAGAATCCACCGAGCAGGATCCAAAGGGTAAGGGCAAGCTAGATTCCTCTATCAAAGTTAAATCTAAAGGTGTTCAAGGAGAAGAGGCCCAAGAAATAGTGAAACAGAGGAAGCCAAAGGTTAAGAAGAGGACAAGAACTAGGAAGTCTGAGCAGAGTCCTGAGGCTGATGCTCTTGTGCCTAAGAAGAAAAGAATTGTCAAATTATCAGAGAAGGCTAGCTCCAAGGTTGGGGAAGAAGTTTCTCCACCGGTAATAAATGTTGAAAGCTCAAAGGAGAAGTCCAAAGTATATGCAAGGAAGTCTAGGACTCCTTCTCCATGGGAGAGTGTGCCTAAGGCTGACCTACCTCCGGTGGCTTCTCATGAGAAGTAGCATGATGAAATCCCTCCCACTCATGAAACCCAAATTGAACCAGGTGAGAAAAAAGAGGTTGATGAGGATCCAAATACTAGAGGCGAGGAGTTTCATGAAGGGGAACTCCACAGTGCAGAGGCAGAAATCAAAAAGATAATGATGTCCCCTATGGTTGCACATGTAGACTCTCCGGTCAGAACTGAAGTAGTTGAATCTCCTAAAAGGTAGGTAGAGGCAATAAAGGATCCATCACCTACACATGAGGAGGAACATGTTGTAGAGGAAGAAAGTAAAATAGATGAGACCCCTGATGAAAAGAATTTGATTGAGGAGGCGCCTAGGGATCAGCAAGAAGAAGAAATGGGGTAGAGCAGAGTGCAATTGGAGTCCACTGTCCCTAATTGGTTGGAGAAAGAAATAAAGAGAAAACAAGTGGTAGTGGAGGATAGTCCACCGAACTGGGATGCACTACTAGCCAAGATTGGAAAAGATAAAGGAAAGAAGAGGGCTAGGGTGATCTCACGAGTCGAGAGAGATGAGGCACATAACAAGGTGGTTCATATTGCTACCCCTATTCCAGACAAAAGTAGAGATGATGTGGCTGGAAATGACTATAATAGATAGACTTTTAATCTTGGGCCTACATCAGTTGAGCAAGATATTGAGGACTATGAGGTCTCCAGTGCAGTTATTGTGGATCGATTGAGGAATGAAATGAAGACCAAGTAGGAACTTAAGAGAGAGAATGAAAATCTCAAGAGGTGCTTGGAGGAATTAATAAAGCCTCTGTATTCCATTAACCCTTCTTCCTTTGTTAACAATCTTCTGCCTCAGGAGACCATAACTGAGCTAGAAAAGATGAGGGCTTCCACCCTTGCCACTGTGAATTGGTTGAAAGGGGTGCAAGAAAAAGGTGATGAGGCTATTAAGAAAGATTTATCAACAGGGAAGGATGCTATTATGGCAACTGATTGGTTGAAACAAGTGTTGGTACAAGATAAGGAGGATATGGACCTCCTTCTACAGAAAACCAGAACTCTAATGGAATACACCCATGACAGGTTGGTGAGTGACGGAATTCTTCCTTCCTCTAGAGCTGCCGAACCTTGGGAGTGGTTCGAGGCACTACAAATTAGGTAGAAGGTGTTGAAAAAGATTCACAAATGAGGGAAGAAAATTGATGACACCATGACTGATGTTTACGATGGTTCCATTACCTTCTTTGAAATCATGACGGGAAGAAGAAAGATCATGCCCAAGTACTTGAGCCTGGAACAGTTGAGAGAATGGTGGCATGATGTGTATGCACCACTTGATGATGGTTCTATTTTTGAGCACCAACTGGATGATGCAGCCACCTACCTCGCAGTTATTGATAAGCTTGTGACATACAAGATAGATTGGGATAGGTCGGTCAAACACTTAAGGGATGAGATTGCATCCATTAAGAGGTGACTTCGGGTTCTGCCAGTACCACCTGTGGCTGACTTGGATTGAGTGTTCTTGAAGCTACATGAGGAGTCAACTCAGCATGAGGATAATAGGGAAGGGAGCTAATAATAGGCTACGACGCGATTTGTGCTTCCCTATTATCTTCCCACGTATCGTCCGAGCTACATTGCAGATCCTGGGCTGACCTCGATGGAACGTGCATTTATTGCGTATTTGACCCACTTTAAAGACTCTTCTGGTTGGGTTGTTGTGCTGAGTTATTGCTGCGAAACCCTTGCTTGGCCGATGGATTTCTGAGGATTTCTATATATTGGGCATGTTGCCTCATTTGTAAAGGGTTAGAAAAATTAGATAGTTGGAAATAGTTAGGAAGTTAGAATTTGTAACCAGAATATAGAAGTAGAGTAAGTTAGCAGGTAGTTTCCCTCAAGCAAATATTGTAACAGAAAGCTAAAATTGTTGCTACAGTGAACAATTTGAATGCAAATAGTGACATTGTGATTTATTACCATATTTCTACTCTCTTGTTTTGCATGGTTCTTGCTATTCCATCTTTAAAATTGCTTTTAGTTGGTCAATATTTAAATTAGATTCGATTTGATAATGTTTGTGATTTGATACTTAAATGTTGCAGCAATCTCTCAGTCCATACTTTTCACAACCAACTAATTGTTAGTTGCTTTGCAAAGTTAGCCTGGACTTTTCATATTCCTTGTGCTTAAGTTCAATTGTGAAGGTTTATTCACTTCAATTTCAATAGGGTTTTTTGAATGAGTGTTCATGATTTGAAATTCTTAACACCTCAGAAGATTGCACTATTTTCTGTGAGATTGTAGATTTATCTTGGTCAAATAGAAATCAGTTTTGAGGGATTGGTCCATTTCGAGTATTGGTTACTTTCATTGTTAATTTTAGGAGTAGTATTAGATTTAGAAACCTCTTTAAAACCCTTATCCTTTTCTATTTCTTTGATTATTGGGTTAAAGCTAGGATTGACGCATCATCAGACCATTAGATCTAATAAAATTGATTCAGTATTTTGCTCGTAGTAAGGTCCC
>VDFB02047397.1:96160541-96233559 GCA_007258455.2 Sequoia sempervirens | reverse complement strand
CCCCTTTGGCATTGATGGAAACACATGATGTGAAAAATACCATCAACCCAACAACACTTGCTCCTCCTCAACTCATCCATAAAACTCTTCTCTTCTCCCCACAAGGCTCTTATCACATTACACTTCTCCCCCAAAAAGATTTTTCACATTGCACTTCTCCCCCTTTAACATCAATGTTAAAGATCTCTTCTATGCAAGCTTTGAACCACATATCTGCACAACTGAACATCTGACTACTCCTGAGTAGCAGCCATCAACATCAATTTGGATCAAAATATGATCATGAAGTGCACAGATTGATGCAAACCAATGCATCCTTAGTTCTAATCAAGAGGGGTAATTACCTCTAGCATCCCTCTGAGATACTCAAAAGTATCCTTTGGAAATGGATTAGTGAAAATTTCTGCAATCTATTCTTTGGTAGGCACACACTCCAATCTGACTTCTTTCTCACTCACTTTCTCCCTCGGAAAGTAGAACTTGATTGATATATGCTTGGTCATAGAGTGTAGCACCAGATTCTTTGATATGTTTATTGCACTTGAGTTCTCATGGTGTATGACAATAGACTCATCATATACAACTCTGATATCTTTCAACATTTGTTTCATCCACAACACTTAAGTACAATTATTTGCAACAGGAATATACATTGCCTTAGCAATAGATAGGGAAATGGAATTCTACTTTTTACTCAACCATGACACCAACTTCTTCCCTAGGAAGAAAGCACCACCACTAGTACTTTTCATGCCATCTACATCTCCTTCCCAATCTGCATCAGCATAGGCATTCAAAGTAAGATCATATCTTTAGGATACCAAATCCCAAAATCAACTATTCCTTTTAGATATCTAAAAATTCTCTTCACAGCAGTCACATGAGATTCTTTTGGATCAGCTTGATATCTAGCAGTCATACACACAACATTCATGATGTTTGGTCTGGTCTGAGTTAAATAGAGCAATCTTCCAATCATTAACCTGTATCTTGTTTGATTTGACTTAGGAGAGTCATCATTTTGTGTTAACTTGTATCCCGTTACCATGGGTGTACCAACAGGATTTCAGTCTTCCATTCCAAACTTCTTCAGTAATTCTCTCACATATTTGGATTGAGATATGAAAATCCCTTTATCTAATTGAGTAATTTGCAATCGCAAGAAAAATTTCATCTCTCCAATCATACTCATCTCATTAGAAAACTTCATGCACAAGCTATCATCTCCTCCAAAAATAATGTCATCAACAAAGACTTCAATAATCAACTCTTTATCATGATCGAACTTGAAATACAAGTTGATGTCAACAATACCTTTATTGAATACAAGCTTTAGTAAGTATTTATCTAGTCTAGCATACCAGGCTATGGGGGCTTGATTGAGTCCATACAGAGCTTTCTTCAATCAAAAAATCATGTCTTCCTTATTAGTCAGTTGAAATCCATCTGGTTGTTCAACATATACCTCTTCTTCTAATACGCCATTCAGAAAAGCTAACTTCGCATCCATCTGATAGACCTTGTAGTTCTTATATGCAACATAAGCAATAAATAATCTCATAGCCTCAATTTTGGAAATAGGGGCAAAGGTTTCTTCAAAATCAATACCTTCCATTTGTGAATACCCTTTACATACCAATCTTACTTTATTCTAGACTACTTCACCTTGTTCATTCAACTTATTCTAAAAGATTGGTACTAAATGGGTCTTTTAGAATAAGTTGAATGGTACTAAAAGAATTCATGTATCATTCCTTTTAATTTCCATTAGTTCTTCCTTCATAGCTTCCATACAGTGTTCATCATTACAAGCTTCATTGATATTGTTAGGCTCGGTCTTGGAAATTAGACAATACTATTCTACAATCCTTCTTCTAGTTTGTACACCTTTATTCTTATCTCCAATAATTTTATCTTTTGAATAATTAAATATTACATACCTCATAATTTTAGGATTCTCTCTCACTTCTAGTTCTTTTGTTCTTTCTTTTGCACTTCCACTTGTCTCTCCTTCCTAACTTTCTTGATTTACCAAAACAACATGAACTTGATTCTATGTCTGAGCATTCTTCCCTTTTTTTGTACTATCTTTTTGGTCATCTAAGTCATATCCATAGTATCTAGATGATCTAGCAGAGTCCTCATCAACTTTAACATTTGCACTTTCAACCATTTTTCTCAATCTTCTATTATAGCACCAGTAAGCCTTGCTTTTAGTAGAGTAACCTAGAAAGATTCCTTCATAACTCATTGCATCAAACTTGCATATGTCCTCATCTCTCTTAATATAACACTTTCTTCCAAAGATCTTGAAATATTTAATAGTAGGCTTCTAACCAAACCATAGCTCAAAAGGATTCTTACTAGAAATACCATTGACATTTACCCAATTTAGAGTGTACACAATAGTGCTTATAGCTTCTCTCCAATAGATGTGAGGCACATTTCCTTCCAACATCATTTTTTTTAGCAACATCTAGAATTGTTCTATTCTTCCTCTCTACAACTCCATTTTGTTGAGGGGTTCAGGGAGTAGATAACTGTCTTCTAATTCCATGCTCTTCACAGAAAGAATTGAACTCCAGAGAAGTCAACTCACCACCTCTATCTAACCTTCGACATTTGATCTTCAAAATTTTCTCATTCTCTACCATAGCTTTGAAACTTTTGAACTTCTCTAATGCTTCACATTTTTCTCTTAATAAAGAAACCCATATCATCCTAGAATAATCATCAATGAGTAGCATAAAGTACCTTTCTCCTTGTAGACTTCTAATTTTGGAGGGACTACACAAATCAGTATGCACCAATTCCACTACTCCATTAGAATGATGTTGTTTGCTCTAAAAAGAAACTCTAGTATGTTTTCCTCCCTGACATTCCTTGCATATTGTGTTAGTAGGCTTCACTAGCTTAGGTAGATCTCTTACTGCTTGAGTGGAGCTTACCTTGACAATGTTATCAAAATTCACATGACACAACCTTCTATGCCAAAACCAGCTTTCATCCACTTGAGCATTAAATAGTTTACATTTGCAACATTCAGGTGAACAATATTACCTTTTTTCTTTGTTGTTGAAGAAATTTCACTTCCAGAACTTCCAAGTATCCTGCATCTTCCATCTTTGAACCGAATATCATAACCCGTGTCCACCATCTATCCAAAACTCAACAGGATATGCTTCAAACTTTCAACATAAAGAACATCATCAGTGTTATGTTTGTCACCAAGACAAATAGATCCTCTGTCATGAATCACACCAACATTGTTATCTCTGAATCTCACAACCCCACTGTCATAGTTCTTTAGACTTACAAATTTTCTTTTGTCACCAGTCATATGATGTAAGCATCTACTATCAATAACCCACTCATCCTTTTCTTCAATTCAGGCTGCAAGAGCTTTCTCAACTTTAGCAGACTCAGTAGCCACCAGACCATTTTCCTTGATAGAAATGAAAGCCCATTCATCTTCATTTCCATTTTCTTTATCAGATTCTTCATTAGTCACACCTTCTTCAACATAATAGCATTTCTTTTGAAATCTAAATTTGTAAGGCTTAGACCTAGGAACTCTTTAAGGACACCTTGATGCAAAATGACCTATTTTACTACAAGAGAAACATTTAATAGGTAACTTTCCTTTATACTTACCTTTTCCTCTGCCTTCTTTCTTCACAATCAGTGCTTCCAGTTCTTCTACCTCTCTTTCTTCATCTTCAATTTGTTTCATATATTCCTCATACTTGAATGATTTTCTAGAAATTTGTCCCAGATCATATCTTTGCTTGTTTCTTCTAGATATAGAAGCCTTAAATGCAGATTCAATCTTAGAGGCAAAATCAACAATTCACTCAACTCAAAAGTAGCAAATTTACCAATCAACATATCTCTTGTCACATTTTCTACTATTCAGAGCTACTCAATAGCATGAGCCTTTGATTTGTAAGAGGGAGGCAATGATTTGAGCACTTTAGCTACAATTTCTTGTTCATCCAAGGTACCATCGATACATCTAATACCCATCACAAGTTCATTTACTTTTTGCATAAAAGAAGAAATATTTTCATCTTTTCCATCTTCAAAGTTTCATATTTTCCTTTCAAACTTGTTAGCCTAGCAACCTTCACAAGTGCATCTCCTTCATACAAATTCTCTAGCTTTTTCTAGATCTCATGAGTTGTCTTTAGATCCATCACATTTGTCATTTCTGAATCTATCAAAGCACTCAACAAAGCTTCAATAGCCCTAATGTTAGTCTCAAATTCTTTAACCTCGTCAGGAGTGGAAGGACCATTATGAGGAATAACATATATCTTCTTTGTAATCTTCCAGAAAGGTTCACCAATACACCTTAAATGACATTTCATTCTATATTTCCATAGAGAGTAGTTTGTTCCATCAAATCTAGGACTATCCTTCTTGTGTGATGCCATCTCAGATCACCTCAAGCTTTTAAACTTCTTCAAAGGAACCTGCTCTAATACCAATTGTTGGAAAAATAAGGATAGACAACTGAGAGGGGGGTGAATCAGTTGTCATAGAATATTTAAAATTTTCAAATTAACTTAACTTAATCTCAAATATGATGAATGAACAATAAATTATAAACAATCAACACATCCAAAACACAGAGAACACCAAGATTTTTACATGGAAACCCTGTTAGGGGAAAGACCATGGTGGAGGTCAGTCCACAAGATTATACCTTGTTAAAAGTATAGGAAGAATCAATGAGAATGCACATGCATTTAAGCACACTTCCTAGAGCTCACTGCTCAATTACAAAGAGGCCTCATTGTCCAAAGAAATATTTGGATTAAAACCATCTGGATTTGAACTGAGAAAATAGTATTTGCTAATGCCTGATTACAGTTCCAGTTAAGCACATGAACACTTCTTCACTCTTCTTCACTCTTATTCACACTCTACTCTACCTTCGAAATTTGAACAATATTCAAACATAGGGCTCGCAAACTTCACTTTTCGTACACCCCACATACTTCAATTCAAGTAAACAATCACTCTTATATATTTGCAACAAGAAATTAAATCAACAACTTTTCGGCCAGAATAAAATATGAAACATATACACAATTTCGGCCCAAATTTATAATTAAATTTTCAATGCAAATAAACCACGGTTTGCCACAACATAGTGAGCACCCAAATTAACAACTTCAACACAAAAAAACTTCAATTAATTTATCCTTGAAGATCCACAACACACTTCAACACCTAGTTAGCCATGAATGTTGAAAACATGAACACACAAGAGAAAATCTTGGATCACGAGCACAACGATCAACACGGACATGCAGGACAAATAGAGCATGAACTAGAAACATCCAAAAACACCATGAAATACCATAGAAACATCTCCAACAACTTAACTTATAGAAAATATTATGATCTTCACTCAAGAACACAAACTGAAGTAACATAAAAACTGTCGCCAAACAAAACTTCATAATTTGAACAAATCTTCACACAAATCTTTGAAACTTGACATATATAAACTAGACACACTCAACAAGAAACACTTTAAACCAAAACCTTAGATCTGCAACTTACTAATCACACCGACAGACTGATCTTCACTTCACACTGACAACCTGTAGCACTTCTTATTATAATTTTCTTAATATCCTCGACATATACAACTTCTAATGCAACAATGCTAATAGTGTTGACATCAATGACAACCACATATCAGCAACACAACCACAACATCCAACACTTTGTTGTGTGTAGAATGTTAATATATTTATTGGTTTACCTTGTGACCCCAATCTTGGGGGTAGACTGATTTTTAGTAGGATGTCAATTCCCAAACTCAACTTGGATGACACTAAGTTTCATACCCATAAGAATTTTCTTGATAGAGAATCCAAATCTTTAATGAAACTTACAAGATCTAATTACACCATGCACCTATAAATACCTAGTTCTTGTACCACTACTTTTAATAACAAAACTCTTTCAAAAAGGGATAACCATCTAAATGTCCAATGGATAACACAATCATGAAACTTATCCACCACACCTTCTCAGGTGCCTCTTGGAAGTGGGCCCACTGATTTCACAATACCCAAGTAAACAAAATGAAGAAACACGATCTAGAATCTAAGGATCTGAGAAATTCTAGACTAAATCAGGGGAGGAGTATTGAAAAAGAAGATGGAGGAATTTTCTTCATTGATTTTATGCCTTGAAGCAACAAGGTATATATCTAGAGCATGCCTAAAGTTATTCATCTCTTTGATTCGAGTGACTACCCATAAGGTAGTTTCATCCATGATCTATAAATGAGTATGAGGCAAGCCATCTCCGCAACTCCAACCCTAAATAAACCCTTTACTTAGGTGAGCTTTCATATTCTTTCCAAACCCTTCACCATAATAATAAAAAGATAAGGTGACAAGAGACCCCCTACCGAAAACCTGATGAAGCACCAAACAAGGCAAAAGGATCACTATTGATCAACACTAAATAAGACATGGATTTAACACAACTCATCGCCCAATTTACCCAATCTTTAGCAAACCCAAAGGCCAAAAGCACCTACTAAGGAAAAATTCATTTCACCCTATTGTAGGATTTTTCCATGTCCAATTTGATAAACATAGCCTTGTACTTAGTTCCATGGAGTGAATGGACTCAACAATAATAAATACCCCATCAAAAATTTTCCTACCTACAACAAAACTCCCTTGCTCTTCTAAAATAATTTTATTGAGCCACTGCTTAAGTCTCTTTGTGGTACAGGAGCACCTAGGAAACACTAGGCAATTAGGAAATCTAGGATAAATTTTTATTTTTGATATGTTAATATGAAGGTCATGTTGACCATTGAGTAGAGGAGATAGCTTAGGGATATGTTTGATCTCTAGGATTGAAATTGAGAAAAGGTGGATGAGTTTAGAAACTCATTTTTCTTAGTTTACTAGAAATTGGCAAAAGTTGTAAAATGGTGCATTTTGTAACTTTGCCACAATGTATCTGACATGTCTGACCAAGGGGAGGCATAACTACTTTTTTTGACCTATATAGGGTGTGCCTTGACCTGAGAGCAGGGTTGGAAGCATTGGAAATTATTGAAGTTTTGAATTCAAGAAGAAAACAATGTTTTTGTGAGAAATTTTCTGATTTTTGCATTGTAGCATTGCTTTAATGGATTGAAATTGTTACTGTTTCTTGTGTAGGATGTAGGGTGGTGTTTCTTCCAGCTTTGTGTGGCATTTAGATAGGTTTCCCATTCAATTTCAAGCTTTGCTGTAAATAATTTTGTTTTCTTGCTGTTGTTGGTCTGAACCAGACAATTTTTTAGGAAATGGAGATTTAGTTCACTTTCCCACCGTACAAATTGTACGGCCCTTTGGGAATAGTGACTAGACTCCATGTGTGTAAATATGGTAGGATTTAGGGTTTGTGGGAGCACAGGAGCTGTTGGAAAAGTCTTGCCCTAGGCGAACTAGGGAGATGCCCGACTAGGAAGACTTGAGTGCAGAGCACATAATTTGCAGGAGTGATAAGTTCTTGTCAAATTTCCTTTTGGAGAAGGTAGGTGGGAGTCTTTCCAAGGTCTGGTAATCAGGAGGAAACTCCACTAACTCATTTGGTCAGTGAAAGACTTAACAATTTGAAAGCAACCAAAAAATGGCTTAAAAACCCTAGTTTATGCCCATTTTCAAGTTGAGGCTTTGTACGGCAAAAAAGGACCAAAGATCTCAAAAATATTTAAGAGGTGGGAAAATGAACCAAGAATCCCAAGAATATATTGGGATGTTCTTTGGAAATATTTGAGAACAATCCTATTTTCTCAAAGAAAGAGGCCTAATTGGGGCTCTTAGGGCTAATAGCCTTTTTAGGCTTAAAAAGAGGGTTTGGTGAAAGCAACTAAGAGGTGGAGTCAAGCAAAACTTCAAGAACCACAGTAGGATGGAATGAAGTATTTTGAGGCACCTCCAGACTCCTACAAATTTTAGTTCTTTAAATTGGAGGTTTGGAGCCTTTAGGGTAGTTTAAGGGCTAAGGAAGAGTTAGAGAAATTGCACCAAGATTGACCTGGAAGGTTGAATTTGTGATGGTAGTGGGGCTGACCAGGAGAACCAGGGGTACCTAAACTTGAAGGAGGTCCTAAAGGTTAAGGTGGTGAAGTAAGACACCAAGGAGGTCTTGCAAGCAAGACCTAGAGCAAGAATCAGTGATTGATTCCTCCAACCCCTCCCTATTAGATTGGTATTAGAGCAAGCAAAAGATTTGGGATTGACTATTGTATGTCTAAGATTGAGTCTACTGGTTCTACCATCATGGTGAAAAATGCAGAATTGGCCAAGATGGTCGAAGAACAGGAGGAAGACAATAGGCTATTGAGGGAAGGAATAGCCCAACTTGAGCAAGCAATGAGGAACATGCAATTTGAAGGAAGGGTACCAAAGGAAGAAGAGGTTGCAGAGGAAGAAAAGACCCCTGAACCTGACCTTGTTTTGAAAGAAGAGCCTTTCTTTAAGGCATTGAAGGCTTTGAGTGGAAAATCACTTGAAGGTATACCGCTGTTTAGTGGGAAAATGGAAGCTGATCTAGTCATGGATTGGATAGAGGGAATGGAAAACCACTTTGAATGTGATGGAGTCACTGAAGCACATAAGGTAAAGGTGGCCAAATCAAGATTAAGAGGTTCTTCCTTGACATGGTGGAAGTTTATTTAGACAGAGAGGGAAAAAGAAGGCAAGTAGCCTATCTCTACTTGGAAGGGAATGGTTGCCAAAGTGAGAGAAGCATACATGCCAGATGATTATGAAATTCAGTTGCACAAGAAAAGATAGAGCTTGAGACAAAGAGACAAGATGTGAATTCTTATACTGAGGAGTTTCAAAAACTTTGCATGAGGTCTAATGTTACTAAGGATGAAAGCCTTAAGGTGGCTAGGTACCTTAACGGTTTGAAGTGGAACATTCAAGAGGAGATGACTCTTCTAAGTCCCAAGACAGTGCACCAATGCTATCAATTAGCTATAAAGATTGAAGAGAGGAGTAAGAGGAAACAAGAACAGGCCTCTAAGGGTAGAGGAGAAAAGGCAAAGATCAAAGAGGACATAGAGGTGGATACCAAGGTAGAGGGACTGAACAAAGAAACCAAGGTGAGACTAAACTCACAGAGCATGTAAGTGAGACACCTTCTAGAGGAGGGTATAACAGAGGTAGAGGACATCAAGGAGGTTCAAATAGAGGAAGGAGCACGTAGAAGTAACTCATACTTTGCTAGTATGAAGTGTTACAACTGTGGTCAAGTAGGTCATCCAGCTTATAGGTGCCCAGAGAAAGCATCTTCTTCAAACACAGAAAAGAGAGTAGCATATGTTCAAGAAGACACTATGAGTGTCAAGTCACCAGAGGTTAGTCACATTGAATCAGAAATGGGGGAGAACTTGATGTTTAGCAGGGTTCTAATTAGACAACCAGTCAAAGAAGAGCCAAAGCAAAGGAGAGCCTTATTCAAGGAAAGATGCAAAATACTTGGAAAATTATGCAAGGTTATTGTGTATTCAGTTTCAACTGATAACATCATCTCAGAGGAAGCAGTAAGGAAGTTGAAATTAGAGAAAATACCCCACACTAATCCCTACAAGGTGACATGGTTGAACAAAGGACAAAGTGTTCTTGTAAATGAGCAGACAACGGTGGAGTTCTCCATTGGAGGATACAAAGACAAGTTGATTTGTGATGTGTTACCCATGGATTCATGCCATCTTCTATTGGGCAGACCATGGCAGTATGATAGAGGTGCCATCTATGATGGAAATGAAAATACTATCTCATTCAAGAAGGATGGGAAGAAATTTCAGTTGCAGTCACTGTCAGATGAGGAAGAAGGACAATCAAAGACCCCTAGTGTCTTATTAAGCAGTGGCAAGGAGTTCCTTAACACTCTACATCAAGGAGGTGAAGGATATGTGGTCATGGTGCAACCCAAGGAAGAGGACAAGACTGAGAAAATAGTCATACCCAGAGTAGTCCAAAAGTTGTTAGAACAATTCAAAGACATAGTGAGTGATGGAACACCAGCAACCTTACCTCCAAAGAGAGCCATTAGCCATCAGATTGACTTCATACTAGGAGCTTCATTGCCAAATAAAGCAACTTACAAGCTTACACTGGATCAGCATCTAGAGGTAGTTAGACAAGTGCAGGAGTTGTTAGATCAAGGATTGATTAGGAAGAGCATTAGCCCATGTGCAATACCAGTGGTCTTAGCAACCAAGAAAGGAGGCAAGTGGAGGTTATACACTAATTCAAGAGCAATAAATAGAATCACAATTAGGTATATGTTCCCTATTCCTAGGATTGAATATTTGATGGATTGTCTTGGAGGAGCTCAGTATTTTACCAAGTTGGATCTCAAAAGTGGATACCACCAGATTAGAATCAAGGATGGAGATGAGTGGAAAACAACCTTTAAGGAAAATGATGGGTTGTATGAGTGGAGAGTTATGCCATTTGGCCTCTCTAATGCCCCTAGCACATTCATGAGGCTCATGAATGAAGTGCTCAAAGACTTTACAGGGATATTTGTGGTGGTATATCTTGATGATATACTCATTTTTAGTAAGACAACAGAAGAACACCTAAAGCATGTGGAGTTGGTTCTTAGAAGATTGCAAGAAGAGAAGTTAGCCATCAACCTAGAGAAATGTGAGTTCTTCAAATAGGAGCTTGTGTATTTGGGGTTTGTAGTATCCCAAGGATTATTGAAGATGGATCCAAGCAAGGTGGAAGCTATCCTAAACTGGCCTACACCAACCACTGGGACGGGGGTAAGGATTTTTCATGGATTGGCTTAGTTTTATAGGAAGTTTATAAGAAACTTTAGTGGAATATGTGCACCATTCCTAGATACAATCAAAGGTGGCTTAAAGACTAAGTTTAAGTGGACTCAAGAAGCTGAGAAAGGTTTTAAGAAACTGAAACAAGAAGTGGCAACTCAACCTATACTTTTGTTACCTAGCTTTGACAAGTTGTTTATTGTGGAATGTGATTCCAATGGAGTTGCAGTAGGAGGAGTGCTAAGTCAAGAAGGCAGGCCTATAGCATTCTTTAGTGAAAATCTCAATGAAGCTAAAACAAAGTATTCTACCTATGACCTAGAACTGTATGCTTTAGTTCAGTCACTTAGGAAGTGGAGGCATTACCTTCTACCCAAAGAGTGTGTAGTCTTTACTGACAATTAGGCACTTAGCTATATCAACACTCAAAAGAAGTTGAGTAATAGGCATTTGAAATGGATGGAATACATCCAAGCTTTCACATTTACCATCAAGCACAAGAAGGGACAGTTGAACAAGGTGGCAGATGCACTAAGTAGAAGATTGCTGACAGTGCAAGAGATACAGTTAAAGAGCATTGGAATAGAAAGTTTCAAGGATCTCTATGGGGAAGATGAAGACTTCTCGAAAGCATACAAGGTATGTTTTGACTTTGAGAATCACTTTCATAGTCAATACTCAGAGTATACATTGCAAAGTGGATTTTTATTCAAGTGAAATCAGTTGCATGTGCCAAAAGGTTCTATGAGAGATAATCTTATCCAAAAGAAGCACAATGGTAGTCTTAGTGGTCATTTTGGCATCAACAAGACAATGGAACTAGTGCAAAGGTTCTACTATTGGCCCAAGTTGCCAAGGGATGTCAGGAGGTATGTGGAGCAGTGTGTAGTTTGTATGAAATCCAAAGGGGGAGCTAGTAATGTAGGTTTGTATCAACATCTACTAATTACCAACAGACCATGGGAGTGTGTTAGCATGGATTTTTTTGTAGGACTCCCTAAGACTAAGACAAGGTTTGATAGTGTCTATGTGGTAGTAGATAGATTCAACAAGATGAGTCACTTTATCCCTTGCAAAACCACTCATGATGCTAGCTATATTGCTCACCTTTTCTTCAAGGAAATTGTAAGGATCCATGGATTTCCTTTGAGCATTGTATTGGATAGGGATGTGAAGTTCATGAGTCATTTTTGGAAGACTCTATGGAGCAGATTAGGTACCAACCTATCTTTTGGATCAACTTACCATCCTCAGACTGATGGGAAAAAAAAGGTGGTTAATAGAGTGTTAGGTAACCTTCTTAGATTCCTAACGAAAGAGTATGGACAGACATAGGACTTGGTCATATCATAGGCTGTGTATGCATACAATGATAGTGTGAACCGGACCACAGGGAAGAGTCCTTTCGAAATAGTGTATGGAATGCACCCAAGAGGTGTGTGTGAGCTCAAGGATCTAGGAGCTATGGAGCATAGGAGTGGACATGCAGAGGATTTCTCTCAAACCATGAAGGAGATTCAGAATCAGGTGAAGAAGACAATCACCGAGGCTACTCAAAAGTTGAAAGAGAAGGTGGATTTATCTAGAAAGGATCTACAATTTGTAGTAGGAGACTATGTTATGGTCCACCTCAACAAATCTAGGTTGCAGAAGGGGATATCAACCAAATTGCAAATGAAAAGAGTGGGACCATGTAAGATATTAGCCAAATATGGGAAGAATTCCTACAAGGTGGAATTACCTGCAAATTTAGGCATCTCTCCAGTGTTCAATGTAGCTGATCTGATCAGATATAAGGGAACAATCATTGACATGGATCAGAATAGTAGGGATATCTTCAAGGATGTAAGCAACATAGCCTTACCTACTTAAGACAAGCTTCAAGCAAAAAGGATCTTGGAGTCAAGGGTGAAGAAATCTACAAGGAATAAGGTGTACATGGAGCACCTCATCAAGTGGAAGGACAAGCTAGAGTCTGAAGCTACATGGGTGGATGAAGCTCAATTTAAGAAGTAGGGCATTGATGTGACACTGATCTCTCCTCACATTCCTTAGTGTTCGTGCAGAGAGGGGGAGAATGGTGCAGGAGCACCTAGGAAACACTAGGCAATTAGGAAATATAGGATGAATTTTTGTTTTCGATATGTTACCATAAAGGTCATGTTGACCATTGAGTAGAGGAGATAGCTTAGGGATATGTTTGATCTCTAGAATTGAAATTGAGGAAGGGTGGATGAGTTTAGAAACTCATTTTTCTTAGTTTACTAAAAATTGAAAAAAGTTGCAAAATGGTGCATTTTGTAACTTTGCCACAATGTATCTGACATTTCTGACCAAGGGGAGGCATAACTACTATTTTTGACCTATATAGGGTGTGCCTCGACCTGAGAGCGGGGTTGGAAGCATTGGAAATTATTGAAGTTTTGAATTCAAGAAGAAAATAGTGTTTTTGTGAGAAATTTTCTGATTTTTGCATTGTAGCATTGCTTTAATGGATTGAAATTGTTATTGTGTTTTGTGTAGGATGTAGGGTGGTGTTTCTTCCAGCTTTGTGTGGCATTTAGATAGGTTTCCTATTCAATTTCAAGCTTTGTTGTAAATAATTTTGTTTTCTTGTTGTTGCTGGTCTGAACCAGACAGTTTTTGAGGAAATGGAGATTTAGTTCACTTTCCCACCGTACAAATTGTACGGCCCTTTGGGAATAGTGACTAGACTCCATGTGTGTAAATATGGTAGGATTTAGGGTTTGTGGGAGCACAAGAGCTATTGGAAAAGTCTTTCCCTAGGCGAGCCAGGGAGATGCCTGACTAGGAAGACTTGAGTGCAGAGCACATAATTTGGAGTGATAAGTTCTTGTCAAATTTCCTTTTGGAGAATGCAGGTGGGAGTCTTGCCAAGGTCTTGTAATTAGGAGGAAACTCCACTAACTCATTTGGTTAGTGAAAGACTTGATAGTTTGAAAGCAACCAGAAAATGGCTTAAAAACCCTAGTTTATGCCCATTTTCAAGTTGAGGCTTTGTACGGCAGAAAAGGACCCAAGACCTCAAAAATATTTAAGAGGTGGGAAAATGAACCAATAATCCCAAGAAAATATTGGGATGTTCTTTGGAAATATTTGAGAACAATCCTATTTTCTCAGAGAAAGAGGCCTAATTGGGGCTCTTAGGGCTAGTAGCCTTTTTAAGCTTAAAAAGAGGGTTTGGTGAAAGTGATTGAGATGTGGAGTCAAGAAGACCTTCAAGAACCATAGTAGGATGGAATGAAGTCTTTTGACACACCTCCAGACTCTTGCAAAGTTTAGTTCTTTAAATTGGAGGTTTGGAGCCTTTAGGGTAGTTTAAGGGCTAAGGAAGAGTTAGAGAAATTGCACAAAGATTGAATTGGAAGGTTGAATTTGTGATGGTAGTGGGGTTGGCCAGGAGAACCAGGGGTACCTAAACTTGAAGGAGGTCCTAAAGGTTAAGGTGGTGAAGTAAGACACCAAGGAGGTTTTGCAAGCAAGACCTAGAGTAGGAATCAGTGATTGATTCCTCCAACCCCTCCCTATCACTTTGCAATTAATTTAGAGATAATTTTGTAAATTACATTACATGAGGCTATTAGATTGATTAAATCTAGAGAATTAGCCCCTTCACTCTTAGGGATAAGGACTAGTGAGGTAGTATTCATTTCCCTTAACATCTGCTTACTACTCGGTGATTCTCTAACAACTTCCAAGATATCAAATTTGATAATTTCTTAAAATTATTGAAAGAAGATCACAAATGTGTTTGTACCACCCTCCAGTGCAGATAATTCCTCTAAGAATTGAACCTAGGCATTGGCTTTTGGTGAGAAATAACTAAAAATCACATACACCCCTTCCGATATGAGGTGTCATGGCTTGGAGTGAAGATATGAGATAGATATGGATATTATAGATCTATTGAAGAAAACTCCAAAAGAAAATATGCAAATACGGAGATTTGCAAAGCGATTTAAGGTTTGTTGTTACATAGAGAAGGTTTTTACTAGCTTTATTGTTTGGTGAATTAAATGAAAATTAGGAAAAAAGTGAAAGGATCATATACCTATCCCTTGTCGATTTCATTTCACTTCTATACATTTGAAGTGAGCAGTGTGAGATTAAGTGAATTCTATATTCCAAAGGTGATCTGAGAAGCAGAGCATTCAAACCCTAACTTTAGTTGAGCAAGAAAAAGGTATTTATAATTAATCAAAGAATTTGTTTTTCAAAGCATTTAAATTTAAGATGTTAACACCTATAGTGGTTGATGTGACTAAGAATCCCCAACCCAAGTTCAAAAAGTATCTCATGAATGTATTTTAGAATGACCCAATAGGAGCATTTTCAAGTATACCATACATGATTTTACCTACTGAGGATGTTAGGGAATATATTTATGAAAATATGGAAGAGTAAAACCATGTGAAACTAATAGACCTATGGAAAAAACATATGACTAGAGATGATTTCAATATTAAGCCTGAATATGAAAACCTGGTAAAGAAGTTGAATATTGGTAGTGGTTTCCATGTTTTACAAATAATAATGAGCTCAAGTATGTGAAAATTGCACGAAGTAGAGTGTATGATGCATTTCTATGGACTAATATTCTTGGAATGATAAAAAAGAAATCATAAGGGAGGTTACTAGACTATGTGACACCGAGCCAATACTTGTGCTGAAATCTATAAAGAATAAGGATGTAATGGAGCTAACAAGAGCTACATTTGATTAGAGGAAACTCATCTTAAATACCATATGGAATATGATAGTAAAGTATGATTATATGGTTTTTGGATACAAAATTTATTACACTAACAAAGATAATTATGTGTCTACCAAAACAATTCATGTAGCACATGAGATGGTAGAGAAAGGAAAAGACTATGACTTGTGTGAGTTTCTTCAAAAACAACTATTTGATAATCTAAAGTAGACTAAGGATAAGAAATACCCATTCAGATTTGGTTCCCTAGTGGCTTTCCTGTTATTCTACTTTTTGAAGGAGCTTCCAAGAAGAAGCAATATTGTATCAAGTAAGGATAGACCAGTATCACATCAAATATTTGAATATCTACACAGCCTTGGAAACATGAAAGAAAAATATGAGGCACTTACTTATTTCTTTGCAAAATTTTAGAAATGAATGCAAGAATGAGAAAGGATCCCTAGGTCTATTCTGGAAAAATATATATATGATATTAGTTTTTTGGTTAAAATAGATGAATGTATCATTGAAGTAGTGGAACCCAAAACTATCTAGATACAACCACTTGGATATGAGGTTACTAAAAATAAAGTCGATGGAAATGTTGTTGTGTTGTTGAACAGTCCTAAAGACCCTACTCAGAAAAGACATGGGAAGTTTATGAAGATAAATCCTCTAAATTACACGTGGAACTAAGAAATTCTAAGATAAAAAGAAATGTGGATTATGTAGTACACAAAATTTTCAAGGGAAGTGGAATTTTAGATTAATAGGTAAAAGTGCTAAGAGCACATGCAGTGGGAGAATTGAGCATAGCAAGTGGGTCTCGGGGACCTAGAAGATTTGGAAGAGAACCTTTCACTACTTTCCTTGGTACTCAACAACCATTTGGATTAGTTTCTACCTCTAGTAGAAAAAAGAGAATGGAGCCTAGTGCTTTAGTTATGGAAGAACCTAATGTGGAAGAGGTCACGAGACTTGGAAAGAGAACAAAAACTACTCTGGTAACTTCTACTACTGCTACATCAAAGAGAATAAAAGATAAGGATAGGAGAGAAAAAGAATTAAGTGTGGAGTCTGAAGAAGAAGAAGAGATAGAGGATAAATATTTTTTATTCTTTAGAAGAAGAGGAAGTTGAGAAAGAAAAAGAATCATTTTGAGTACATGTACACAAGAAGGTGAAACAAAAGAAGAAAAAGAAGTCAGATACAATAAAATTGGAGAAGGAAAAGAAAAAGAAGAGAAAAAATAAGACATGTCTAGAAAGACAACCCAGTACAATGAAGTTGGACACACTATTTGAAGGTATGTTACATCACAAGATGCTAGAAGAAATGACTGCATCATATGGAAAAGAGAATGAGGAGAATAGAGATACAATAATATAAGTCATTGTTAAATTCATTGTTATAATTGAGGCTGATATGAAGAACATTAGGAAGAGGGTTCTTGATGATATATGGAAAGTCTTAATGGAAAGAAGAAGAGAAGCAAATGAAAGGGAAGAGAAGCTCAAAACTAATGATGTGGAGAAAAGTGGTTTCTACTTTTCTAAAGTTGAAAATTCCACTCTTTCCCATGCACTTAATGAAGAATTCAGAACAAGGAAAAGGTTTACTCTTCCAATGGGAAGAGATCAAGAAAAAATTGATAGAATGAGGAAGGAGACAAAAGATTAAGATACTAATGTAGCCTACAAATATGGAATGATTCACATTTCCTCTAGCCGTAAGAATCAAGATTTGGAAATTGAAGACATAGGGGCTGATAACATAGAAGAAATAATGTTATGAATGGAGAGCTCCTTGGGTGGTGGCGATGGCGGTGGTGAAATTTCAAATTTTGAAAAGGCGGGATTTCTTGATGATGTTATAGGTGTTAATGGTGGACAATTTGCTAATGGGAAGGTGATGTCAGTCAGGTCCCTTACTATATGTAAGTGTTGTAGGTCCCCTTTAGTGGTTAATGAATTTTATGGGGGGGAAATGGGCTCCAAAGGTTGCATGTCCAATGCATCCCCTGGTGTCCTCTGAAAAGGGAAATCTCAGGGCTGAAAAGACTAGGCTAGGCCTGTCATTTGGTGCTTGTGATGGGACTCCTAATGCTGTGGGTCTTGAGATTGATAAGAATAAGAATGATTTCTTGTTGAATTCTTCTCTTAAGTGGACTAATTTTTTTGGGGCTAAGCCTAAACGTAAAAGTACTTCTCCTCCTATGCCATTTGTTGCTAATGCAAAGATTTGAAAATACTCTATCTCTATCTCAAACTGTATTGTTGATAAAAGAATGTCAAATATGGATATGTCTTTGTTGGAAAAATTTGTTGGACCTAGACCTCATATTGAGTTGGTGCGTAAGTTTTCTTTAAATCGTTGGAAACGTAAGGGACAGATTGATGTGGTTGCAATGGCTAAATGTTTCTTCTCATTCACATTCAACTGTGAAGATGATTTAGTGGGGGTGCTGACAACTGGCCCATGGTTCATTGGGAAGTCCTCTTTGATGTTGAAAAGGTGGGAACCAAGTTTTAACACGAACTTGTGCTCCTTCTCGGCTGCTCTGGTTTGGGTTAGACTTCTTGGTCTCCCTATGAAATTCTAGGATGAGTAAGTGTTTAAAGGGATTGTAAGCACTTTTGGGTGTTTCTTGTCGATTGATCAAATGACAGCTTCTAGGAAGTGGCTAGTTTATGCCATATATTTGTGTGAATGTGGAGCAATCAGTTGATTTTGCTTCCTTGATAAAGATTAACTCTAATTTGGGGTTTGGGAACAAGTGGTTGAATTTGACTTGAATCCTTTTGCTTGCTTCCATTGTAAAAAAATTGGCCATTGGGAAAAGAAATGTCCTCTCAAAGTGTTGAAGCAGGTGAATAAACAGTGGAGAGAGAAGGAGAAAGCTCCAGAACAAGACTTGGAGCCTTTGGAAAAAGGGCAGTCAGCCCTATGCAAAGATGTGGCTGAAAAACCTGTGGAAATGGGCCTAGTAGTGGCTAAGAAAGTCGATAATCGTGAGGGCCAACTGGACTTGGTTGAGTTCGATAAAGAACAGGAGCAGGGAGATGAGGATATTTCCTCCCCTGGTCATGATACATTGGAGTCTATGGAAGAGGTGAGGACTAAGGTTATGGAGGTTGATAAGGCTTTTGTGAATGGTTTAGGCTCTCCTCCTTTGGGGGCGATTTAGGTATAAGATGATGACTCAAAGGTTGAGGGATTGGAGGTTTTGTCTAAAGTTAAGGAAAATGGCGAAACTAAGGATCTAGATAATCCTCCTTTCATTCTAGTTTGAGGGCGTAATAGGAAAAAACATTCTCCCTCATCGGGAGTTGTGACAAGGAATAGACAAAAGTCAAATTGTGGGTCTGAGCCAAGAGGTAGAGGCTGCCCTCCTATGAATTTTACTAAGGAAAAGGAGAGTCGCATGGATATTGTTGATGGTACATAAAGAACTCTATTAGAGATGTGATCCAAGAGAATTTCCCAAAATCTCTTATGAAGATCATTTCCTAGAATATGAGGGGGTTAAATCACCCTCATAAGCATGATCTTCTTGCTAATCTAGTAAGAGATCACCACCTTGATATTGTGTTAATTCAAGAAACTAAAATGGGTTTCAATAAATTATCTAGGTTGAAGAATAATCTTTTTAAGGATTGTGGGATGCAGTGGGTGCATCGGGAGGGATTATGACTTTTTTGAATATTAGGGTGATTCAGGGGGTTGAGGTATTCAATGATTATAACCATGTGGCAACTTCATTTAACCAATTGTATGATAAGTTCTCTTGGAATCTGTCTAATATCTATGCTCCTAATTCTAAGAGTGCTAGAAAAAGGTTCTAAGAGAGTCTTGGCTCCTTCAACATGTTGCACCTTGTTGATAATTGGCTGGTTATGGGGGACTTTAATACTCCTTTGCATGATGCTGATAAGATGGGTGGCTCACAGATTATGGATGATATTAGATATGATCTAATGAATCTTATTAATGATAATTATCTTATTGACTTGGACCTCAAAGGTTCTTATTTCACTTGGTTGAATCGGTGAGTGGGAGATGCTCTTATCCAAGTCAAGCTTGATTGTGCTCTTATTACCCCTGAGTGGCTAGTTCATTATTCATGTTTTCTCTCTCCTTTGACAAGACTGGGGTTGGATCACTTCCCCTTTTATTTGTTGGTGGATCTGTTGGGTGGAAAGAAAAAATTTCCATTTAGATTTGAGAAGATGAGGACTTGTCATCCTAATCTCAATAATTTGGTTCATGATTGGTGGAACATTCATGTGGATTTCTTGGCTATGTTTAGAGTTTCTAAAAACCTTGCAAATGTAAAGGATAATGTTAGAAAATGGAATCAGACTTCTTTTGGTCACATTTTTTTGGAGGAGGGAGTGTCTAAGAAGCTTCATGTTGTGCAACAATCAATCCAAGTGTTTGGGTATGATCATTCCTTGCTTATGAAAGAAAATGTCCTCTCCAAATTACATAATATTGTTGCTAAGGAGGAGGAATTATGGAAGCATCATTCTAGGATTATGTGGTTGAAAAGTGGGGACATAAATACTAAGTTTTTTCACCTCTCTACACTTAAACACATGGCTTCTAAGAGAATCAAAATGATCAATTTCAATAATCAAGTTTTGGAGAAGGATGTCGATTTGTAGTTTGATGCTTCTTCCTACTTTTCTAATCTGCTTGTGGTGGAGGGGGAGCTTGACTTGGTGTGTCAAGAGGATATTATTAGGAATATCCCTAAACTCATAAATGATGATATTAATAGGAAAATAGTGAGTATTCCTTTGGCGGAGGAAATTAGAAGTGTTTTTTTCTCTTTCGAAGGAAATAAGGCGTTGGGCCTAAATGGCTTTCCTATGTTCTTTTTTTAGTCCTTCTGGGAAATAATTGCTAAGGATGTTGTTGCAACTACCAAGGAGTTCTTCAGGTCTAGTTCTCTTTTGAAGGAATTGAACTCCTCTTTTATTGTTCTTGTATCTAAGAAACCTAGTGTTGTTTATTTTGATGAGTTTCATCCTATCAACTTATGTAACTCGGTTTATAAGATCTTCTCTAAGGTGCTACCGGTTAGACTGCAAAGGGTGCTTCCTCTTATCATTTCTCCTCAGCAAAATGGGTTTGTGGCTAGTAGGAAAATTTTGGATTCTATTCTCTCTATTCATGAGAATATTCACTCTCTTATTGTTAATAAGCATGTTGGTTTTATTTTGAAGCTTGACTTACTTAAAGCTAATGATAGAGTTGATTGGGGCTTTCTTTCTAATATTTTTGCCTCCTTTGGTTTTGGGGAGAAATTGGTGGTGCTTGTGCTTCAACTTATCTCCACCCCTCAGTTTTATATCCTTATAAATGGGTCTCCTTCTCCTCTCTTTGATTGCTCCAGGGGTTTGCAGCAAGGAGATTCGATATCTCCTTTTTTTTATTATCATGGTGGAATATTTGGGTCGTCTCATCTAGAGATTTATTAATATTGGTGTTATGTATGGTTTAGCTCCCTCTTCCAACAATCTTATTTGTTACCATTAGTAGTTTGTGGATGATTCTCTTATGCTTGGAGAGTCATTTATTAAGGAGGCTAAGGCTATTAAACTTATTTTACAGAAGAATGAGGCTACATCAGGGCAGAAGGTTAGCTTACCCAAGAGTGTTATTTTCTTCTTCAACACTCCATTCCACAAGCAGACTAAAATTGCAAGAATTTTGTAGTGCCAGATTGGTCAACTCCCTGTGTCTTATTTGGGTCTTCCCTTGTGCTCTAATGTTCCTGAATATTTTTAGAGAGGGATGATTGATAAATTTAATTCTAAATTGGCTGGTTGCAAGGGTCCATTGCTAAGCCAAGCTGGGAAAGTGCAGTTGATTAAGTCCACTTTTCAGAACCTTCCTGTTTATGCTGTCAATATTTTTTATATGCCTAGGAAATTTTTGGATAAGTTGGAAGGAATTCAAAAAAAATCCTTTGGTCTAGTGTTGAGGATAAGAGAATAATTCATTTTGTTTCTTGGGATGATGTCTATAGACCCAAAAAGGTTGGCAGTCTTAGAATCCATAAAATAAGAGAGTTTAATATTGCCCTTCTTAGAAAATAGTTGTGGAACCTTATGCTAGCTTAGAGTGAATGGGAGAAAATTTCTTGGAGAAAATACTTATGTGGTGCTGATGGTATAAGGGGGTTCTTATCTCATGAATTTTCCCCCTTGCCTGGTTATGCTCTTTGGAATTGTATGGTTAAGGCCCGTAGGCTTGTGTCCAAGGGTCTTTTTTGGCAAATGGGAAATGGTAGAAATATTTTGCTTTGGGAAGATAGCTGGTTTGGTAATAGGCCTCTTAAAGATGAGCCATGGGCTCAACCTTTCATGGATCTTTGTGTGCAGAGGTTTGGCAATTTTTTTGTTGATTATATTGAGGGAGGTTGTTGGAAAATGTTGCACGAGGTTGACCAAGGACTGAAGGATCCTTTTAAGGCCTTCTCTTTGGTTCATATTCCTTCTCTCCCTTATTTTGATAAATTTGTTTGGAAGCCTTCTTCTAATGGTAACTTCTCTGTTGCCTTGGATTTTCATATTAATCATTCCTTTGTTGGTACTACTCATTTTTGGGCCTCCATTTGGCCCTCTAGATTGATTCCTAAGGTTAATGTTTTCTTTTGGCTCTTTTTCCAGAATAAGATATTAACTATTGGGAAATTTGGTCAAAAGAGGTTTTATGATGCCTAATAGGTGCTTTCTTTGTGAAGAGGAATTCGAATATGCTTTCCATTTGCTGATTGGTTATAGATTTGTTAAAACGGTGTGGGCCCATGTGCTCTCTCTATGGAACCTAAGTTGGGTGTTTCCCACTTCAATTGAGAATTTTTGGTCTCAATGGGTTGGACCTTCATCCAATCTTGCTCTACTGATTCTGTGGTCTCTTTCTCTTCCTCACATTGCTTGGGATGTTTGGCTTGAGCACAATAACAAAATTGTCAAGAGTTATGCCCTCCCTGCTATCTCTGTGGCCTATAAAATCTGTGCAGCTATTAAATAAAATTTTATTTCTGGGATCACTTTTCATAATGGGTCAAAGATTAATCTCAACCCCTATGATATCTCTATATCACATAAGTGGAAGCTACCCTATGATATTTCCTTCCTGGTGACTCAAGGGAAATATTCTAGGGAAGATGTTTTTTGAAAAGCTCCTCCAGATGGTTGGGTGAAGGTTAACTTTGATGGAGCTACTAAAATAAATCTAGGACCTACAAGTTATGGGGGAGTGATAAAAAATTCTAATGGTAGGCTCATCTCTGTTATGGAGCTCCCTTTGGGAATCTAGACAAACCAATATGTAGAAGTAGTTGCAGCCTATCATGGTCTTAAGCTGGCACAAGTTAAAGGCTATAAGAAAGTGTGGCTTGAGGGGGACTCTCTCAATATCATCAATAATTTGAAGAATTGTGCTACCCCTTCATGGAATATTGATTCGTTGATTAGGGACTCTATTGATATTCTTAATTCTTTTGATGAATATTACATCTCTCATATTTTGAGAGAGGGAAATAGATTAGATAATTTCTTCACTAATCTTGGAGTTAGAGGTGTTAGGGAATGGGGTTTAAATGACCCTCTCCCTATAGAGGCACTAGCAAGTATTAATCATGATTTCCAAATTTAAAATGGTTGAGGGTTTATTATGCCTTGCCGTGTGCATGACTATCTTCACGTGGCTGATGATTATGTGAGGGATGGTAAGCCAGATTTGAAATGAGCTAATGGTATAGTGTCTGATATCCATAGGGAACAGAACTCTAGGATCATAATTCTATCCTTCCTTTAATATGTTTTCACATGAATTATGGGAATTATTTGCATCGTCTTCTTCACGTTTCTTCTCATTACGTTTAGAGCTCTCAATATTATAGACTTTGCAAATTCTATAGACATGAGAGGTGATAGGAACTACATGAAGCCCTTCCCCTGTGAAGTTTCCAAGAAGAAGCCGAAGGTTTTGTAGGTGTTAGAGAAATGATGGTTGAATCTATACCTAGAGAGATTGCATGGTAACAATCCACAAACTACAACATTTTTTGCAAAACAGAGTTTGATTTGAATGAAGAATTTATAGAAAACATCACTAGGCTACCCACATATGGTCTCAAAGTTTTCAGAGACAAGGAGTCTCAAACTACTATGAAAATTTTCTTCAAGGGAGATGAAGCTAAGGAATTGAAGATGGCGAAGAGTGGGGGTTACCAGAGGAGCTCTCTCAAAGTGCTTTGGGGAGATGTGGTCAAGGAACTCATGCATTATATCACCCTAGAAGAATGATTCTCTACAATAAATTCTTACCACTTCCTTATGCTTAATCATTTCTGCCACAAGAAAAGAATTTCCTTTCCCTATTATCTCTCGGCGTCACTGGATTCTGGTCTCAAGGATCATAAGATAAACCCCAAAAATCCATTTCTGCATGTGGGGTTAATCATTTTAATTTTAGAGTATGCTAAATATTTTGAGGTGGCTAAGTCAATTGCTACCCTTAAGGGTAAGCAGTCAAAGCCAATGGATGAGTATGAGACATTCTCTAAAGAGGATTTGACTAGTAAAAAAGGGAAAAAGATAAAACTTATCTTGGAGAAGGAGTCAGATTCTAAGGAGAATGTGGACTTTGTCCTAGAATCTCTTGCTTCTATGGAGGTGGGTCCACAACCCCCTGCTGTGGGGAAGTCTAAGAAAGGGGTTTTTTTCCCCAATAAGGGTTATGAGAGTTGCAGTGATGAGGTGGCTGCTAATTTTCTGAGTATTGGATTGAAGGAGAAGAATGATTTGTATAGTGAGGCATCATTTCCGCCCCTTGTGACTAAGCAGAAGGAGTTGGAGGTGGGAAGTAACAAGAAATAATTTTTAAGGTCTACGAGTCAAATGTTGGAGAGGGACTCTCCTCTCACGATCACAGGTGGACAAGATGTTGATGATACCCTGGTTGTGAGCCTGGACTTGTAGAAGAAAGGTAAGGTTGTGGTTGTTGGTGAACAAGATGTTGTGGATACCCCGATTGCAGACCTGGAGCGGCTAAAGAAAAGAAAGGTTGTGGCTGAGGAGATTGTAGATTCCATCCACAAAATAAAAATGTTGGTTGTTGTTGGGAAAGGTAAGGAAGTCTCTACCAGTTAGAATAAGGTAAGCTCCTCTGAGGAGGAAGATGTTGTGGGCAAGGGGGTTTTTAATTTTGATAGGGAAGATATCTCTGATGTTCTAGGAACTTCCAGAGAGGGTTCCATTCCTTTATTTAAATTGTTCAAATAGTTTTTTCACGAAATTAATATGACAAATGTCAAATTATGGGGTGTGATGAGTAAGGATGAAGACTCCTTAGTTCAAAACCAGATTGATGCATTGTTTAATTCCTTGAATATTATGGCGGAGGAAACTCTTAAGATGAAACAGAATCTAGAAGGTAGAGTTTTCTCCCTGAAGGATAAATTGGAGAAAATTTGTGCTAGCATGGTCAAGGGTGAGGAGGTGACTAAGTCTGTGGTTAACTTGGAATCTATTGGTATTACCTCTCCTTTTTTTAGTGCCAAGAATCACAAGGAGACTATTCATGCTAAAGAGTGTTGGAAAATGTGCCTCAAGCTTACTGACATGAAACTCCTGTAAGGGAAAATTCGGTGAGACTCTCCAAATCTCTTACCGACTAGCAGCTATGTTCTAAACATTTGAAGCGCTCAGGTCATCAAGACTTTGGTTCTGTCTTGCTAACAGGAGTCATCGGCAAGACATGTCAATCGCCATGAAGCTTTTGAGTGACTCATTCTAACAGAATATGTCTCGCTGAGGTTTTACACATTGGCAATGGATGTCATTGGGGAGATGGTATGAACTTCAGAGTGACTCATTCCGACAGCACTAGTCTCTACAATAGGTTGGCTCTTGGTGATCGTCAGGAAGAATCTTGGCTAGCAGGTTTGCATTTAGTAAGAACTCTTGCCGATGGATGTGGTCTCGCTGAAAGGCTAGTGCATTCAATATGACCTATTGGAAATAGTATTCCTCTTGTCGATGGGTATGAACATAGGTATGACCTCTCACTAATAGCGATGGTCTTGCCAATAGAGCTACATGAGTTGAACATTGGTGTGAAGTCTTAGCAATAGCGATGGTCTAGCTGATGGTTCTGCGGTGGATATCGATGTGATGTCTCAACAATAGAGTGAGTTTGGGTGATAGGTTTGAACTTGATAATACTCTTGGTGATAGTGGAACTCTTGCTGATAGATCTGCTCAAGATGGGTTTGTGTTCGGTATGATGTCTCGCTGATAGCAGTGGTCATGCTGATGGTTTTGTGATCGATAATTATGGCATCGGGGAGACACAACCTAGTGTCTCACCGACATGCGACACAGTTTGAACACCTTGACCAAATGTCTATCTTATGTGGTCTATTTTTGACCAATCAGAGAAGTTGAATGTGAACCGCTAGCAGTTGGACTGTTGCGACCGTTCCTATGAGGGAGATGAATAGAATGTGAGGAAAAATAACTATGTTTGGGCAATGGTAGATGACGGTGTATAGTTCGGTGTGTGATCAGTGTGTATGAGTTCAATTCTGAGAGCATTGTAACTGGGATGTTCTATACAAGGTTGATCAAGGAAATTATGTTGTTGTAAATTGACATCAAAAAGTTAAGTTTGTACTCTATATGTAATTTTTTTTTACTGCAATACAAAGAGGCTTTTCTTGGTGTCGTGGGTTTTTCTCTCATAAGGGTTTTCCCATGTAAATCTGGTGTCCAAATTGTGTATGTTTATTCCTCTCTTTCTGTTATTTCTTTCTTGAGTATCTTAATTGAACTGTAGTTGTAAAATTTAAAGTCACCTTTGCATTCTTCCCTGAGGTTTTGACATTAGGAGAATTTGTTCTGCACCTAAGCTTTCCTTACAAGTGGTATCAGAGCCTAGCCAGTTGTGTTATCCTTGTGGGTACGTTTAGTTTTTTTGAGTCAATTTTGTTTGGTGGGAGTCTTGTAGAAGTTTGGTAATTTGAATTACAAATTAAGATGGAAAGCACATCAAGAAAGATTGAAATTGAGAAATTCAATGGCAGCAATTTTGAGTTGTGGAAACATAAAATGGAAGATCTGTTAGTTGATTGTGATCTTTGGCTTGTTGAGTCTGGAATGAAGCCTATAGGCATGAAGCAAGAGGATTGGGACCTTGCAGATAGAAAATCAAAGGGCCTAATAAGGCTCTGTTTAGCAAACTCTATTCTTCTGAATGCTCATAAAGAAAAGACTTCATCTTCTTTGTGGAAAAGACTAGGAGCTATTTATCAGGGCAATTCCTCGGTGAATAAGTTGTTCTTGAGAAAGAAGTTGTACTCTTTGAAAATGTAGGAAGGAGCATTTGTTGCTAATCACTTGAATGCTTTCAACATGTTGATTGCTCAGTTGGCATCTGTGCGTGTGAAGATTGATCAAAAAGATCATTGTATGTTGTTGTTATGTTCTTTGCCAGATTCTTGGGATCACTTGGTGATGGCTATAGGGAGTACGAAATCCACTTTTAAGATGGAAGATGTTGTTGCTTCTTTGTTATCAGAAGAGATGAGAAGAAAATCTTCTGATATGGCAAAGGAGGCTCTTGTTGTTAGAGGCAGATCGAAAGAAAAAGGTGAGAAGAAGGACAAGAAGTCCAAATCCAAATTAGAGGAGAGATCAAAGTCTTCAGGTAAGAAGTCCAAGGTGAAGTGCTAGAATTGTGGGCAACCTGGTCATGTCTAAACGGATTGTAAAGAGGAGAAAAAGAAGAAGTATTCTTTCGACAATGATTCTTCTTAGAGTGATGCAGATGCTTTCATTGTAGCCTTGGCTACACAGGCATCAGATGATGTCTGGTTGATTGATTCTAGAGCATCTTTCCACATGACATCTCATAGAGACTGGTTCACTAAGTATGAAAAATACGATGGTGGAAGGGTGCATTTGGAAAGTGATTCATCTTTGGAAATAGTTGGTCGTGGAAGGGTCAAAATTCAATTCCCTAATGGAAGAGTAAAGGGAATCAATGATGTAATGCATATACCAGGTCTGGCTCAAAATTTACTTTTTGTTATTAAGTTGAATGATATTGGAGTGCAAGTCACGCTCTTTGGAAATGGCTACAAGATGACTAGAGGCTCAATGGTGCTAGCTAAGGGTGTTTGCATTGGTACCTTGTATAAGCTGGATGCACATGCTGTGTAATGCAATAGTGTCTCTGTAAAGTCACAGAAAGCTACACATGGAGAAAAAGAGGAAAATTTTTATGATAGTGCAAACTCTATGGAAGTTAAACTTCTAACAAAAAAGACTATGCTCTGGCATCATAGGCTAGGCCACATTGGAGAAAAAGGTTTAAAAACCTTGCAAAATAAAAACTTGGTTGAGGGGATTGATGATTGTAACCTCGAAATCGAGTTTTGTGAACATTGTATATATGGTAAACAACACCGTGTTTCTTTTTACTTCAATCCTCATAAATCTTTTGATTTACTTGATTACATACATTCTGATCTTTTTGGTTTAGTAAATTTTCCTTCTTTGTCTAAATCAAGATATTATGTATCATTCATTGATGATTATTCAAGAAGGGCATTTGTATATTTTCTGAAAAGTAAAGTAGAAGTGTTTAGTCATTTTATGGAATTTAAAAACCTTGTGGAAAATTAGATTGGAAGAAAAATAAAATGTTTAAGGACTGACAATGGCGGTGAGTTTTGTTCTAATGAGTTCGAGAGGTACTATAAATATCATGGGATTAAAAGACATGAAACTACACCCTACACTTCGCAGCAAAATGGAGTTGCATAAAGGTTCAACATAATATTAATGGAAAGAGCATGAAGTATGCTAAGCAGTGTTGGCTTGGAGGAGAGGTTCTGGGCTGAGGTAGTTGCAACAAGTTATTTAATAAACCATTCTTCAAATTTTTCTCTTGTTGAGAAAATACCTTTGGAAGCATGGTCTAGAAAGAAGCCCTCTCTGAGACACATTTGTGTCTTTGGCTGTGAGTCATATGCATATGTGTCGAATGAAAAAAGATCTAAATTGGAAAACAAGGCTGCTAAATGTATTTTTATTAGTTATAGTGTTGGCATAAAAGGATACAAGCTTTGGAATTCTGATACGAAGAAGGTTCTATACAGCAGAAGTGTTATCTTTTGTGAGCTAAAGCCTTCTACTTTGGATCTACAGTTAGAGACAAAATCAGAAGATGAAAAGGATGTAGTTGAAATTCCTCCGACAAGAGATAAAGAGGAATTGAAAATTCAAAATGTACCTGGAACTGAAGAGAGTTCAAGTAGTTCTGAGAGTTCTGAAGAAGAAGATCAACCTCATCCTCAGCCTATGAGGAGGTCAACACATGAAAGAAAGCAACTTGATAGCTATGGGTTTTCTTTGTTATATTCTACTTGTGCCTATGCTTTAATTTCTAGCACCGATGAGCCTAGGACTATGACATAGGCATTTAGAATGTTTGATTCAAACTCTTGGTTGAAAGCCATGAATGAAGAAATGACATCATTAGAAAAGAATGATACTTGGAGTTTGGTGCCCTTGCCTGAAGGAAAAAAAGCTATTGGTTGTAAATGGGTATTTAAAAAGAAAATAGTTCTGGATGGCAGTGTGGAAAAGTATAAGGCAAGGTTGGTTGCAAAATTGATTATGGAGAAATTTTTTCTCTTGTAGCTAAGCTGATGTCTATCAGATTTCTTTTGTCACTTCAGCGATTATGACTTAGAGATTGAATAGATGGATGTGAAGACAACATTTCTTCATGGTGACCTTGAAGAAGAAATTTATATGTCCCAGCCTGAGAACTTTGTGGAAAAAGATAAAGAAAAATTGGTTTGCAAGTTGAAAAAATATCTGTATGGATTAAAACAATCTCCTAGAATGTGGTACCAAAAGTTTGACACATTTTTTTTGTCATTGGGATTTGTAAGATTGAAATATGATCATTGTGTGTATTACAAAGCTGAGAATCATCGTGTTCTTATTATTGCTCTCTATGTTGATGATATGTTGTTCATAGGCAATAGTAAGTTAATGATTTATGATCTAAAATCTCAGTTATCTGCAAAGTTCGAAATGAAAGATCTTGGTGCAGCTAGGTATATTTTGGGAATGGAAATAACTAGGGATAGGAAGAGTAGAAAAATTTGGCTCAATCAGAATAAGTATATTAATATTGTTCTAGAGATATTTTGTATGATTGATTGCAAGCAGCTAGATGTTCCAGTTTTGTAGGGAATGAAGCTATCTATTGAAGACTATCCAAAATCTCCTACTGAGATAGAGGACATGACCAAAGTACCTTATGCTAGTGTAGTTGGAAGTTTAATGTATGCAATGGTCTGTACAAGGCTAGACATTTCCTAAGCAGTGGGAGTACTTAGTCATTTTATCGAAAATCCTAGAAGGAAACATTGGGATGCTGTGAAAAGAGTGTTTAGATATCTAAAGGGAACTTCAGAATATGCTTTGTGTTACCATGGAAATTTGGTTGAATCACAGAGGAATCTCAACATTCGATGCTATGTGGATTATGATTGGGCAGGGGACATTAATAGCAGAAGATCCACCAGTGGATATATTTTCATGATGAATAGTGGTGCAGTTAGTTGGATGAGTAAGCAGCAGGCTGTAGTCGCTTTGTCCACTACATAGGCATAATACATGGCAGCAACACATTCCTATAAAGAAGCAATCTGGTTAAAACATTTGTGTTCTAACATTGGGTTTGATGCAGGGAAAATTACAATTTACTGTGATAGTCAGACTGTTATTTGTTTGGAAAAAAATCCTACTTTCCATGCTAAGACAAAACATATTGATGTGCAATATCATTTTGTATGAGATATGGTGGAGGATGGAAAGTTCTCTTTAGAAAAAGTGGATACTTTGGAAAATGTTGCAAATGCATTGATGAAACTAGTGAGCACAGATGAGTTTAGGTGGTGTGCTAGTTCGATGGGCCTCAGTGCCCATGAATTTCAATAGTTTTTTGTGCTCTGGAGGTGTCAATAAGATCTTCGTCAAGTGGGAGATTGTTGGAAAATGTGCCTCAAGCTTACTGACATGAAAATCCTATAAGGGAAAAGTTGGTGAGACTCTCTGAATGTCTTACCGACTAGCAGTTGTGTTCTAAACATTTGAAGTGTTCAAGTCGCTAAGAATTTGGTTCTATCTTGCCGACAGGAGTCATCAGAAAGACATATCAATCGCTATGAAGCTTCAAAGTGACTCATCCTGACAGAGTACGTCTCGTCAAGATTTTACACATTAGCGATGGATGTCATCGAGGAGATGGTATGAACTTCAGAGTGAATCATTCCAATAGCGCTAGTCTCGATGATTGGTTGGCTCATAGTGATCATTGGGAAGACTCTTGGCTGGCGGGTTTGCATTCAGTAAGAACTGTTGCCAATGGATGTGGTCTCACTGATAGGCTAGTGCATTCGATATGACCTCTTGGCGATAGCATTCTTCTCGCCAATGGGTATGAACATCGGTATGAACTCTCGCTAATAGTGATTATCTTGTCGATAGAGCTACATGAGTTTAACATCGGTGTGAAGTCTTAGCAATAGCGATGGTCTAGCCAATGCTTCTGTGGTGGATATCGATGTGATGTCTCAGTGATAGAGTGAGTCTAGGCAACAAGTTTGAACTCGATAAGACTCTTGGTGATAGATCTGATCAAGATGGGTTTGTGTTCGGTATGATGTCTTGCCAATAGCAGTGGTCATGCCGATGGTTTTGTGATGGGGAATTGTGGCATCGGGGAGACACGGCCTAGTGTCTCACCGACATGCGACATAGCTTGAATGCCTTGACCAAATGTATATCCTACGTGGTCTATTTTTGACCAATCAGAGAAGTTGAATGTGAACCGCTAGCAGTTGGACTATTGCGACCATTCCTATGAGGGAGATGAACAGATTGTGAGGAAAAATGACTATGTTTAGGCAATGATGGATGACGGTGTATATTTTGGTGTGTGATCAGTGTGTATAAATTCAATTCTGAGAGCATTGTAACTGGGATGTTTTGTACAAGGTTGATCAAGGAAATTATGTTGTTGTAAATTGACATCAGAAAGTTAAGTCTGTACTCTATATGTAATTTTGTTTATTATAATACAAAGAGGATTTTCTTGGTGTGGTGGGTTTTTCTCCTGTAAAGGTTTTCCCACGTAAATTTGGTGTCCAAATAGTGTATGTTTATTCCTTTGTTTCTGTTATTTCTTTCTTGAGTATCTTAACTGAACTGTAGTTGTAAAATTTAAAGTCACCTCTCAATTCTTCCCTGAGGTTTTGACATTAGGAGATTTTGTTCTGCACCTAAGCTTTCCTTAAAAAGATATTGGTGTTGGTGGAAAGTTGATGGAGGATGAGGTTTTTGTTGATAAGGGTGGGAATAAGAATATTATTTTGATTAATGAGGTGAATACAGATGGTCCTAGGGCTAGAACTAGAAACAAGACTAAGGCTCAGGTTGGGGCTCCTGACAAAAACCTATTTGATGTCTTGGATGATGCTCAAAAGGTTGGGGCAAGCAACGTGGAGGATGCCGATATCTTGAAGAACATGTAGTGTTGCTATTTGGAGTCCTCCTTTTTGGCTGATGTTTTTTTGTTGGTTCATTGTGTATGGGCTGATATATACTTATTGTATTTTTATTTAGTTTCAACTTCTTTCTTATGTAAAGGCTTTTGGGCCCCTTCAAAACCTATTTTTTACCTCTACTTAAAAACATAGAAGAAATTTATGATAATATTCCTCCAAATATAGATGATCCCATGCAATATTTTTCTAAAGATGAGGATGTTGTTGGGATCGAAATAGAAACTAAAAAATATGATGCTTTTGTTGCTCTAGCAACTTAGGAAACTATAGATCAACAACACCCAGAGAGTCATGTTCCTCCAGTAGATGAAGAACATAACACCGGTGAAGGTGAGAAGCACGATGATAAAAGGAATGAGGATGAAGTGAATCAAGAAGGAATGAATGATGATGAAAAGGAAGGTTAAGGAGATAAGAATGAAAATAAGGAACAAGGAAATAAGGACAAGGATGAAGGAGATAAAGGCAAAGACAAAGACAAAGTTTCTGGTGAGGAAGAAGAAAATTCTACTACTGGAAAGAATGAAGAAGCTAAGAATTCTAAGGATTTACCCAAGCCCTCTAGTGAATCCTCCTCTCAAAATTCTTTTGTCTTGTTGTCTAAACATCTTAAGGTCCAACCTATTATTTCTTCTTAGTTGTTGCAGTTGCCCATGGAGCAAGGTAGTGTTGATTTGGATAAGATATCTCTGATACAAAAAAATCAATTGTGTGATGTTTTTGGTGCATCACCGTGGAAAGAAATGATTGAAACACATCAGAAGAGTAGTGAATTGGTAGATGAGGCATTGAAATATTTGCAAGAGATCATCCCGGGTGCTAATTTTCACTCATCTCTACCTGAGGTGGAGAAATTTAAATTGCTATTTGATTCCTTTAAAGAATATGCCTTTGGATTGAAAAGACAAACTAAAACAAAGGTTGAGACAAGGATTAAAAGTAAGAAGCTAATGGAAATTACAAATAAATGTGCATCTGCACATACAAAAGTTGGAAAATGCTTCAAGGAATTCTTAGCTTGTGAGGATGGGGCAAAGCACTATTTTGATATTACATGAAGTGATTGGAGACCACTCAAGGAATAAAAGTTGAGATGGATTCAATCGAGTCTCAAGTTTCTAATGCATCAAAAGTCTATGATCCAACACGGGAAAGAGACAATAAAACATGGACTACTATATTGGATCTAGATGACATATTTTTCACTTTATAGAATTAGAAGGAAGAGGTGATCAAGCAGCTGGTGAAGCTAAGGGACTTTCTAAAAATAGAGCACAAACCAATCTCAAGTGCCCTTGCTAGTACTAATAGAATTTCAAAGATAAACCTTACACTCGATACTATAGAAAAAGGAGAAGAGACATTGATAGAGCTTGAGTCTTTACACAAAATACTTGTAGCAACGAAGAAGAATTGGGAAGAAGGAATTTTTTCTTGGAAAGACATTCTTCAAAAGCTTTAGGAGTCAACATTTTTAGGCTGAAAATTTCTAGCTTTGTGCACATTTTCAATTTTTTATGTTTTTTAGATTGTATTATACATATGTGAACATATTAAGAGATTTTTTTAGTAGATTCCTAAGGGGGAGCTAGTTCAGTTTGTACATATGTGTGTGGGTTAGCACAATTTTCCCTTGATGTAAAAGGGGGAGAGATAGTTGGAGAAATAGTTGGAGAGAGATTTTGTTTTAGTACATGTTTCCATCAATGACAAAGGGAGAGATTTTTGAAAGAATGAAGAAGGTTGTCATTAATGAGTTTTCATTGATGCCAACACCACATCTACACCTCATGATGAATGTAAATCAATATAATGGATTTCTACAAAAAATCATTTTGCAAAGGTTTTTTGGCTAACTATTCATATCGACAATCTCTACACTTAGTGTCCTCAAATATTTTGGTATGTGCTTGATCATCATTTCATATATGCCCATTTAGTTCTAATATGTTGTTCATAGAAATCTTTGGCATCTTAATTGAGATTTTCAGTTGTTTTAGTTAAGTGGTTTAAGATTGCAAGTAACAAAATTTTGATAGATATGGCTTACCTAGTTTTCTATGTATTGGACACTACCTAATTGGTCTACATTCCTTTGTGGATTTGAGTTATATTTTGTAGTTTTGAGGGAAGATTTACAAATGTTAGTACATTGTATATTTCATATTGGAATGAGATTTTGTGGTTTGTATACTTCTTGGTGTTAACCAGCTGGAGTTTTTTACCTTTGATTCTATGTTTGAGCAACTCAAGGTATGTGAAGTATGGAGAAGGTTAAATATTGATGTGAATGGAAAGAGGAGTTGCTATAGGTCCATACCAACCTATATTGCTTATGTTTTTAGTGTGAAGGAATTTTAGTTTGAATTGGGTGCTGAAAAGGCACATTTTGCATCATTTGAAGCTACATCTAATTAGGCTAACCTAATTGATGTTTGTGGTGATGACTGATATATATACAAGGTTGATTTGTATATGAAAAAGAGAGAAATGAGGATGATATGATTTGAATACCATTAGTGATGCAACTATTTCATAATTGTGTGAATAGGCTGAGTATTGAGTGATTGATGTGTGAAGTCAGAGCATAGAAGAGTCTAGTAATCTAAGTTGATTGCAATATATGTAATGAGCTTCAAAGGAACTGAATTCAACATAAGCTAGATAAATTTCTCTCAATTAAAACTTTATTTGTTTAGCCACTTCTCTTGTATCTTTTCTTTTTTTGTGAAAAGTGAGTTTACTTAGACAGTGAGTCCTCCTGGCAATGAGCTTTTCTATAATATCTTATAGCCAATTATAACATATTGTGAGTTAATCCTCACTGTGTTTTTTCCCTTTTGGGGTTTTCCACATAAAAATCCTAGTGTTCATGTGTTGTGCATGTTATGAGTTATTTAAGCTTACATTTCTTATGATTGTTAAATATGCTTTGGAAATTGGATGGTTGATAATTGGATGGTTTAGTAGAATATTGATTCACCCCCCTCTTAGTATTTCATGTGTTCAACAATCATGAAAATCACGTGTTCTTCTACCAAAATTGTGGTGTTAAGAGATCCAATGATTGAGAGTCATGAAAATCATTTTTTTTCTCTTCTCCTACCTCTCCTACTTGGGAAGACATTATAGGACAAGGGGATGCAATCATAGATAACCATGACAATCACATTTTTTCTTCTCCTAATATATCTCCTATTTGTGAAGAATATAGTTTGGTGTTAGAAGATACACTCACTGAGAGTCATCAGAATCTTATTTCTCCCTCTCTTAATGCTTCTCCTACTTGGGAAGATATAATTCAACAAAAGGATCCAATCATTGGTAAGCAATAAAATCATAGTTTTCATTCTCTTGATGATTCTCTTACTTGTCATGAAGTTGTCTTACAAAATCTAACCATGGAATGTGATCAACATCTTGTTTTCTCCTATCCTAAAATCTCTCCTACTAGGGAAGATATCATGGTGCAAGCGGATGATAGAATCGATAAATTTCTTTCAAACAATATCAATGAAGCTTTATTAGATGAAGATGATAAGGTGACATTAGACTCTCCTTCGCTAAAAGATCATCAAAGTAAGGATAACTATTTTGAGGTTATGATTATTAGATATCCCTTGAAGCGATCTCCTAAGCCACTTCTTATCTTTTACCCACCTTCACATCAACCTAAAGTTCAAAATAAACCTATGCTTATCTTAGAACCACCTAAAATGCAGCCATTACCTCCAAGAGCTATCTTGAACTTTATAAGGCAACTTGATAGTAACAACATTTTGTAACAATCGAGTTACAATACCACTTCTCACATATATAACACAAGGAACAATAGGAAACCAAAAACCATTCCTATTTCATTACCATTACCTCAACCTATCTTTCCTAGTGCTCCTCATTTTCCTTTACATAGTCGAAAAGAGTATGATCTTGTTGAACAACTTAAGAATACTCTTACTAAGATATCCTTATGGTATTTTATTCAAGTATCACCTAGTTTTCATAACATGATTTAAATTTATTTGCAACAAGTTCCTATCCATCCTAATGTGCAACAAAATTATATAGCAACCCTAATTCAAGGAATGAATTCAGACATTTTTTTCGACCAAAGTGAGCTACCTCCTTTGGAATTGCAAAAAAAAAAATGAATATTTCATGATATTAGCTCATATTAATAGGAATAGGATAAAGAGAACCCTTGTTGACAATGGCTTAACCCTTAATGTGTGTAGCATAAACCTTTTGGAAAATCTTGGGATGGATAAGACCAATATTGAACCTAATTCTTTGTCTATCTGTGGATTTGATAACATAGGAAAACAACTGCTTGGTGTGATATTATTGCTTGTTATATCTAGAAAGGTCACATTGCAAACTCCTATCCATGTCATGCCCTATAATCTTTCATATAATCTTATTTTAGGTAGACCTTGGATTCATGCAATGAATGGGGTGTCTTCTACTCTTCATTGTATAATGAAATGTGTCTATAATAACCAATTGTACATAATCAAGGCTGACCGTAAACCCAAAAGTTGTTTGCACATTGAGAAAGATAAGGTAAGTCCTTTCAAAACATTGACACCAACTACACAAGTGGAACCCATGCAAGAGAAAGAAAAAGAGAACAATATTGAAAAATTCACAAAGCTATTGGAAGATGATTAGGGTTCCTTATATTTACACCTACATTCATGGGAGAATACAAGATCATTAAAAAGATTCTAAAAAGGGAAAAGAATCAACAGAAATGCCAACAAAAAATTCAGAAGACCCTTCAAAAGCATCCACTTCAACCACTTTAGAAGAAGAAAAAATTTACACAACAAACTTTGATGAAATTGACTATGAACAACCACCAAATATTAAAGAAATGGAAAAGCTTTATCAATGAGGTTACAAAATTTTGAAACAACTTGGTTATATTGGGAAAGGATGTGGTGCTCAAGAACAAGTTATTTGTGTCCCTATAAAACCTAATACACAAGAAACAACTAGTGGTCTTGGTTATTGTCCATCAAAAGAAACAAAAGCATCAAAAAGACCTTCACTCAATACCAACACTATTACAAAAGATTCTTCTAATCTAACTTTAACCTTGGTGCATCTTGAACTGATAGAAATGACTAGTGATCTTGATTGTTTTCCCTTCAAAGAAACAAAAGAATCGAAGAAATCTTCACTTAATATCAATGTCATGACATAAAACACTAACGATTGGGGTTCAATAGATTCTACACCCTCCTTTAAGGGAGAGTACAAAATCTCACAACCTAAAGAGTCTTTTGTATGTATGAAACCTTGTAATAAGCAAGAGATATATTTGTCACAAAAGAAAGGAACATCTTCTACTATTGATCAAGAGAGTATATTGTCGAGACTTCTCCAAAGTTCATTTTGTGCATATCATAGAGTTTATGGTCATTCTACTAATGAATGTAAGGCTTTGAGTGATAAATTTCAACATCTTAAGGATTGTGGTGCTCTTCCTTGTGTTGATGCACCTATTTCCTCTAATTGATACGAATTTTCATCCTATCTTGTTTCTCATCACTATGTATCATTAGTATCTTTATGTGTCTTACTCATTTCCATTTATGGTGGTATAATATTAGGTGCAACCATATTTCTCTTGGAAGCAACATGATTCTTGGTGGTTGTCTTTGTCTCTATGATTGGGAGCGAGAATAACTAGTTTTTGGGATGCATTCTTTTCAAGGATCCCCTCTCCCTCTCTTTCTACTTAAAATACCAAGATAGAAATTATGTTGGCATTTTAATTGGGGGAAATAGGGTCCCCCGTTCATTGTCTATATGTTCCCTTCTTAGTGATGATATTATATACCTCCGAGGAAGTGTGAATTCTTTTATTCAAAGTGTGATCTTGTCAATTCATGTGACATATCTTCTTCTTGGTCACATTGGGTTTGATTTCCTTCAAGAGAATGACCTTTCTAAACATATGATATTCCTCTTAGTTGTAATTTTATGGATTGCATTCCCTAGGTTGTGAATCTTTTATCCTCATCTAGTCCTCTCTTCGAGATGTTAGGAATGATGTTCTCTAAGAGGAGACCTTTCATGAACTAAGAAAAACCCCTTTGAACATGTCTTATCCTATTTTCATTTTTTTCATAAGTATTTTAAAGCATAACATAGCTTGCTAACTTTATGAAGCTTGAAGTTACAACCATTTTTCATGGCCACCAAGCATAACACACCTTGATTTTCATTGGAGCCATGTTTGTTCATGAGTTCTTAGCATAGTGAAGCTTGCTAGCCTTATGAAGCTCAAAGTTCATATTGTGTGGTTCCTTATTAAATTTATTAGAGGTATAACTTTGGTATGGTATGGGAACCTAATAATATTCTCTCATTTTACACCCTTGGGGGCTCACCTAGTGGACAACAGATTTCACTAGCCCGTGTGAGTGTGCATTGTTGTTTTCATAGTGGAAAACAAGTTCCACTTGTATTTTTTTTTGGAAAAATAGCTGAGGCATGATCCACATCAGTCAAGGCTTGATCCACCCCTTTTCTTTTTCTTTATATTCCTTTCTTTGATTCTTTGACATGGTATGCTTGTGTATCTTGTTTTGTTGCTTCATATAATACATCTTGTGTGTGTTCCTTTGTGCTTATGTTGGTTTGACATAGGATCTTGGATCCTCTAGGGTTGGCCACCTCCTTGATCTTTTTAATCCCATCCCATCAATATTTATGTACTGGGACCCATCTTGACTACTTTAGTGTGAGTTTGACACAAGGTCATCCTCTCACTAAAGTGGGGGATAAATGTAGTATAGAAAAATGTAACCCCTTACATTTTATCACTTTTTTGGGACCTCCTAATTAAAATAGACTTAATAATTCCTTAATTTAGTGTTGATAAATGTACCACTTTAAATTTTCACACTTATTTGGGTCCTCTTAATTAAATTGAGCTTAAGTATACCTTAATAAGCCCTATTTTACATTTACAAGCCTAATAAATTACATTTTCCAAAGGGGAAAACCAACAATAATTAATGCCAATACATAACACCTTACATTGAGCAATGTGTGTTCATGGAATAGGGACCTAGAACCCATTATCCCATGGGTGAATGGATCCTCCCTAGGACTTGGAACCTATTTTTAAAACATGTTTTGGCAATATTTTTATCATCCTAAATTCAAATTTCAAATGTCATCTTGTAATGTTTTAATTTTGGGAAGGTGGTCTTGTAGGAATGGTCCAATCTCATTTGGATTTCAAAGGTTGGGTCAATAGAAACAACCTTTTTGAAATAGAAATGGATCAAGGGAAATTCACATAGAACAACAAAAGTATGGGATTGAGCTACATAGAAGATAAATTTGATAGATTCTTTCTATTTGGGAACTTCTCAAAGCTAAATTAGTACTTGAAGGTAGCTATTATTTTGTGCTCAGGTTCAGATCATTATCCAGTGGCCTTGGATATTATTAGGGACTCCAAACCACTTAAAATTCCCTTGAAGTTTGAGAAGATGTGGATGAGAGATAAAGATTTTTTCACCCTCATTAATAAATGGTGGTAGGAGGATCAATTCTTGGGATCTAAAATATTCTATGTGGTATCCAAATTGAAGGCCATAAAGCAAAAGATTCTAAAATGGAATAGGGAACACTTCAAAGATATCTTCTCCAAAAAAAATAGAATAGAGAGCATGTTGGATCAGCTCAATACTCAGGTCATTTCGGATGGTATGGATTAGCTCAGGTTCCTTGAAGAAAAATGGATTTTAAATGAGTATGAATGCATCCTGACCAAGGAAGAAAACTTTTGGAGACAGAAGTAGAGAGAGGTGTGGTTGGAAGAAGCGGACAACAATTCTAAATTCTTTCACAATTTTGTGAAACAAAGGTGATCCCTCAATAATATTATTAAGCTTGTAGGTGATGATGGGAGCTATGTTGAAGACCCTCAGGTAATAGCAAACAACACTGCCAGGTATTTCCAAAACATTTTGAATAACTATGAAGGATCAAATCTTGGGAATCATCAAGAAGTCATTAGGAATATCCCCAAGTTGGTAAGTGAGGATAGAAGCAAAATGCTAATAGAAAATTTCTCTAAGGAAGAAGTGGAGTTAGCCTTAAATCAAATGCATCCAGACAAAGCCCCTAGGTCAAATGGGTTCCCTGCATGTTTTTTTTAGAAGTGTTGGAAAACACTAGGACAAGAGGTGGTAGAAGCCTTGGAGGCAGCATGAAAGAAAAGAAGATTCCTAAAGGAGATTAATAACACATTCATAGCACTCATACCAAAAAAAGGAGAACCCAAATAGCTAGGATGATTTCTGGCCCATCTCATTATGCAATACTCTATACAAGCTCTTAGCCAAAATCATAGTGAACAGGCTCAAGAAAATTCTACCAGTCATAATCTCATAAGAGAAAAAATGCTTTTCCCCTAATATATCTATTCTAGATGGTGTCATCATAGCCCAAGAAGCAATACATTCAATTCAAAACAATAAAACCTTGAATAGGCTTCTCAAGTTAGATATTAAAAAAGCATACGACAAAGTAGATTAGAGGTTCCTCTGCAAATTCCTATAGGCATTTGGTTTTAGTGAACAATGGATTACCTAGATTTTTCATTTCATCTCAAGCCCTAGATTCTCGATGTTGGTAAATGGATCACTAGTAGGCTATTTTGAAGCTTCCAAAGGGTTAAGGGAAGGAGACCCTCTATCTCCATTTCTTTTCATTATAATGGAAAAATCTCTAGGACAATCAATCACTTAGGAAAGACTCAGTGGAAGGCTAGAAGGAATCAAGATTTGTAATGCAATGGAACCCTCCACTCATCAGCAATTTTTTGATGACACTCTACTACTAGGGGCTGAGGAAAGGAAGGAGGCAAGACAAATCAAGGAGATCCTAATCAAATATGAAAAAGCATTGGGGAAAATGGTAAGTAGGGAGAAATCAACAATTTATTTCTTCAATGCTGATGTCAAAACTGAACTGAGTATTGCTAGGATATTGAGCTTTAGTATTGGAAAGCTCCCCTATCCTTATCTTGGTATTCCACTAGACAAAGGTCTTAGGAACACAAAGTTATGGGACCCACTAAAATAAAAATTGGAAGCTCGCTTATCTTCTTAGAAGGGTAAATGGTTGTCATGGGCAGGATGTTTGGTGCTGATAAAATTTGTTCTATCAACTCTACCCATTTACTTGCTATATTTTTTATCCCTTCTATGTGGTGTCAATCATAGCTTGAAAAAGTGCATGATGAAGTTTTACTGGAAAGGGCTTGAAGAAAATATTTTTTTTGCAATGGTGTCTTGGAATAAGATGTGTAGGGACAAGGAAGATGCGGGAGTTGAAGTTTGCAATCAGTTGTGAAAAAATAAGGAATTAGGAGTGAATTTGGCTTAGAAAATGTACTCTCATCCTCACTTGAAATGGGTAAGAATCTTACAAAATAAGTATTTGACCAGCCAAGAATCTAGCAGCATCTTCGAGTTAGAATCACCCCTAAAGGGCTCCAAGGTATGGAATTTGATACTAGATTGTCAGTCAGTTTTACAAAAGCATATTTCATGGGATATTGCCGATGGAAAATATGCCCTATTCTGGGAGGAATCCTGGGGGGATACCCAGTGATAGAAAAACTCATAAACATAGAGCGAATCAATCCATTTCTCAAGCAGAGGTGGGGCTCATTTGTCAGAGATTATGTGACTTTTGAAAATGCTTCGTTAAGCTTGGGTTCAAAGTGGAAGGAGCTCGAAAGCTCTTAGATGTTGGAAGTTGATTTTGATAATCTGAAGCATATTTAAAAAAAAGGTCTATAACTTTCAGATCTGGGTCAAATCAGTTGGTGTGGGTAAAATCCAAGACTAGCCAATACAATGCCAAATATGGCTACTCGACAATTAGAAAAGAGAACCAAATGGAGGCTTTGAAGCTATTGATTAAACTATGCTAGGAAAAATAGTGTCTCTTGAAGGAAAGATTTTTTACATGGGCTTCCATTCAAGGAAAAATTCTCATGGCTGAATTCTTCAAAAAAATGGGTTTCGAGGGTCCTTTTAGATGTGTCCTCTGTTGTAGGGAAGAAGAGTCAGTCAACCACATTTTTCTTGGATGCCCCTATGCTCAACAATGTTGGAAATGGTTGTGTGCCAAACTTCGATGGTCAATGGCCCTTCCACAACATATTTTATCTCTGTTCAACAATTGGCCTAGCCTCAAAAAGCAAAGCCTCTTCCAAAACCTATGGATTTGTAGTCCTTCAATCCTTATTTGGGAGATTTGGAAGGAGAGGAATAGGCAGATCTTTAAAGAAGTACATATGGATTTAAAGCATTTGTGGGCTGAAATTGAAGCCTCAATTGTAGAAGTGGTGAATAGTAGAAACAATAAGCACATCAATAAAGGCTGCATTTTTACAGATTGGGATAATCAAATGAGGAAAAGCTAGTATGGTCTAAAGATACCTCCTTTCTTTGGACCAGGAGGTGTGGAGAGCCAATCAAAGAGAGCCTTGGCTAAATGGACCCTTCCCAAAAGTGGATGGAACAATTTGTGCTTTGATTGGGCCTCCCATGGGAACCCAGCTGTAGCAGGTGTTGGTTGTAGACATCCATGTTAATAAATAATTATATTGTAATCAATCGTACTAATTAAATAAATGTTGTAGTCAGTTGTAATGGGAATAGATAATAATAGTTTAAATAATACATGCACAGTTTAATGTAAAAGTTGGATTAGTTGTCAAGTAGGTAGTTAGGAAGAATTGTCGACAATTGGTATCTCAACCAACCTCGGCCATCTATATATGTATCTTGTCATTTGTAGTTAGAGGGGAACAATTTCTATGTATTGTGGAGATACTTCATGAAATCAATCAATCCATTGTGTTGTGCAATTACTCTTATGATTGTTATGTGATTCAAATGTGATTAATATTCTAGTATGTGCATTATGTTTGTGAATTATTCTCGTTTACTCCCATAGTATGTTGAACACTACCCAATGCGTAAACATTTGGCGTTGTTGCCTGAGCAGACCAAGTAATCACTTGTCATGGCAGCATAATGGGTCTCCCAGCAGACGAGCCCGTGAATAGCAATGAGGAAAGGGAAGACCTATTGATTGAAGATCTTGTCAATCTGTGCAAGATATCTTTACAAGATCACGTACAAAGGGAATCCCGTAGGTGGGAGATCCCTGAGGAAGTTATCTGGGATCGGCTGGAAGTGAATGAAGAGGTGGATCATCTCCTAAATCATATGCCCAGATTGCTGGCAGCCATGTCATTTTATTATCCTGCAGGACCTTAGAGAAGAAGAGGATTGGGAACGTCGAAGGAACAAATTTTAAATTCCTGTATGGCCAAACAAAGACAAGAATCGAGTGCCTGATTGGCATGAGCCTCGGGAAGAAAAGGTTCGACGATCACTCAGGCTACAAGAACAAGAAAACTGGCAAAGAGGACTGAAGCAAGCCAGTAAGGAATTGGATGATGATCTAATTGAAATAAATCAGAGTATTAAAAGAACTTATGAGAATCTGACAAGAATAGACACATCCATTGGACGAGCACACCAAAGTTTGACTCTGTACGTAGGAAGGTATGATTCTTATGAGAACAAAGATGAACTAAGTAATAGCATCAGATGTTTTTGGGAGTTTTCCTTATTGGACAATGACAAACGACTGACAAGTGGAAGATCTGAGCCCAGTACCCCGAGGTGAAGAGAGTATCAAAGGGAACCCCAAGAGACTCAAGGTGTCAAGGATGCTGAATGAAGACATGGGAGTGACTCATACGTAGCTAAGAGTGCAAGTGATGCACCAGAATGTAGCAGGGAAACCATTCTAATCAAAACCAATACACAAGGAGGGCAGTGGGGAAAGATAGTGACTCCTGAACGAAAGAAGCTACCGAAGTTTATCAAGAATGGCTTAGAAGATCTAATACAAAGATGTCAAACATGTGAAACCATCTAGATAGCAAGTAGACAAGATGATCCGGATCAGTATCTGAAAGTATTTCTAGCGACACTAAGAGATAGTGCCATCGACTGGTACTTTGAATTAGATCAAGCACACAAAGTTACATGGAGATTGTTGAAACAAGCATTTCAAGAGGAGTTCAAACTCCTGCGGGATGATAGAGAGATTCTTGCGGAGATATACAATACCAAGAAAGGATAGCACGAGACTGTGAAGACCTATAATCAAAGACTCAAAAATTTATTGGGGAAATTGGAGAAACAACCAACCGACGGGTTGAAGAAAAGATGGTTCATCGAGGGCTTGCTTTTGTCGTTAAGAAAGAAAATGAAAGTCGCACCTCCTTCATTGTACAATGAAGCATACAACTAGGCAATGGACATAGAAAGTGAAAATAAAACATCCTCTCGAGGGAAAAAGAAGACAGACGACGACGAGAGTACGGACAACAGCGATGGTGAATCCAAGACTGTACAAGCACTTAGGAAAGATATGATGCAAATGATGAAATAATTGAAGGCCGAAAAGGAGAGTACGAGAGAAGCCAGAGAACTGTGGTGTACGGAATGCAATGGGGAAGGTCACACAAAAGCGAACTATCCAAAGAAGATGTTCTATGATATCTGCCAAGCTATGGGACATTCCATCAAGGAATTCCCATACAATTTGAGAGCAAGGGGTACGCAAGTACTCTTCACTCAAGGAGAGCCATCAACACTTTCAAACACACCACCAAAGCCCCAGTACAATATAAATGCATCCCCTCAAGGTTACTAAAGCAACAAAAGTCTAAGAAACATGATACAGTATGATGCAAAAGGAAGGCCCATGATCTAATGCAGGAAGTGCAACGAATGGGGCCACTTCACCAGGGACTTCCAAAACGGTCAAGGTTCGAGAGGGAGATTGTGTAAGTGGTGTGGACCAAGTGATCATGAAGATAACAAATTCCCTAAGCAAAAGGGTATCCACATGCTAGAAGTACAACGAGAGGTACTGGCGATCACTAGAGCACAAGTAAAAAAGGCCACTTACCCAGATCCATGTACGGAGAAACAAAGGATGAAGGAAGCAAAAACCGAAGTGGAACTGGCAATGGCGAAGGAAAACAAAGTACCTGTGGAGAAGCCAGGAATCTCTCGATGGTCAAAGGTAGAAACCAACATCGTACGACAGGTACTACAAACCATCGTACCAATAAAAGTAATTGACCTTCTCTAGACTATGTCGTAGTTGGGACTGGTGATCACAAACATCGTCGGGGATGGCAAGAAACCACAATTGGAGGAACAGAGGCAAGATGCCAGCAGTCATGCATATGGAGATCAGAGGGAATATCTTGACAAATACTATCATCAACGGAGGATTGGGAGTCAATGTACTACCTGGAGACACATGGAAGAGTCTTGGGAAGCCTACACTCTGGCTGCCAACATTCCAACTGGTTGGCGCTAATCAACATGGTATCAAGCCGTTGGGAATGCTGATGGCACAGAAGGTAACGATTGGGACACAACAGTTTTTGCTAAAAAATTTCATCATCCCATTACAAAAGAAAGTGTACGATGCACTACTTGGGAGAGGATGGTTGATAGCCATGAAGGAAAATCATAATTGGAAGAGGAACACACTCTCGATTGAGAACAATGGGTAGAAGTACATCATCAACTTGAAGAACCAGGTTGTGAGCGAAGAATTGGCTTCCTTCAGATCTGAATTGGATGGAGGTGAGTTAGATGTGGATGAAGGAAATCTATGGAACCGAACACCGAAGGCGTACTTGAACTCGAGAGTTGTTCAGAGGATGACACAAGCTCGCTGAATGGCTTATTTCATTGGCAGATGGAAGACTATGAAGTGTTCCACCAAGAGTGTAACATGCTACAAATTGGGGAAATCAAGGAAGAAGAGAAATAGGGAATGCCCAGCCAGACACTTTTGACCGAGTATAAAGAGCACAAAGATAAAGTATTGGATGATACACCAACCGACAAGTCAGAATATGACAAAGTACGAGGTAGTGAGAGAAAGAAGAAAGGAAGAGAGAGGAGAAAGAAAATGAAAAGGAGAGAAAGCACAAAAAGCAAAAACTAAAAAATAGAGGAAAATAAAAAGGAGCAAAGTGGAGATAATGAAAAAATGGAGCAAAATAAAAAGAAAGAGTTAAAAAAATTTAAAATTGAGGAGAGAGAAAAAATACAAAAAGGGAGGAATAAAAAAATTAGAAAGGCAGAAGTCTTAAATGAAGTTGAAAAAATCAAAGGAAGTGAAAAAATTAAAAGTGACCGAGGGAAGGAAAATTAAAGTAAAAACTATTAAAGTATCAAAGTTAGTAAAGGGTGTATGACGTAAGGATAACGCCAAATACATAGCAAAAGAAGCATCATTATTCAACACTTAAAGAGCACTAAGGAGAAATCAACAAAAACATAAGGGGATAATTCAGAAGGCCGTACGAGTGAAGGTGGAAGCCGTACACAGTAGGAAGAAGAAATGCATACACTAGAAAGAGAAGAAGGTCGTACGATGGAGAGATAAGAATGTCATACTGGTCAAGAGATTGAAAAACACACGAGCCATCCACATTAATAGGGTCATACAGTGGCAAACTAGATGCATCCAGAAGTCTGTATGGGAAAACTTGCAAAGGGCCATACAATGGAAAATTGGAAGAATTACAAAGTACATACAACAGAACTTGAAGAGTGTCATACGCAATTGCTATTTGAAGGTCGTACGGACTTTCCACCTGAAGGGCGAAGGCTTGGAAAATAAATTCGTACGACTAAGAGCATCAATCATACAAAGAAAGGGGGATGAACAACTAGAAAATGATGAAAAAATTGTATGCACTAGAGATTTAAGACTCGCAAGGAATAGAGATCACAACTCCATATGGAAGAAAACACATGTCGTATGTTTAAGGAGAAGAGTTGTCATATGGAATTTCGTACACCACAAACAGAATAAGAAGGAAATATGCATAAGGGAAAGTGAATTTGTATGCATCAAGAAGGTCATATGCACAAGAGAGAGTGAAGCCGTACGAAAGACCGTACCATTCAAAACACAAGTTGTACCAAGTATCAAAGTTTGTAAAAGGAAGGTCATACCAAGAATTGACCTGGAGAAAGTAAAGTCTAAGAAAAATAAAGCAAAATATGTATTTTTTGACTTCGTCAGCACTATTCGAAACCTGTGGAGAAATCATGAAAATAAGGCATGCGATGTAGTTTCGAGTGGTTTCAGAAGTGTTAAATTGGTCTTGGTGGTGGGGGCGCTGCCCCTCGACCCCGCCCTATACCGCAATAGGGAGTGCGCCAAGGGCGCTACCCTTGGACCCTGCAAGGGGTACTGCCCCTCGACCTCGCTAGGGGCACTACCCCCAGACCCCTGCAAGGGGTGCTGCCCCCAAACCCCCATGAGGGGTGTTGACCCTCGACCCTACTGGGGGTGTTACCCCCAGACCCCCATCAAATTTATTGGAATTTCCAAATTGCAATACAACCAACCATCATAGTACAATTACAAGAGTAGTTGGCAGTCGAGCAAATGAGAGTGGCAGCTCTCAAGGAGAAGTTGGCAGAGAGGGACAGAGTATTAGGTCAGTTGATAGAGAAGGATACCCAAGTGGCTGATGCACAACGAATTTTAGCATAGAAGGAGAATCAATTATAGGAAAAGGACAAGGAGTTGGAATTTTTTGTTTTCAGTCATATGGAAGATAACTACTTTGTGGGGGGGGGGATGATGTAGATGGCCATGTTAATAAATAATTATATTGTAATCAATTGTACTAATTAAATAAATGTTGTAGTCAGTTGTAATGGGAATAGATAATAATAGTTTAAATAATACATGCATAGTTTAAAGTAAAAGTTGGATTAGTTGTCAGGCAGGTAGTTAGGAAGAGTTGCTGACAGTTGGTATCTCAACCAACCTCGGCCATCTATATATGTATCTTGTTATTTGTTGTTAGAGGGGGACAATTTCTATGTATTATGGAGATACTTCATGAAATCAATCAATCCATTGTGTTGTGCAATTACTCTTATGATTGTTCTGTGATTCAAATGTGATTCATATTCCAGTACGTGCATTATGTTGTGAATTATTCTCGTTTACTCCCGTAGTACCGAATGAATAAAAATTGGTTGCATTATTCATGATTGCGGTGGTCGAGTAGTTGCAAAAATGGCATCTTCATTAGGTCTTGCAACCAACAATGAAGCGGAATTATAGGCTCTCATTAATGGACTAATTCTATGCAAGCAAAAAGGGATCAACAAAGTAGAGATAGAAGGTGACTTGATTTTGGTGGTTAATGTTATTCAAACCATAGACATAGGTAATTGGAGCTAAGAGGCTTGCTAGGACAAGATCTGGATTTAATTGGAAGCCTTGAATACTTCACAATCAATCATATCTATAGAGAAATTAACCTCAGTGTAGATAGACTGGCTAATATGGGAGTGGACGGGATACATATTATTGATTCAGGAAATCCAGATGATTAAGGTATAGATAAGGGATAAGGCGAACATTGGGTAAGTCAAAATTGTCAAATCTGATTGAAGGTAGAATGTTTTCCCCATTTGAGTCTCAATGGCCTAAAATCATAAGGTGGAACACAGAAGACTTGTGATTCCTGACCCAGTGAAATCTAGGTGGAAGGATTGGACAGGGGTGAAGATGATGGGAAATAAAATCTTAGCAAGGTGGATGTGGAAGATGTTGTAGCAGCCTTAGAGGATGATGGTCTTGGTAGTCAACTTAATATTGAGGAATTTGGGCTACTCTGGGTTCACATCTCCCAAGCTGTCCTATCTCCAATGGTAGTATGGTGTCTCCTCTACAACCGGTTGGCAAGTATCAAAATGTGGTCAAGAGCCTTTGCCTTTTTCTCTACGAGAAATTTTTCATGTTTTGTTTGGTTTCCATTTAGTTGGTTTGGAGCTTGCTCGAACCTCTAAATTTTGGCTATCTTGTTGTAACCTTCATAAACATTTTAATACAATTATTAGCTTCGACCTTTTACCGACCAAAAAAAATGTTTTAATTTCGGGAAATTAAGGATAAATGTCTATAAATACAAGGTTATTTTATCAAATTAAAATTATATTTCAAGAACACAATTAAGATAACTTTCACAAGAGAAAATATTATTTTTAAGAGCGTTCAAGATCAAATTTCTTCATCATTTGTTGCAGCATTCAATATCTCAAGCATCGTGTTAAAGCTATGTTCATTCATGCATATTTTTGGAGCTAACATTGTGATGTAGGTTTCAAGATCTAATCCAAGCATTCAAATCAAAGATTCAAAGAAATATTAAAGCATCAATATCCACATCCATTGAATCCATTTCATGCAAGATCAACATCAACATTTTAGATTTCCAAAGGTTTACTCAAGAGTTTATAGAATTGCAACATAGTATTGTTCATTCTTCATTCCTTTCATTCTTCTGTTATTTCATTTCAAGGTTTAATTACCAAAATAGGGTTTGACCAAGGAAAACCCTCATTCACCCCAAAACAAACATTTTTCCCTCTCTCTTTGTGTGTTGCAAATTTGCAGGTTCATAGGTTGAAGAAAAGTTGAAGATCTCAAAAGTGCAAAATTGCAAAACTGCTTTTGTTGTCACCTGTTTTGTCATCTCATGGAAACTCAGATCTTGAATTTATTTCCAACTATTCGACTGTGAAATCCGAAGGATCTGGAAGTGCAAACATTGAAGCAGAGGACCCAGAAACCAATTTTGGAAAGGTGAACAAAGACACATTCGCCTATAGGCAAATGAGTCCCATGACAACTTTCAAAAATAGTTTTTTTGTGGCAGGTACACAACATTTTCCATTCCTAGATTTTCCAAAAGTTTTACTATTTTTATAGCCCTATGTTTCATCTATCATATTCAACCTTTACATGTCATAAATGAGTGCATTTGGTATTTTTTAATCTTTCTCCCAAAACCCATGTTTAGTCATTTTTGCCACTTTTTCTGTCAAAAGACACTCTACAACTAATTTTGAGGTAGGTTAAGTATCTTCCACTCATCCAATTTGCATAAACTTGATTGTTTCTATTAGAGTTATGTTGCATCTACATGAATTAGGTCTTAGGTTACATATTTGAGGTCATTTTCCATCTTATTTTCATCTCCCAAAAGTGTTGTTTAGTCATATTTACCCTTTCCACACACATAAAGGAAATTTATAGATCTTCCATAGAATTGAATCACCTAAGGGATAAAAGATGATTTTATCTTGGAGGATCTCATTTTCTAAATGAAATAGAAAATAGGTAGGTTCATTACACCCTATTTTCCCTTTCCATTTATAGTAAGTTTGGTGAAACATTCCAAATTTAGTATAAAACCCCATATGTTTTGAACTCTAACCTATTTTTCTTTGTTTCACTTAGAACTCCACCTCTTGTTGACATAGGATTCCCTTTAGAAGCACCATAAAATTTTAAATTATACCACATAGGAGGATGGTTTTCCACACAACATTCTTCCTTTAGGATTCAAACTCCTAGAATAGATTCAATATATCAAAATCTAAATTACAAGAAACAACAATCTCCATATTGAGTTTGGAAACCCCAATCTTAGGAGTAGATGATATTTTCTCTTTAACTACAACAAGAACAAGTTATATTAATCACCCTAGGTATTCATCAAGGATTTCTTGTCACAAAAAATTACATTATTTCTCCCCTTCACAAACCACCAAAAAAATGGGTAAGGTAATAGACAAAGATTTTTAAAGAAGAATTTTTGTATGGAGAGACCCATCACTCCATAAGATATTGCATGTGATTAAGGAAGGGCCAACTAAATTTGAAGAGAGAAAATAAAAAATTACAAGCTTCCCTATGTTTAGAACATTCCAACATAAAATGAAAGACATTTTATTTCACTCCTTAAAAAAGGGAGCACTTGTTAGGAAGATAAAATCCCCATTTATCAAGGTTATCAATGGTAAGTATCATGTTTTGAGCTATCACTCATAAGAAAATATTAACTTTAGGTATCAACTAAGGCATTCATAATTTGACCCAAAAGGGAGGGGGCTTGTAAATAATTTTTCATGTTGTTAACAAAGAAAAATATCCTAGCTAACAACTTTAATTCTAGAATAAATTCTAGTATTGACAATGAAATTTAATTACTTTAAAATATTATATTTTTGTAGACAAAAAAATAGGGAATCTTATATATTAGTGTATCAAGGAGCCTCTAAATCCCTTCTCTCATTATTGGAAAGTATGAATGTACAAATGATTGGGAAAATATAAATTATATTATCAAAGAGGAGTGCATATAATAAAAAAATATTTTTCATGACAGGATAATGTGTTTTGAGGTGGTTGGTGGTAGTAGTGTCGATTGAGTACTTCACCTCACATGTATAGCTTTCTATAATAGTTTTTGAATTTTGTACGACTAGGCACCATTATGAGATCTTTAGGAATTCTTCCTTTGGTAAATTTTAAATATATTTCTTATGGATAAAGTTGGAGAGTCTAGCGTTTGAGTGGATTTTATGGTTGAAGCTAGTATATATGTAATGATGGAAGGTAGACCAAAGATCAAGACACATTGAGGAATGGTCTAGTTATGAATAATAGATCAAAGAGCATCTTTTTTTTTAGACTACAGGAATTAGTCGGGTATCTATCCCCCTATAAACTACAATGTGTTTGGTAAGTTTTTTTCATGTGACCAGTGATGTTAGCGTGACACACCCTTTGGTACCATGATGATGGTAGGGAGACTAGACCTCCTGAACTCTTGCCTGCAACAAGATGCTTTAGCCAATCGAGCTAGGCCCACTACCTTGACCAGAGAGCATCTTCAATCAAGTAATTCAACTATTAATTTGAGGATTGTGAAAGCTACAATAGAGAAAGAGGGCATGATTGATATAAGTATACTAATGTCTCAAGCCATATTCATGACAAAATTTAAAAAGAATCTTAAGGAGATAATAAAAAATATGGATCTTAGGGATAATATTTCGGTATCAAAATAGTTTAAGGTATAGGTAGAAATGTAGGAAGTAGATTGGTGATGTGAAAAGCATAAAAAAAATACAAAGAAAAAAGAGAGGAGGTGAAGTTGAACATTATTGAAAGATAATGTAGATAGATATGAAAGGAATGAGGATTCATATTGATATACTTGAGAAGTATTCACAAAATATGAACATAGTAATGTGTAACATGGTTATTTTTATGTAGAAGGGCATATTGGAAATAACATGTGGGTATATGATGTGGTTTCTAGAGCAAGGTTTGTTGGCAAGGGTTGAATGTAGAGATTCTATATATTGTGGGATAAAATTACATGGTTGGTTAGAGTAGCTAAGAAATCAAGTGATGCCAAAGTGGAGTGGGAGGTTATGTAGGGCATGGAGATTGCAAGGTTATCTATTGAATTGCTATTGTTCAAGAAGCTCTATATGACTATTTTGTCTTGTCTCATGATATTATATTATATATTTGTTGTTGGCACTAATATGCCCTATTAAGCAAGGGTTGCTAATTCTATTCCATTGTTATTAATGTGTGATTTTATGAAGTTGTGTTGGGGGGCCATTTATAGATCCTATATATCTACAACTAAAAAGATAAAATCTATACTAATTTTATTTTTAAAAATAAATTTTTATATAAATATTAGAATCCAATTTATATTTGGATTTAAGATAAAAACCTAAATTTTATGTAAAATTTATTGATACTTAATAACTTAATAGATATAAATTTATCTTAAATATAATAAAATTGATATGAATTGTATAAAATATAAAATTTATATCAATTTTACTAAATTTGATTAAAAGTAAAATTGGATTACAAGTTTAATATATAAATTAATATATGTATATCAAATTTACATTAAATTTATTTCATTTTATATATCACACTACATTTATACCAATTTTAGATCAAATTTATATCAAACTTAAATACAATTATTTAAAAATGAAGAATTATTTTATTTTATTTATGTAAGAGTTTTTTTTACTTAAGATATTTTTTTATTTATATTTAATCAAGAGATTTTATTTACTTAAAAGAACTATTTTATAGTTTTAGTTTTATTAAATAAATATTAGTTCTAGATAGTTTTTTAATAATATATTTATTATGTAATTTAAAAAAAAAACATAAATTTCTATGTTCAAGACATGAAGCTTCATGATGTCATTGTAGAATGTCTCTCCACCTAATTACATTAAAACTAATAATAAACATCCTAAAATTATAATATGAATATTTAACCTTATAATATTATACATAAAAATTGTCTATTTAATAGATTAATTAATAATTGAAAAGGTTTATCTTTAAGAATTATTTTATTTTATTTTATTATTTGTTTTTATTAGAACTATTTTTATTATTTTATTATAAATTTTAATTTTAATTTTAAAATTATTTTATTTATTGTATGGACATAAATTTTATTTATTTTATTTTATTATATTGTTTGTTTATATATATATATATATATATAAAGTTGCCATTATTTTGATTTTTTTTTTTTATTTGAATATTAAATAATATATGCTATATTTTAAAATAAAAAATGGAGAGGTTTGGTAACTATTGAAAAAGATGTAAAAGATCCTTTTTTTATATTTTAGAGAGAGCTCACTTAGAAATTTGTGTGAAAATTTTATTTTATTTTTTTTAATTTTAATTTTAAAATTATTTTATTTATTGTATGGACATAAATTTTAATTATTTTATTTTATTATATTGTTTGTTTATATATATATATATATATATATATATATATATATATATATATATTTAAAAAGTTGCCATTATTTTGATTCTTTTTTTTCATTTGAATATTAAATAATATATGCTATATTTTAAAATAAAAAATGGAGAGGTTTGGTAACTATTGAAAAAGATGTAAAAGATCCTTTTTTTAATATTTTAGAGAGAGCTCATTTAGAAATTTGTGTGAAAATTTTGGAGTGATTGTAAATTGAAAAAACATATTAATTAGAAGAAGGGCAAAGAGGATAAACTTAAATGTTTAGTCTATACTAAATTACAAGTATATATGTAAGTTTTCTATTTTGCTTTATGAGATTTCTACTATTATTAGAATTAGGATTAGAATTAAGAATAAGGTAAAAATTAAAATAAATTAAAAGTAAAATATGACTAATATATATAATGTTCCAAAATTTTATTCATCTAATATCTCTATTCCAAATCTTATTCTCAATATGATTTTTTTTTGGTAATGTCACCTCTTTATTGTTAGGGTTAGGGTTATGACTATAATTAGGGTTAGAGATAGGTCTAGGATTAGAATAATGGTTTAGAATTTATTGTTAGTGTTAGGGTTAGAATTAGGGCGTGAATTAGGATTAGGGTTAGGTCATGCAAAAAAAACCAATTAACAATACTAAAATGGTATAATTAACAAAACTTACATTTATTCTTTTCAAGACTAGAAAACAATAATTACTTTTATATTTTATTTTTGTGAGTATTTTTTATCTTTTATAAAAAAATTTATTTAATTTTTTTTAAAAATAAATATTTAATTATTTAAATATATCAATATAGTATTAGAGACAACTCATAGAGTCACGATCCATCAATTTTTTGTGGTTGGTTGCCACAAATTTTAATTTTAATTTATTGTTGATTGCAGCCGCCATAATAATTGGTAGATCCTCGTGATCCTATGAAAAACAAAAATGAAACCTCATCTTTAAAATACATTTATTAATACATTTTCTTTTGTGGTTTGTTGTCTTAAAATATATATATAATCTTTCTCCTTTCTTTTATATCTCATGCAAGTTGACTTGATGGCCCCTATTTAACCTTTAAGATTTTTTCTAATGTCATAGACAAAGTAGTATATTTTATTATTTAATGGTCTATTTTTTAAATATTAAATAATTAGATTTAAAATTTGAAATAAATTTGTAATTTATTTTCTAAATTTATTTAAAAAATTTAAAATTTTGATTATGGTTTTTTTATTAAGGGATTAACATGGTTTTATATTTTAGTTTGACTCGTCTTATATGAGTTGAATGTCTTTTTCTTGGCTTTGTAGATGCTTTCCACCATTTTCTAATTTAGACACCCTAAATCTATTTTGATTTCTCCACATCAACTTCCCACAAATTAATTAAACAAATCATTATTTAAATAATTTGGTTAATTATCTCCAAACTAACTATTCTCCACCATAGGCTTGACCAGGACATGGAAGCATTTATGCACCTTAGGTGCCCCAAGGGATGGGAAGGCTTGGTCAAGCACCTAACAATGACTATAGTTAATGCATTAATTCTACCAATTTAATCATCTTATAATTAATTAATTTAACTAACTTAATCAATCAATTTTATATTAAAATTAATTAATTTGACCAATTTCACAATTAATTGATTCAACTAATGCCACAATTAACCCCTATCATATCCTTAATATTGATTAAGTAATTGCATGCAAGATAGACAAATCTTGGTCTTTCATTCCAAATGCAAATCTTCACCTTCCACTTGCATCCTCCATCTCCTCTCTAGCTTGCATCTCATCTCATCCTACATTTTAAAAAATCACATCCCTTCATCAAGCATATCTTACCTCCTCTTACCACTTGTCATGAGGCTAGGATGTACACACATGCAAAGCAATCCTAGCCCTTGATTTCATCTTTCAATCTCTACCCTCCATTTCCAACTTAAAAATTCTATTTAAAAGGCCCACCCAAAGGAAATTATCAATCTACATTCATTTTACTTACATGTTGCCAAATTGGGTAATGTTGCTGTGAATAAAGTGTTTTACCTAACTTGTTCATCACCTAGGTCATATTCACACTAGTTACTTAAGTTTACTTAGAGTACACATATGATACTTATCACTTTGTCTTAATTCATTAGATTAAGACACATGTCATAATATTGTGTAATCATATGTATCACCTTGGTCTATATAAATAAGGGGTTCTCTTTGCATTCTTAATCAATTAATCACAATCCATTATCATTGTATATTTGCATCGTTTGATAGAATAACATTATTTTATCATAATTGATCTCTATTGTGCTTTCATTAAAGCTCCTAGATCTTTGGTGGCTACATTTTCAGCTAAATCTTGCATGGTATAGAGCATTCTATACCAACTTTTACATGGTATCAAAGCTTGTGGAATTTCTTCTTGTTAGTTCTATTGAGGGATCTAAGTTACAAATCCTGATGGATCTTGAAAAATTGAATGTCCTCTTCTATTGCATCATATAATGATCTAGAGAATAAAAAAACTTGATAGAAATAATATATTTTTGGGAGGTCCTTTTTGTGGCTTTGTATTGTAGGTTCATATTGCAACATGTTGATACAATTATGAATCTAGAAAAATTAGTTTGTCCTTTTAATTTGTCTAAATTAGACACGTGAGACTAGGTTTGCATGGGTTTAAAGTTGGGAGGTGGTTGCCAAATATAGAAAGTAGATATAATCTTAAACTATTTTGGTCAAATCTAACCTTGACAATCTCTAAAAGACCTAAAACCCCAAGAATAATCTGTCAATTCATCAAAATCAAAGAAATTTTCCTCAAATTCTCAAAGGTTTTCCTTGCCTCCTCAACTGTATGGATCATGTGTCATACATATTGATGTACAATTATAGAATCCTTTCCTACAAAATGCAAGTGTCAGTAATACAATTCTATCTTTTATTATTATTTTTTAAAAAATTTAAAAAAAGTTAGTACCCATAGGTTACCCTACTATATCACTTGTAGATACCACATGGCATGTCCATTGGCCTGTGACCTCACCACATTCCATTGATAATAGCACAACCTACTGACTAACGACTGTCAATGATAAATCTCCTAGTAACCTCAATGTTTTATCATAAAATAGCTATCCTTGTACAATTAAATGGTTTCCCATGTCCATAAAGTGGTTTCGTAGCTTCAATCAGTAGTTTCTAATCTTGTGAAATAATTTTCAGGCATCCAAAATGGTGGTTTCGAAACTTTGCAAGTGATTTTGAGGATTTTAATAGTTGTTCAAATTAAGGAGAATATTTTGGTGTGTTGGAAACTTAAAGGATTTGACCAAGTTTTGACATCATCGATCACCTTTTGCATCAGTAAACAGATATTCAAAAGTTCTACTCTGACCTGATGGTTCAATTTATCTTATGTTCTCAACTAAAGAAGGGACATAAAGGTGATGCTGATTATAATCAGCACTTGGATCTGATCAGATATCAATTTCTTCAACACCATGAAGGGGAGATCATTTGTGCCAATCAGCTGCAAAAGTTTTTCAAGTTCAATATGTAATCATGTCCTTGCACTATTCTTGGATTATATGTTTTGCTGGCTGTTCCAGCCATTTCTATTACTGTGGACTGACATTGTTATCTATTTTTGTGAGTTGTATGCTTGCTATGTGTAGTGTTGTCTCGTTCTTTCTTTTGGCAGTCCTTTTTTAGGACTGCATTCTTTTCCTTTTTGTATTTTTTTTTCAGCTTTGTTCAATACAAAAAAATCATTTTAATTTTGACAACTAAAATTGTAGGCTTTGTTTTTAGTCATCCAGGCTCCTTTTTGTGAGCAATATTTTTTTGATTTCAGGAAAAAGTTTGAAAACTTCATAGTGATGCATTCAATTTTTAAATTTAGTGTCTTCCTTTTAAGTTATTGTAAATTATTGTAAATATGGCTAAGTAGTTGTCATTTTGGAAACTTAAAGGACTTCGTTTGGACTCATATAATAATATTTTTTGGTGCAATTTATTTTAAAAGTGCATAACTTATTCTATACTTTGTAATGTTGTGATCAAATTGATTTCATTATATCAAAAACTTATAATTTAATTCTATGGCCTAATTTAGCATTTGGATGTACTAAGATCAAGACCACTTCATTATTTTTAGCAAGTGGCGCCTATAATCACACTAAGTATAAAGTGCTAAGATCACATGTTGCTAGCGGGGATCCTTGATTGAGTAATTTGGGGGGTAATCTTGTGGTGGTTGATTAATTTTATTTTTATTTTGTGTGTTCTTGGTGGAACTCACAATATTGAGTGTACTTTTGGTGATTGTAAAAAAATGATAAAATAATGCTTTCACTCGAATATACCTTTGATCGAAAGCATTATTTTATTGTTTTTTATCGCTTATATGAATTGACAACTAACCATTGTTGGTTCATTTGGCAGAACAACTTTAGAGACCCTAGATGAAGATTTGGCAAAGACACGTGCATAGTGAAGATTTACTGGAGCAACAAGGACCATTTAACAACAATAGTTACTCCTAGCTTCAAGCAAAGGAGACAGGTAAGTCCATGCTCAGTCATTGATCTAGAAATTGTAATGAGTTCATTGTAGTTTTAGGGTTAAATTACATGGTTTAGGGCATCGAATCAAATTAAATTACATAGTTCACTTGGGCATCAAGTCAGGTTAAATTTCATAGTTTAGCGCATCAAATCTTGATTCCAATTGATTTAGATTTCAGTCTAAAACAAGTTTTAGCTACCTCTTAATAGTAAAACAACTATCATTTAGTGGTAAACGCTTCCAAAATATCACTTATCACATAAAAGCTAGATAAATTTTGATATGAGAACATTCTATTTCTTGTAATATTTTTCAACTACAAAGCCTCCTAAATCTCACTTATCACATAAAATCCAAATAAATTCTCTATCCCATTATCTAGATCCTAGTTGGTTTTGGAGGCAAACCAATCTTGAGAAAGTCAACTATATCATTTATGCAAATGAAAATAAGATATTAGAAAACCAACACACAATCTAGATATGCAATTGGAAGATTCTATCAAATACATGTGCTAATATTATTCATAGTTAGAAATGAATACTAGGGTACAATAGATGTTAAAAATAACACAACAAAGATGTAGGATTACCATAATTAGAAAGGGGAAAACATATCAAAATAGTTTTTTGATATTTATTTAGTTGTCCATCCTCTCTCTAATGTGAAGAGATGAATGGATACACATATTACATTATAGTTACAAAAAAGAATATTATTTTTTATATAATGACTCATGTCTTGAAGTTTTGACCATCTTGCTTCTCAAGGCTAGTTTCAGAACCCTGATAGTCGACACTTAGTTTCATGGTTGAAGTAAACATGTGTATAGATATTTTGATATCATCAAGTGCACATCTAATTTTATGTGAAATCATGTGCAATGGAACATGATGATAAAAATATTACATAAATAATACAAAAAAGTAAGCAATTTGAAATAATGTGTAGCCATTTGTGATAGTACATGACACCATGTATTATGTGCAAGGTACATGAGTTGTGAAAATTTCAAATATTATCAAGGCATGCACAATATTCCTAGAGGCTTGTGTGGATTTTCTTTGATTGTTTACCCTTTGTTGAGAAGAGATGGTCCCTACTACATTTTTAGTGGGTTATAAAACCTAAACATAAATCCAACGAAGATTGTACCACTTTAAACTTGAACTACATACTAGTCAACCTTAGCTACTTTGAATAGATGATATGAACCAAAGTGAGTACATATTGTGTTATTATAAATGCTCATCTAGTGCACCCATGATTATGATCCATGTTTAAATAATGTTGAGTTGATGCTTACTCAAGAATAGGAGGAAATTATGGCTAAATATTCACATTAAACATTTGATGCAAACCCAAATATTATGGGAGATGAATAGTATTTTTGCTCTCACTAGCTACATGCAAAATTGTGTATGGAACATAGCATAAATGATTCATCTTCTAGTGTAGAACATTGAAGAATTTTTTTAAAGATTCAATCAAACTTTGTCACCAACCTTGAACGAATGAGGTGTGTGGAATGTATCATGACACTCTTTCTATTTTAGTTTCTAATAGGAGAGAATATTTTGGAGGTGTTGGTAATCAGTTTGAATGTGTTGTAGAAGTTTAGAAAATTATGTGCTTTATCCACTCCTCTTATTATGCGCACGAATTCAAATGTGGTGGTGCATAGTATGTTACATTGAGAGGTGTTGCAAATTGAAACTCAAGTCATGATTGGATTAGAATATGCCCCATAGAACTATGTAAAGATTTATTGTAAGAATGTTAGATATCTAGTAGGCTATAATTTCAATTGTGTGGGTGTGCATGGTTGTAGATGAATTATAGGTGTAGAAGTATATGATTCACCAATTCCTCATGTAGATACCGATGAAATATTGTGTCAACCAATCCAATTATGTATCTAATCTCCTACAAGAGGACTTTCAAAATGTGTTAGTGAATCTTGGATCCAAACTATACTTGATAGGTGTTTGTAGCCCAAAATGTACCCAAATATGGTTGAAGAAGAGGTATATGGTTTCTAGTGTTGTGACGCTTTTCTTATAAGAAACAATGATAGCCATTTTTAAAATCTATCATCAACAAATACTGAATAATTTGTGTGCTTTGTAATAGTAATTCTATGCATGAGATCCATGTTGATAGATTCCTAGAACCTTTTGAAAAAACAAAAGAGGTACATAATGCTCAATATTCTTGTTCAAGATCTTGAAAATATAACAAGAAATGTATTACAAGACCTTATAGGCTATCCATTCCATAAATTTTATCCATAATTGTATCTAAGAGTAAATTGGATTCAATATTATCTAGAAGAACTTTATCCTATCAATAACAGAAGTTAGGCCTATTTCATCTTCCTCAAGTTAAATTTACCATTTTCTCTCAATTTTCTCATGATATATTCATTATGTATCCCATAATAATGATATTTTTGAATTCACAAGACAACTGAGAGGGGGGTGAATACGATGTACATTAAAACATAAAAACCCTCATAATCTGTTAGAATAATTTAGCATGAAAGAAAATAATAGAAACTGAAACACATCAACACCATGCACAATAGAGCACTATATTTATGTGGAAAACCCAGGAAGGGAAACACCATGGTGAGGATTATCTCACAATATAAATTAATTGTAACACTAAATATAAAAGGCTCACTGTCAGAGGGCTCACTACCCAAAAGAAAGAAGGGCTCACTGTCAGATTAAAAAAAAAAAAAAAAAATGTTATAGTGAGAAATCCATCTCAATGCAACAAATAATTCCACCACAACATCACCAACACATTCATAGCCTTTCTAAAGATTGTAGACACCTTCTACTGACTACTTCCAATAGTCTAACTCATTAAATCTCACACTACACTTCACAAATTTGCAATTTGCATCACACACACTACACACAAATCCTCCATCAATACAACACTTATTTATACCTTCTTCAACCTTGAAAAAAATCTCCAAGGTTGTCTATGCACCTCAAGCATGAAAATTCAAGTTAGGTCGGCACCAAAAAATTCCCACAGTGGAACTTGGATGAAGGAAAACCACATCACACCTTAACTTGGACCTAAATCCACTCATACACACCACACCATGCTTCCACAATCACCAAAGAAAATCCACAATTAGTGTAAACACCCAAGGTCGGCCAAACCTGTGTAAACACCCAAGGTCAGTCGAACTTGTGTAAACACCATTAAAATTTAAGTAAACACTTCCTCAAATCCAAAGATGACTCGTAGATCTCACACAACACTTAAACATAATTTGGAATATTCCATAAATACCTTGAAATCTACCAAATTCCTTTGCAACAACTTCAATCTAAAGATATACACACCCAATACACACAAACAAACATCCACACACTGTAACTCAAGAAATCAACTTGTGAAGCACCAAACCATGAAAAAATTCAACTAAATATAGATGTGAACCTTAACACCACACTTCCAAAACCCCAAGAAGAGAAACCAAACTGTGGAGAAATGCAAAGCAAAACCATTTCTCCTAGACAACACTGCTACATAGTTCATACATTGGTGAATGCAACTTCTTCTACACAATGATCCAAACCAAGAAATTTTGGATCTAACATCTATGAACACCTCTAATCAACATATCCAAACCACATAAGTAGATCTTCAACATGGAATAAATGTGGAGAAAAACCAAAACACCACATTGTACACTAGAACACCTCTACAACATACCATTTCCTCTTTTATTCAAATTTTCCCAAAATCACCTAGAAAATAAGCACCAAAAACATATTCTCATCAACTTCACCACTTCCCTACAACAACTCAACCATACATCCATAAATAGAAGCTTATCAAAGCAACACTAGAGGTTGACACCAGTAGCAGTTACTAATGACAACATAATGAAACTAATCAAAGCATAATCACAACTTATCAACCATCATCAATTGACATCAATGACAACACAAACTAAACATACTTGAAATAATTCATCACCGTCAAACATTGCATCATATCTATAGCTCAAATTCTTTATCCTCTTGGAAGCTACAAAATATTTAATTATTCCTCTAGAATTATAGTACATATGGGGCCATCTATTAAACTCAAATTCCTTTTAATCAACTCACCAATTTTAGAATGTGCTAGAAAGTTTATATTTTTCACCCATGAGACAAAAATAAGACCTAGGTATACTTATTATTCCCTTCATGAAAAATATTGTAGCCACTAAATTATTCAAATGGTAAAAAATATATCATATTTTTCAATTATTCACTTGTACTTGGGTATTTTGTATGGATTGATGGGCCTAGGAAATAGCTAGTTTTCTTCCTTTTAGTTTATGTATTTTAACATTTCAAGCTACTTATCTCATAGAAAATCATGAACCTTATATATCTTTTATGTCTTTTATGCATCCTGAACCAGACTTTACCATGTGAAAATATAATTATGATTTGATGATGTTTGCATGGATAAATCTGTGAATGTTTATGAAATTCAATATGATTCTATGTTAATTCATGGTTGATTAATGATGTGTATACTTTAGATGAAACTAACCTCTTGCATCCAAAATAACTATAGCTTGCAACAACTAGATTGACCAGCCTACAACCAAAGGATTTCAAGCAGATTTCAAGGGAGAGTCTAAAACGTCGAGGGCGTGATAGTTATAGGAAATAATGAAGGTGATTGTTGAAGTAGTCAATCGTGAGTCACTAGATCATCCAATAAGACAAAAAGAGGAAGAAGAATTCTATATTGATAAGGAAGTCAACATGATTGTTTTCACAGAGCACATCTCTATCAAACTGTTAGAGCAGAGTGTCAATTCTATTTATCTTCTTCTATATTTTTTAGTTATAGTTTAAGTTGCAAAGACTTTGTCTCTCTTTGTCAAACATGCACAGGTATGGAGCAAAGAAGGCATCATTGACCCTCCTAAATTTTTGAATACATTTCTTCAGGTTTAATTGAGAGTAATACTGATAAACTAGAACATGCCTTCTATCACCTTCTAACAATAACCCTAGAAAGTTCCACATTGATATAGCAACATACACTAAGTATGAGGTCATGTAAAATTTCAATGAATTCTTAACCTTTGTGAGTTGATCATGGATGACATCACTAATATTATTTCCTCATAATATTTGTTGTTGTCTCTTCCTTATGGCATAAATATACAGGTACATCCACTCTTGAAAATTGGAAGAAGTGAGCAATCCCTTGATCCTACTGAGAAGTATGATCAATTCATTTACCTCCTTGATTAAATCACTTTGAGGAATGCTCTCAGGCCATCTTGAGATATTTGGTCTTGGGTTCTTGACCCACCTTTTGTTGATTCCTCTCTTGCACAAGTGTCTGGGTTATCATCATAATGGTCTTGTGCATGCTCAATGGTGAGGTCAGTGTATGTATCAATGCTTGGACATTGGAAGCTCTTATCAAAGAACTCTTCATCCAATCTTATGACTGTATTCCCATCCACATCCTTGAAACTTCTAGTTTCTTTATTGTAATGAGCTACTACTACAAGTACAAACTCAAGATTATGTGCTAATATTGGAAACACAACCACCAATTGGATATTAATTTATGCAATGCATACCATGCCTACATCCAATGGTTGGTTCTTCATTCTTTCCAAAAACTCAGACATATCAACATGTCCAATCTCGATATCCTTGATCTCATCTATATTTGAAGCAACAAAAGTTGTTGGAAAAAACCCTTGGTATTTAAACTTCATGTATTTTTTTCTTGGTGAAGGATCAAACATTGGCCTAGAGAAGATGTAAGAATAAATTTCATGATTTCCTAGTGTTAGAGAAAAATCAAGATTTCATGCACTAGCAGGAAAAAAATGAGCTTCTACATGTGTTAGGAAACTAAGATGCAATGGTGCAAAAAAATTCTGCCCCTACATAAGTAATTCAATTTGGATGCAAAGGCACAAAAACTTTACATCCCTACATGGGGTAGGATAGACAAATGTAAGGACAGAGAAAAACCCTACACCTATATGGGGGTAAAATTATCAAATGTAGGCACAGAGAAAAATATTTATATTGCATGTTTTATGCTTGAAAAAAAGATGCATAAAGATGTACATGATGGGTTTTAAAACTTGACTTACATCTAGTAGGTAGGATTGACCATGCAAATCAAGGTTTAAAACCCAACCTGCACTTAGGGTAGTGCTAATGTAAGGATATTGGTTGGGGTTTAAACCTTGACTTGCATCTTAGTCGAACTGCGGGTTGGATACACAACATGGGGTTTAAATACCACACTACATAGGAATGATATTAGTTTGAAGTAAGTCAGGGTTTAAAACCTGACTTACATATTGGAAGTTGATGGTGATTAAGCATGTATTGTGGGTTTTAAACCCCGCGATGCATATTGTATGCAAATGAATAGCAATGTCAAAAAAACTCTCCACAAGCATATGTTCACCAAATAGTTGGTTGTGCATGCAATGTGGGTTTAAAACCTCACTTAGCATGTGTAGGTGAAATATAATAAAATGTGGGAGATGGATAGGAGACCTAAAAATGAGATGTGAAAAGAGGGACCTATGCCAAAACAAAAAGAGGGTGTCCACCTCATCACAAATCCACATTTTCCATGTTAATTAGGAAGAGGGATAGTGCCACAAATGATTAGAATTGACTTGCAACCCTCAAGGTGAGTCAACCCTAGGTTTGGACACTATGTTTCCCTAACTTCCTTATGACATAAATGACTAAATAACAGTTTTGGGAGAAGAATAAAAGTGCATTAACAATCAAACTTATAATATCTAACACTTGAAACATAAATTATTATGATAACAAAAACAAAAACAACCATTAACATACAAATCTAAGAAGGTTAAGATGGTATGTAACTGGCTCCAAAAGTGGGTTTCAGGCTTTGTTGGAGGTCATATTCACCCAAGGGAAAATCGGTATCTACACATAGGTCTCAAAAATTCTTTTTGTAGTCCTCGGATTAAGCTTTTGATTCCCTTAGGTTTGACTATTGGAAAGTCGAAAATAAAACCTATAGGTGAATTTTCATGGCTTGACGACAATATTGAAAACTTTGACAACTTTGCAAAATGGATCTTTTGATCAATCTTCAATCCTTCTTCACCTACAAATCTTCACATACACAAAGAGAGGGAAAGTGTTTGTTTTGGAGTGAATAGGGGTTTGCCTTGGTCAAACCTCGATTTGGCAATTAAACTATCATAATGAAATAATGATAAATTCCAAGGAATGATGAATGGATTCCCTTAGAGGACTGAATTCTAACACATCTCTCCAAGGATTGTATCTTGCATGAAATGACTTGCTTGGATGCTTGATTTGACACATGATTTGATTCTTGAAAATTTGAAACCTACATCACAACTTTAGCTCAAAAAAAATGCATCAAGACACATAAATCTTAACATCATGATAGGATATTGAATGTTGTTGTAGATGCTTGATAAATCTACTCTTCAATTCTTTTGACAATAATATTTTCCCTTGTGAGAGTTTCCTTAATGTTGCTTCTTTCTTCTAGGTTTGAATTGATAAAAAGACCTTGTATTTATAGGTGTTTCTTTAATTTCCTGGCAATTAAACATCATAAGCTAACCTTTTCAATTTGAATTTGAATCATTAAAATGTCACCAAAAACATATTAGAAATTGAGTATCTAGACTTAAGGGGGACCTGTTCGCCCTTGGGCGAATGGGTCTTAGGCCCTAAACCTAGGACACACATTTTCCAAGATGTTTAATTAAGTGTATGCATTGATTAAATGTGGGTTTCCCTTTCAGAAAATGAAATTTATTAGGCTTGTGAATGCATAATTGGGTCAATTAAAGGATTAATTAAGTCCAACTAATTAAGGGACCCAAACATAGTGTGACACTATAAAGGTGTACATTTTTCTACACTATAGTAGGTAGGCATGAACACGGAATGAACATGGAAGTAATAAAATGTTATTCAAGTCATATGTATGGTTTATATGAGTCGGATTTTAAATCCGACACACATGAAGATTCAAAACCTGAATCAAGGGTATATATAATATGATGTCGTTTAGGTAAAAACCTTTGAATGACATATTGATTCAAGAATTTTTAGCACAAATGATTTAAAGGTTTAAACCATTAACAATAAACCAATTATAATTCAATTTAAAACCTTAAGGGTACATAGTGAGACATTTAACTAGGAAGAAAAACCTAAACCAAGAAAAAGGAAAAAAACAAACTTCGCCAAACATAGATGAAGAGGCGGCAATGTTAGACAAAGGGTTTGAAGTTGATAGAATGTTGAATGAGGGTCTAAATGATGATTGGGCCAAGTTGATGGAGAATGCTTTAAAGCCTATGTATGCTAATTGCAAGTTAAGTCATTTGACAACAATCCTTCAAATTCTCAACTTGCAAGTGGTGTTTGGTTGGACAAATGAGAGTGTAGATCAGTTATTGGCATTATTAAGTTTGTTGGTACCACCTGACTCCACATTTTCAACAAAATTAAGTCAATGTAAAAAGGAAATCGCTAAGCTAGGCTCAGGGTATGAAAAGATCCACACATGTGTGAATGGTTATGTATTATTTTGCAAAAATATTTCAAGTGAGAGTCAATGTCCAAAATTTCATGAAGCGAGGTATAAACAAGGGTTGAAATCAGCTATGGTTCCTAGAAAGGTTCTTCACCACTATTCGGTAATCCCATGATTACTTTGAATGTATAGGTGCAAAGACATTGCTAAACTTATGCAATGGAATGCCAAAAATAAGAGCACTGATGGAAATAGCGACATGTGCCTGATTCTAAGACGCAGATGGAATTTGATAACAAATGGATTGATTTTTCTCAAGATCATCATAATATAAGGTTGGGTTTGGCTCTAGATGGGGTGAACCCATTCTTATATCAAAGTACTAAATGGTCAACTTGGCCAGTGTTTTTCATAAATTATATCTTGTCTCCATGGTTAGCAACTAAACCATTTTTCTTAATGCTATCATTGATTATACTAGGAAAGAAAAGTGTGACTTCGAATACAATTGATGCTTATCTAGAGCCATCATATGACATGAGCTAATAGAATTTTGAAAATGAATTGAAGCAATTCAATCTTTAAGGGATGGTCATTCAATCAAATTCACTTTAAGAGTTTCCTTATTGTTTAGGATTCATGATCTTCTTGCATATGGCACATTGTCTAGTCTCAATGTTTATGGATACCATGGATGTCCTTCTTGCAACTTTAAGGATTTTGTGAGGAACTCAAGAATTTTGTGTAAGTGTATTTATTGCGGACATCGTGCTTACCTTGAAATGGATCATCCATATCGTCAACAAAAAACATGGTTCAATGGTCAAGAAGATAATCGTGAAGCACCATTGCTAATAACAGGTGATTACATTGTTGAGAATGGACAAAAAAGAATATCATTTAGTGAAAACAATGGGATTGCTAGTAGTAGATATGATCCATGTAATGAAAGTGGTGTAAAAAGGTTGTGCATATTCTATAAGTTCCCATATTTTAAGGATATAACCATTAGGCATGTTGTTGACTTTATGCATACTAAGAAAAATATAGCCTATGTTATTATAGAAACTATTTTTGGTGCTTTTGATACTATTTCATCATGTGAAGACTTTCGACAACTAAAGATTCATCAAAATATTTGGGTTGAAAAATATGATGATGAAAAAAGTAGAAAACCTAGTGCTCCTTATGTTTGGACAATGGAACAACGTGCACAATTCTTACAGTTGATGTCTCAGACTCACTTTCCCACTAGATATGTAAGTAGTAGTATTAGAAGACAAACTGAAATTAATGGCTTAAGAGGCCTCAAGACCCATAATACCATGTCATAATGGAGAATATTTTACCTATTATGGTAAATATATTAAGTTTGGAAAAGGGGCCTTGAAAATTAGCAGTTATAAGGTTGGGCCTAATATTAAAGAGAATGAGTTTACATGTATTAGATCCTTCAAACTTCGATATTTTGAGGGAGGAGGTTGTTGAAGTCCTTTGTCTATTCGAGAGGGAATTTCGACCAACAATCTTTAATATTTCTATGCATATTTTGATACATCTACAATATGAACTAAAGCATTTTGGCCTGATAAGAACAAGATGGATGTATCCTATAGAATGATATGTGAAGGTTTTAAAAAAATGTTCGTACTAGGGAAAAACCAAAAGGAAAAATGTCTAAGGGATATTCAATGCAAGAGGCAATGGGATTTTGCACATAATATATGAAGGATTTTAAAAATGTCAATTGGCATGTATGGGATGATGACGAAGGAGAGACAGTTACAGGTGAAGTATTAGAAGGCAATGGATATTGCTTCAAGCTATCACATCAAGAAATAAGTGTGATACATGCCTATATTCTTCAAAACACATCTTCATTCGATAAGTGGCGCAGGTAAAAAAAATACACAATAATTTATTTACTCAATTGCATTTACACATTTATATTATTAATCTTACTATTTGTATGTTAATATTCTATGTAGAAAGTATGAAGAAGACAATCAAGCTTGGATGAAACATCAACCTCAAAAGTACAAACACCATGTTGATTTGATTGGAGGTGATTCTTTTCTAAAATTTGAAGAATGGATTGTTAATGCAATCAATGATGCAAAAAAAGGTCAAGATATAACAACGGAGGAAAGTGAACTTTCACAATCTCCACATTTATGGGCTATGTGTTTCAGTGGAATGTGGGCCTATGGTAGTCATTTAAGAGTGGAAGAAAAATACAAAGGAAAGATAAATTGTGATTGTATTGTTAGTGCTGAATTTCTTCATGAAATTGAGAAGAAATTTTATGTTGGATTCATCCAAGAAATTATTCAAGTGGACTCTGGTGAAAATAGTCCTATATTATTAAATGTAAGTGTATCCGACCATCCACAATACAATTTGATGAGTATGGATTTGTACATGCAAATACAAGACATTTTTTATCAAATACAAATGAGTCGTATGTTTCCCATCTTCAAATTAACCAATCATTTCTAATTGATGATGTAAGAAGCCCAAGATGGTCGTATGCCATTCAAACAGAGTCTCATTGAAAACAAAAACTCATGGAAGTTATTGATATCATGTCTAATGGGAAATATGTTAATTTACAAGAAACATTCAAAGAAGTGGATGAAGATGATGATGGAGTATTTGAAGAAGACATTTTTATTACCAATGAAGAGATTGGGAGAGAGAATGCATTGCATGTCACAAATGAGGATGAGGAAGAAAATCAAGCAGATGTAGACACGAGTGATTAGGATTTTGATCTTGATAGCAATGCAGATGATTATGATGATGTTTTGTCACCTTAAGAGGTTAGCTTGTCACCTAAACTTTAGTTATATGTACATGGTGTAATTTATTATTGAATGTAATAAAGATATGAGTATTGGTATGTTTATTCACTGTTGTTTTACTGATACATTTCTGAATGTAATCCTCATTATTCTGCTAGTACATTGTATACAAAATCTATGATATTCACTACTAATTTGAAGTGCATTTAAAGTTAGGTTCAATCATTCTTCTTAGTTTTCTTACTTTGGTTGAAAATTTGAAATTAATTTTGTTTAGTTAGAATATAATTTCTTGTATTTCCTATATGTTTTCTAGATGCAAACATATAATGAACATCTGTGATTTAATAATACATATAGATATCTTAACATTAGGTGAACTAAGCCTCCTTATTAAAAACAAAGAAATGATCTCTTAGGTCTGACTGACATTGAAAACTAAAACTGAAAGACTAAAAAAATAGAAAATTGTTCAATCTTTTCAATAAAATGATATCTAAAATACTGCATTCATTTAATAAAAATTTAATACTGTACTACCGCAACAATCAATAGAGGTATGCATAGGATGGTGGGACATATAGGTCAATGCAAAAATTCTTACCACAATACTACAACAACCAAATATGAATAGCATGGTATGGAGGGACATATAGGTCAATGTACAAATGCTTACCGCAATATTGTGGAAACCAAATATGAATAGCGCAGGGTGGTAGTGAGAAAATGTTAACAACTAAAGTAAACCATAGCCTTTCAAGGGGTAAACAATGACACTACGGTATGGCAGTGAACAATCACTCAACTAATAGAATTAACCTGTTGTCTCACAGGAGTCCAAAGGGGTGTGCACAGGATGGCGGTACTACTAACCCTACCATACCGCTACCCCACAACAGTCTTGATATGACAAAGTGATATGGTGGTGAACAATCACTCAACCACTAGAATTAACCTACCATTTTGTAGGAGTCCAAAGGGGTGTGAGTAGGGTGGCAGTATTGCTAATGCTACCCTACAATGGTCTTGAAATGACAGAGTGGTACTATGGTACAAGTTGTTAAAGCATTTTAATGATTACACCATTTGATTTCTTAAGATCAAAGGCATGCATTCAAACTTGAAATATGGGAATATTATGAAATATTTTGCACAAATTAACATTAATAGTGAGGGGACCGAGCTCAATAGCAAATATTACTTGGGACTCGATGACATTTTAGCAATCATTCACATAACTTGGTGTACTGGAGGCAAGGGAGTTCAAGCGGGATGACTCTGCAACTATTATTTCACTTGGTAAGTTCACAAAAACCCTTTGTAGCAAGTGTATAAGAACTGAATTTGCTTCTACAAGTAGACACTTAAAGAAATCAAGTAGGAGTAAATTCTTCATCATGCCACCCAAAAGAAGTCAACTTGCAAGTAAAAAGAAAGAGTTCATAGTTTCTAAAAGAGAGAAGAGTTCCTTGCAACAATCCATTTTATATGTGTTACCTAATTTTGTAAAAAAAGGATTCAAAAAGGTGTTTAAAGATACAACCCATGGATGTAGAGACCCAATTATCCCTATCTCGGGGTGGGATCTATTTTGGTACTTCTATGAAAAAGGGATGAAAAGATTATATTTTTGAATCCTTGGACCTTAGATTTGGCCAAATTGATAGTCCCAATTGTCTTCGTAGATGTTGAGTTTATTAAAGTATTGGCACAATATTATCACCCGGCTACCAAGACTATAAGAATGCTAGATGGTTCACCATTAGTGGTGCTGACTAAAGGAGCAATTATAGAGTGTTTTATGTTAAACAAGCACCCTATCACTAAGATCAACTTGGAAAGAAGTGAGGAGGATTATATAATATTGAGAAAACCCTATAGGAGTGATGAACTTCCATTACACATTGAGCCACAAATTTTTGTAGGAGGGTGCTCTCTTACACTACTAGGGTTTTTCACCTAAAAGGAGAAAGGTATCCCACAAAAAATTGGAGGTTCAATAAATAATAATGCTAGTATGATTGAAATATGTCTAAATGAAATGTCCTAAGTACAAAGAACTGATAAAAGATAATTAATATTAATACAAAACCTAAGATATGCAAGTTGTTTGAAAACACAATGATGTATGCAAAATGACCTAGAAATGCAAGCAAACAATAACAAAATTTAACAAGATTGGAGAGGTGTACCTAGAAACTGAAGTGGGATGTGGAGAGGCTCTGGGATCCTACAAATTCTATTGTTGAAGTCCACTAGGACACTTACGCCAAGCTGGGTGACTTAGTTATGTTTTGGGGATATTATGTCGGAATAGGTTTATGCCAAATGGGTACTCAAAAATGTAAAAATAACTTTTCAGGTCGGGAAGTGGGACTAATTCACCACAGATGGTGACTTAGTCCACCTAGGAATCTTGGGAAATTCAGGACAAGAATCTGTAGCTTTCGGTCTGCACTTACCTTCTTGACAGGTGTTCGGTTCAAATTCTACAGAAAACGAGCTAAAAGAGGTCTCCAATCTTCAATTAGAGATTTGTTGATTTGAATAACTTTGATGGATTGTTGACCACTTTTTAACACCTTTCTCTTTGACAAATTTGCACACAAGACCTGCAAAATACACATGCAAAGAGGGGAAAAAGGGTTAAGGGTTAGAGAATAGGGGTTTGCCTTGGTCAAACCCCAATTTGGTAATCAAACCCTAGATAATGAAATGAAATAAAGAGAGAATGATGAATGAACAACATGCAATATCACAAACTCACCAAACCCTTGATGTTGAAATCTAAAGATATGCAACAAGATGCTCCAATGGATGCTTGATGATGCTTAGGATGCTTGAGAATTGCTTGATAATTGCTTGAATGATTAAGTGAATGAATGGGGGTTAAATTGAGAGAAAAACCCTTTATTTATACTCTATTTTCTAATATTTCCCGAAAATAACACATCACAGGCTGACCTCATGGTTAAGAGAATAAAATCCTGCCAGAAAATTTAAATTATTTTGATTTTTGTGCCCAGTGGGACTAAGTTGCCCTAGGTGGC
>VDFB02047397.1:96068366-96160441 GCA_007258455.2 Sequoia sempervirens | reverse complement strand
TATGGCTAGTGCATGACTATTAACAATTTAATAGATCAATAATATATTAAAATTCTTCTAGATCATTTGTATCAAGAGCTACCACCACTCACTCCCGCATAGAGTTGTTCACATAGCTGGAACCATGTCTTGCCTCTTTCTCCTTAAAAGGAAGGGTTAGACTCCTCCATCTTGTGAAAATATTAATGGTTCATTTGATTGACTTTCTTTAATGTAGTGTAGCATGAGCATTGATACTATCTTGCTTCTACCTTTTGTTTGAGGTGCTTTTGTCACTTGCTATAGTGGCTCTTGATCCTCCTTTTGGTAAGTCCTAAGATAGTCTACTTACCCTTCTTATTAGCATGACTATATTTAGTTAAAGAAATTAATTTATTGTTATATATTTAAAAATAATAATTAATATATTTTGATGGGCCATACATACCAGTCAACCATATTACCCTCTTATTTTTGCTGAATACACCATCTCACTAACAATACTCAACCACACATTGCTCATTGAATTTCAAAAATCTGCTACACGGGCACGCATCTAAAATACAAAAAATAAAGTAACAGTGGATCTACGATTCTACAGAACTTAAATCCATAACAATTATTTTCAAGTACCATCACCAAAATCAAGATTTTGAAAGGACTTATAGTATATAAAACATATAGAGAAAAACAATAATGGCTAATGTTCTGGACCACGAAAAGATCCATTTATTTTCTACAGGCCTAAACGATGTAATCAAATAATCTCCCTATTAAAATCAGTGCTAAAAAGCGTTTAAGAGGAGCGATCTTCTTGGCCATCAAGACAAGATGGCCATGAACAAAATTCGCTCATTGATATTCATTCACAACACAACTAAAAAGCTCTGTAGTAATCTATGTGCTTAGCGCCTCAGTGGAAAATGCAGGCCATAAAAGCAATGAAGGATCCCACCAGACCAGCGGCTACAGATGGCCTCATCGCCATGGAAGCTGCGCCTGTAACAATTGCTGGACTGGGCGCCACTACTTCCTGTGCACTCACCACCACCACCACCACCACCATCATCACAACTAATATTGACATGAATCTGAACTTCTCTGCTGCTCTTGCCATTTTAACAGAGGGTGTTTCACAGATCAAAAAATTCTCACAAGTGGAATACCTGCAGCTTTGTGATCTCTCAACACCGTATTGAAATGTAGAGGGAGATTGTGAAGAGAGGAATTAGCGGTGTACAAGAATGGCAGTGGAGAGGGATATTTATGCTTTGGAAAAAAATATGTGCATCAAATCTTGGGCGTCTGTAAATTGCAAATAATTTCCTAAGCAGCGAAAGAGTCTAAAATGTGTGTTGGAGAAAAGTCGTATGTGAATAAGGAGTCAGAAGTTGTAGAGTCGACTTGGCATGTACGAAACAGTCAGTCAAAATGGTAATAAAGACGTACACCAAAGAAATTGATGAATGTTACGTAGAACATTTGGTAAAGGGGATTTTGTTAAATTCTAAGTTTCTCCAAGTTGGACTTTCGACTCGTTCCACGTAAAAATGCATGAGTGGGTGGGCAAATTTTCATGTAACTAAGCATTAGAATCGAACGTGTATTCTGACGGCTCCAAACCAAAAATAAAAATAATAATTAAAAATAAATAGTTGGAATATTCATTATGCTGAAGGTGTTTTCTTTACGAGAGGGAGATACTTCGATTTTTTAATCAACGGTTTATATTGCTTGATAAGGATTTAAGATGAGGGAATTTATTTTAGTAGGACACGTGGCTTTCAATTGGATTTTTGTGTCTTTTCACACTATACAATTTTTCTTCGTCAAACATGATTTCACATAATAGTTGCACATCATTTTTACAAGAGCAACATGTTTGTGTCGTACACAATTGTATGTACATGAGGGTGGTGGTGAAGATGTGATTGTATTACTTTACATATGTTTCATAGGTCAGAAAATATTTAGTAGTTTTTTTTAATGAGGTCATGTTATACATAATGTATCACAAGAAAGATCATTATGTTTTATAGAGTACACAATTAAAGTTCCATCGAGTGGTCAATGTGACATAGATAAGGACCTATGTACTCCACAGATTTGGTCATTGGTTGTTTTTCATGTGCCACTAATAAGTGAAAGACATGTAGTTATATGGTAGGTCCATCAAATGTGTCATGTGTTTTTTAATATAAGTATAACCACTTATATTTGAGTATAAGTATAATCACTTATACTCAAATATCATCCTGTCAATCTTACTCATTCCTGGTGTTTAGTGCTACCATGTCTTTATCTATTTAACAACCTAAGATTGACCCATGATATCATACTGACATTCCACAAATTATCTATCCATTAAAGCATCATTGAAAGTGGATTTTTGTAACATGTAGTATTTGAATGATTTCATTTATGTGTAATTAATTTTCCTACAAATTCCTTTATGCATAATTTAGGTTTCATACCAAGTCACCCCTTTCTTCATTATTAATTTGAATTTCACATGTTAGTGGATGGTGTGTTATTTTTTTAGTACTTGAATATATCCTTAATAGCGTGTTCTTTAACACTAGTAAACAAGGAACTATGTAGTGCTTATCGACTAATTGTTGTGGCTAGTTCCCATCCATTATCTACTACACATGAATCTTAATATCATTTCTATGATGGGAAATAGGAAACAAGACAAAACCCTCGTATTAGGTGGAAATATGAAAATTCATCAAAGTTGATAGCAAAGAATACATCTTTCCTAATCATACATGACAAAGTTAGAAATTCAAACACTAAAGAGATATGACAACCTGGTAAGTTTACATTTGCCAACATAGACATGAGAGTTCATTTGAAGTGGCCTATCTAAAGTATAGATTCATTTGTTTGTAAGGAAATATTCCCCTCAGTGTGGCATAAAGCCTTTGAGTCAAAAGAAACAAAATAAACATAGATGTACTAAGTAGCCACAATGAGGAAGCAACAATTATTCTCACAAATAGGAGAGCTTAAATTATTGATTTCATAGCCTATGATAAATGCAATGAATAGGAGAGCTTCCTTCACTACTTAAGCTTCACCTCTTAAATGTAAATAAAGGATTGTCATTGTGTTGTAATTCATACTACTAAGCTATATAAATGATTGAGAAAAGTGAGATTGTCCATGTGGAGCTACATTGAACATAACACATCATTTGATTAATGACCCAATAATTGACCTTCAAGATCTCTTCAACATACCCATTGCACATTGAATGTGATTTCTAGTAGGAAACTTATTCTAAGTCATGTGAATAATACAAGAAACTTGATTCTTTTTAATATGTTATTTTAATATCACTTGCATGGAATAATTTTTCTTTTCTTTAACTTTTCTATTAGCTACTACCATATTTCTTTCTTTCTTTAGAGGAACTCTCCTCCTCACTCTATATTCATTTAGTTGAGGGAAGATTCTCTTCTACAACTAACCTCCATACATAATAATTTCTAATCTTGAAAATGTTCCCCAAAGACCCTAATACAACCTCTCCTTCTAATCATGCACTCATGTACATATTTCCACCACAACCTTCTCCTTGTGTTCCTTTATAATCCCTTTCAACAATGTTAGATTACTAGGAGCTAAATTTAAATATCCCCCCACAATGTGATCTTGATGAGTGGTATTCTACCACCAAGTTATATATTTCTCATAATCTAGGGAACATCCTTACTTGTTTTAGTATGAAAGCCCAAAAATAAATCTAACTTTACCAACATATATACATTAGAAGTTAGAGTGCACCTTAGAGTTTTTGGAGAGATAGAAATAAAATGCCCCAGAGAATTGCAAATACCCTCGAATTTTGATGAGAGCTAAAAATGCAATGGTAGATTGGGTAGTCTCACCCAAGTAGGTGCTATCTTAATTTTTTCATTAGTATATAATATAGGAAAATCATTCATCTCTTACACATGGAACCCTACGACAAATAAAAATTTATATATAATATAGTTAAATCCTTACTCATTTAATTATGTACACTACTTAGGTTGACATCCTCTTTCTATATATAGGAAAATTCTTATTCATTTACTCAGTAATTTCCTTGCCCCTTTACTTGTCCATTCTATCTCTTGGTAACTATGGGCTAGTTCAAACACTAATATGAGGAGACAATAGGGACTAAATATACATGTCATAAGCTATGTATCCAAGTAATATGGATAATTTTTGAATCAGTGGTTAGTTCCTATCAATGCTAGATACTAACATTTACAATTTAGTATATCTATTTGCAAGCAATTACAAAAAATAACGAGTAGTTTCAATTTCATTTAAAACCACTAATCATGGATTATATGTTTGATTCATTGGAAAAAATCCAAAAGTTTGAAACAACCATTAGTGAATTTTAAAAGATATAATTTCATATATATCAAGTATTATCATGGTAAGTTCCCAATATTATAATAAATCCTAATGTTATAATTTAGGCCTAATTATGAATACGGTTATCACTATTATTATAATGGTGAAACACATCCATTTTTGTACCAATAATGTTTTTACATGATTGAACCAACAAAATATTGATGGTCAATCTTTCCTTCCAGAGTTATAGGATTGTTATTCATTAATTATGTATGTGTTTTAATTTTAGCCTCATTAAATTTTTTACTATCTTGGGCTGTTTTGTACCTTAGTACTATTTTAATATATTTGCATCCCATTAGCCTATTTTTCCCACTCTCATAGATTGATATGGTGTCTTTCTATCTTATATTCTTAATAAAAAATCACATCCAAGGTTCAAATGATTCTATAGAAGAAATACATTGAATAAAATATAAGATTGAAGCCATGGCTACAATCACATGATATTGTAGATGACATGTATGTTTTTTATGCAAGTGAAACAAAGAAAAAAAGGTCCAAACTATTTTTAATTTCCAATGCTATTGTGGTAAATTGAGTGCCTAAGACACAATTATCTAATTCATACTTATATAATATAATGGATAAACAAGCTTTGCACTCAATCTAAATATTTTATAGAGTTCAAAATTTAAATTAGAGATTTTCTTTGTGTGTGATAAAATTAATATGAAAATAATGAACAATAAATACAACTCTCTCAATTCTTCTCACTTCTTTCTAATGATAGGTCATGGAGCTAGAACTCAAATAATCTAAACTAAACATAGAATACATGGACTAGTAGAATCAAAAAAATCAACCATAAAAAACAAGTGTGAAAATCTCCATTCTTTGGTTTGTTGTTCTTTCAATTACATAATAAATTTTTGGTCATTTACATTCACCTTGTTTCTAGATCCATATGTTGAACTTTTTTGTTTGTTGAAAATATATTTTTTTGTATTAAAGTGTATAGAAAGAAATGAAGCTATTATAGGCTACTTAAATATGAATCAAATATAGAAGGAAATTTTAAAAACAAATAACCAAATAACATGATTTAAAAGCCAAACATTTTAAGTTTACTCATTTATTGACAAAATCCAAAAAAAAACAATTGGCAAATTTGAATGTTGTAATAAATTTAGCAATTGGTGAAGTGTCATATTAAACATACTCTTGATATTATTCTCCAATTCGCTACAATTTTATTGTTTGTCTAGAGTGATCTTTTGCAATTGCTTTTGTTTGTAAATATTTTCCTACACAATAATCATTGTATTCAATTTTATTTATATACATTACGGAAAATGATCTAGGATGGTGGTGGAGAAGGTATGAATGCATTTTTTTTGTGAGTAGTGAACAATCTACATTTACACTAGTAGATTAAATATCTACTAAGTCAATAATGCTATTAGATTTCATCTCTAAATATTTTATACAACATTTTGTAAAAGACTTGAAATAACCAATACTATAAATTGTAGATTCATTTTCAACAATTTGGAGTGCTTTATTGATGTTTATGGAAATGATATTTTCAACTACATAGTTAAAACCTAGAACAACACATCACCCTCTAATTAATAGACATAATGATTAATATTGACAAAAAAAAAACATAATTATTTGATGGAGGATAGTGTTTAATAACAATATTTATCATTATCTAAATCTTATTTTGAATATAATGTGAAACAATTTGTCAACATCATACAAATTTTTAAATGAAATCCCACACAAATATTACTTTTTATATAATTATTGTTACTCTATTTCTATTTCAAATCTAATGATATATAGATTTTTAATCTAAAATTCATTACTTATCATTACTAATATTGGAACATTTTATTTCCCAAAGATAACATTAGGACATAAGATACATACTTACATGAATGACATGGCTATCTCACACATATTCATTTCTCTTACCCATATCAGCTGAATTACCCCACTATTTACAAGCCTATTGCAATCTTTATGCACATTTAGCGCAATTGCTAGTAACTAGCAATTGCACCTTTGTGTGCAATGGGTACGCTGAAGACATTGTTGGGGTTAATTTTGGTTATAATGAATCCAAAATCTTTACTTACAAAAAGGCTAGGCTATATAAAAGAATATTTTGATCTCTTTAATATATTAAATGTGAGTCAATGTTAAAAGAACAAGGTCCCATAGAGTCGGGTTATTTGAAATTGAAGTACTTGTAATGGGAAATTCAAAATGATACATAATTTAAGGAGAAACAAAAATTGTTAGTCACGATGCATCAAAGAATAGAGTATGATAGATTTAAATTAAAAGAAAACATTTGCTACAAATATTGGTTATGCAGTTTATATTTGAGTAAAGTACTTGTAATGGGAGATTTTAAATGGTGCATTAGTAAAGCAGAAAATAAACCTGTTACTCACGATGCATCAAAGAAGAGCGCACAACAGATTTAAATTTAAAGGAAACATTTGCTACAAATATTGGTTATGCAGTTTATATTTGAGTAAAATGAAAGAAAATTTGTTAACAGATTAAGGTGGGAGCTTTGTATTTTCTCTTATGTAAAAAAATATTTCATATGAATATGAATCCTTGTTCAATGAATCCTTAGTTTGAGCTCATTATGACAACTTCCACAAATCAAATTCTCAAAATCAAGTGAACACAATTATGATATGCTATAAGGTTATATCAAAGGTTAGACAATCTCAATGATCTAACAACCTATATGTATATCCAGGACTGCTAAAATGAACAAGAGATGTCATAGTCAAAGCCTAATTCAAAAATGACAGGAAACAATATCATAATTTGAGAGTATGGTATCAACTTATTAAGATAGAGGGTTGGTAGACCTCATTACTAAAAGTTTTGTTTCATAGAGGATCTAATTCCTCGAAATATATTACAATAGTTCATTACAAACTTTATCAATCCCAAAGCTTTGTGCTAAAGTCAATAATGATAACATAGTCAAACTGCCATTGGAACTTGACAATTCATTTCTTTTAGAAAAATACTAACTGGTAAACCCAAAAAAGATTACTAAAATAGTCATGTATTTTATTACTATGTGAAGGAAAAAATGTCAAGTAATTTCCCTTTACAATACCACATAAACACTCTTAACAATCAACATAATATTTCACAATGCTGAGAACAACCTAGGTTATTGAAGGATAAATTGTAGATGGTTGATGTTGGCAATTTTTGTACTGCAGAATACCCATTTTTCAAAAATGAGGCAAGCTATTTGAGAAATCCAGATGCAGAAATCAAGGTCTTGGTAGTAGTAAAGGAGGCAGAAAGGTTGTTGAATGCGCTAATAATAAATTCCTGCACTGATGGAAAATCTTTTGGGTTAGAAACATTAAAACTATAGAATGCTTGACCAAACCTTTTGCCAAAAAATTAAGAAAAGCATGGAGTTTACTAGTATAATATTATGACATTTATTGTTTTTCAATTTGGCCAATAAATTAAGACTTACTGAAGTTGTACAGGCATAAATTTTTTAAAAGCATGGAGTTCTTCACTTAATAATTATGGAAATCTTGGTGAATAACTTTTAACTTTTAGCTAATCTAATTTTTGAATGAAAACTAAGTCAAATTCTAAATTGGTTTTGCTCCCATGAACTCTTTGGCATTTTATATGAAATTTTTTTATGAATAGATAAAGTAAATATAAAATATGTATTTCACTTTTTCTCTCTTACTTTAAATTTATAACAAGTGACCTTGTGAAAATTAAAAATCAGGAAACAATTACTTCAAAAATTGTAAAGAAGAGTCGTGATTTTCTCAAGTTGCTTACCATGTCATACCACATGTAGTGAAGTCCATAGCATAGAAGATTCCCATCGTTGTCATTAGAAGAACTCCATTCAATGGATAGATGTCATACTATTGAGACCAACATCAATGAGGAGAAACAATACATTAACCATATGCATACTTCCCATCAATTGCTAATAAAAGATTACAAAGAGTTTTAAGTATGAACACTGATGAAAACTTCTCATATATTTTGATTAAATAAAAATAGAGATTCTGATAATTGCAGATTGATATTACAAATATTAGTTATAATATTACTACATATAAAACTCATAAATCTCATTTACTAAGCAAAATATCATATGCCCATTAAGAAATAGAAGAGCTATTTTTCTTGATGACCATATTAGGTACCTCAAGTATGGACCATTTGTTATGTTTTAAAGCTAATTAGCACCAAAGAGAGTATAGAGGCACAAAACCTGTAATGAAACTACTGAAAAGCACGTCCAACGCACAATACCCATACTCACATCCACAACCATTGAGTCTAGTTCTGGCTCTATGCCTAGAAAACCATCTCTACAGAGCAATTGAACTAATATACCAAGCTTTTAGAAACAAGAGGAACTGAAAAAACTAACATAACAAATTTTATCTATCTTTAATGCTTTGAGGTATTCTAACAAACTATCCATGTTCCTTCTCTATGCCTCCACATTTTGCATACATTTTAATTAGGGTAGTCTCGACTATAACATCTGACAACAATCTCCCTTCCTTTATGCATGGATAGATGTCCATACCCTATTCCAAAGCACGGTAGGGCATAATGGTGGAAAAATTTGTGGAACTTGGCTTTGCACGTGCCAGTTGTTGTGTGAATCCTTCTAAAATTTTATTTTGTGCATTATCCTACAATCATGGGATTCTAGGAGACTGCATATCTTTGACCTATATTCTGTCAAATAGTTCATTGCCTATGCTTCCACATTTTGGATGCATGTCTATTGGAGCATTCAAACTATGGTATCTAAAAATAATTTTCTTTTCTTGTTCCTTTTCTTCTAAGGAGAAAAGTTAGTATAGAATTAAGATAATAGCCCAAAATGAAAGACCTGGGACTGAGAGAATGCAAAACAATGGAGATGGGTTTCATTTGGATAGCAAACAAGTCAAACAATTAACAGAGTCCTGAGAAGTGGAGAGAGGGAAACTCAAGAATCTGGGCCATAAAGAAACGAGTATTGTAAACTGTTAAAGTAACTTACAGGAAATCAAAACTCTTAAAATCAAGCATAAAATTTGTGGAACAAAGTTGTAGAGACCTAAAATGGAATGGGTTTTTAAAAGTATATGGAGAGGTAGGGTTACAATTACAAATATTGTCTCGAGCTCAAGAATCTAGTAGCTCTAAACCCCCATATTTTTACATCTAATTTTTCATTTATTGTGAATAGATTGAAGCAACAACTATGTGGAGACTGATTTTGGTTTGACTCATTTTTCTTAAATTCTACTTTGGTAGGGTTTCGTAATATTTTTCCTACAAATTTTGCCCATTTTTTCCCATTGGCATTGTTGAGACTTAATAGGGAGATTTAATAATAAACCAATTTAACATATTTTAATATGTGGAAGGTTTTAGCCAAAATTTATGGTTATCTAGTGATTACATTAATGAAAGTAAATGTTACATAGCAAAAACTCCAATTTTATTTTAGGGATGGGTTTAGTCACAGACTATATCTCCTTATATCTCTATCACTCTATCTTACCATCTATATCTCTTTATCTCTCCCTCTCCCTCTCCCTCTCCCTCTTCCTCTATATCTATCTATCTCTTCCTCTCTATCTCTCCCTCTTTATCTCCCTATCTCTCTTTGTATTTATCTCTCCCTCTACCTATATCTCTCTATCTATTTGTCCCCCTCTTCCTCTATCGTTCTTTCTTCATCTCTACCTCTATTTTCCTCTCTCCCCTTTATCTCTAGACATGTCTCCCTCTCTCTATCCATCCATGTATCTCCCTTTGTATCCATCTCTATATATTTATCTCTTCCATCTCTATATATCCTTCTCTTCTCTCTCTTTATCTCTCCCTCTCCTTCTCTCCATATCCCTCTCCTCCTTCTCCATCTCCATATCTATCTCTATCTCCTTACCCCTCTCTCTCACACTCTTCCCCCCTCTATCTCTCACTCTTTCTATCCCTACCCCTCTCTATCTCTCCCTCTCTCCTTATTACAATCATAACATGAGCCCAGGTTGGTAATGGAGCCTGATTATCTTCTTGATTCAAAGGTTTTATTGCAATCATGTTTGGATCCCTATAAGTAAATCTGCATAGTTTATTTGAAGCTATCACTTTTCCATCAACACCTTTGTTGTATAAACAACATCATTTGCTAAATGGCCTACCAATTGACTTCATGTACTACATAAATGTATGAGAAAAAAGACAAAAAATTATCCTAATTGACCTTCCACATTTCTTTGGCGTACCCATTGCACACTAAGGTGTGAATGCTACTAGTTTAACTTATTTAATCAAAGCTAGAGATTAAGCTTTAAGAAGTCTGATATATGTTTCAATTTTTAAATAGTCTATTTGTAAAGAACTTGGATATCAAACTATCACTATTTGTTGTTACAAAATTTAACCATGTCACCTAGTTTCTACTAAGTTTACTATTTAGCCAGTATCATTACCATTCCTACAATTGTTCAACTTTGTTTTCAAAAATCCCCTTTTCATATGCCTATGGGAAGAAAACTATAATTACAAGTATTGATGCCCATTTCAGTTAATGACACTGTGGAAACTTAAGGAACATACCATTCTTGAGAAAATTCAAATCTTTAATACAATTTGAGTTATATTAAAATTTTCCAAAGCTTGTGAAATATTTATGCATACTTCGAAACATTTATATGTTCCACAATTTGGAAAAATAATTCTAATGCATATCAATTTTGCTACAAGTTATGGAGGGAGAGATATGTATTAACATTATAGTTCTATTTATCTATCATTTCAATTCATGGAAGATTATGGTACACATTAGTTTTAACTTCTTCTTCTTTTTTTGTGAGAAGCATGCACCTTAGATGGGCTATGCTTATAGGCTATTGTCATCTTCTACTTATTCCTTAGCTTCAATGAGTCAGTGGTTATTGAATGATAATTAACTGTCATCTACTTGTTAAATTCAATGTTTTTTAATATTGTAGTAAGCTGGTTGAGACTTGAACTGGGAAAATAGTGTTAATCTCACTGTACTTTATGTTGTTACACTAAACATCTGAAGACCATTCAATGTTATGAAGGTTTTTTCTATGAACATTATTTTGAAAAGAAAGTAATTTATTTGTGCTTGAATGTGTTGAAGTAAACTAAGTTCAACTAGGTTTTCCACAAACAAGGGTTTAGCAGCTTAAAGATCCATGGGCTCATTAGGAAACAACTATAAGCTATGATGTAGTATATATCTTACTTTTGAACTAAATTTCATAGGTAACTTTCCATCCGCGGGATCCACCTGGCTTTGCATTTGAGTCACTATAAAATAAGAAGAAAATAAAATAGGTTGGGATCAGGCACTGGTCCATTCTTATCCAAGATGGCTTCATTTTTTATTATTATTTAAATATATACAAACCACTTATTGAGTTACTTCCTTTGAGTTCACTTTTTACTAGATAGCTAGGGTCTCTTAACATAATTCAGGCTCTTCATTTGCAAGCTTAAGGCCATCATTTCTTTAAGACGTCTGATGTTATCCAAGAAGATTGGGTGTGTTTATTATGCAAGAGAGCTTTTGGATGTCACTAAAAATAAAAAAATATCAAGCATTAAAAGTATGTTGCAATAACATGCATATTAATGACTGCATGGACCATATTTGAAAGTTTCAACAAATAAAAACAAAAACAAAAGATATCTCAATGAGCACATAAATAAAAATAATCCTCTTATTATGCTACTAGTTTAACTTATTTATTTATAATGATTATGTATTGAAACCCTGCAAATACAATGGGCATAAAGTAAATTGCTAGCCCAAAGTTTTTATGAAAAACTGTAGGTATAAAAACCCTATACAGTTCCCAATTCATCTAAAAAACATTGCAATTACAAAAACACATCAACCATTGAATTTGTACTATATATAGAAGATAAACACAACATACATACAATCCACAGTATGCTTCAAACCAAAAGATGGTAAATACACGTAGCTACACACAACTTAACATAAGATGAAACCAGTTGCTTTTCAATGCACTTTTTCTTCCTCTTTGTGTTGTCGAGGAAGCTTCTCCTTAATCTTATCCATTAAACCCTTCTTTTAGCCTTGTTCTTCAGCCTTTCCATGATCATAAACTTCTCATGTCGTCTGGGAAGCTTTATCTTGTTCTTGCCATTTTCATCTTCTTCTATAATCTTTTTATGAAGAACAATGGCAGTATCCTATCTTCAGTTATAGAAAATGGAATGTAAAAGTAGGATGTACTTTAAATATATTTCACGAAAACTTATAAACAACTAAAAGAAAAAAAATATAGAATGTGTCCATGAAATTGAATGGTTTACTAGAAGAATTATCTCTAATTTCAAAAAAGAAAAGAAAAGAAATTATTTATATAAACCAAAAGAGAAAAAATAGAATGTACAGAGTGACCCTTGGTTTAAAAGTGAAGTTGAATGACTCAAAATCAAGTCTTGATATGCCCATAAAGCAGCTTCTAGGTTCTCAGCCTCATCAAGAAAAATAAAGAATATTTAATTAATGAAAGAAAAGATAAAATAGAATGCACATAGAATGTACAATTTTGGAAAATTAAGCTAGGTAAACCCTTGCTTGTTGAGGGAGTCAATCTGTTATACCACGAGATCATTTAAATTATGTAAACAATTCATTTATAAAGACAACTGTGAAGCAGCCCTGTGTCTGTAAACAACGGGCGGGAAATCAGAGCTATGTCAATCCTAAATTAAACATTATGGTTTTTTTTAGCTTATGATTGATGTTTCATGAAATATTGTTTCTAGATTCTGAGATAATTTTAGAAATATGTTTTAGGAGATATCCCAACTTTCTCTTATCAGCCTTAATATTTAATTTTCTTTAATTAAAGAAATAAGCCCCCATATATGAAATTAAGATCAAACATATTGCAGTACAACCAAATAATTCATTTCATTTACTTGTAATATTTCTCAAAATCACTTGCCAGATAAATTGGTTTAGTATTGTAAAATTTGTACAAGGCTAGATCAGTTTTTCTTGTGTTTTATTTCATTCTAAAGTAGATCTATTGTTATCTGGCAAATGAAGGAATTGGGTCTGTGGTTTTATCTATGGTTGTTTTAATATATAATATTATTGTAATACTAGTGGTAGATCCTTATTTTTTTCTTCACATGGAGATATTTTGAACTGTAAATTGAATTTTACGTTCATTTGGTGGTTTAATTTTTTTTCCTTGCTCTTGAAGTTATTTTTGTGACAATTTTCCATACAAAATTATTTAGTATTGAATGTATAGCAGCTACTACTAAAGCTGTAAATGCAATGGTTGCCAAAGCTATTTTCACATAGAGTGAACAGTAAAGATCATATCATCTTCATATATTAAACTTAATACATTCTTATTTGCAAAGCTTATACATTGTGCAGTACATATTTCTTCATAGTTTTGTGCCATTATATTGGCTCTTGTACTTTAAAAACCAAATGTCAAGGAAAGGGATTGGCGTGGAAGGGGATGTGATTTTTCCTTTTGACTCACATAATGAATCAAATGGTAGACTAGTCCAGAATTTGAATTTAATAGCTGTAACAGTACATTAAGAATACGTATATGAGTCCTAAGGCCCTTGAGACCAAGTTATGTGATATAAGTAATGGAGGTGGGTTATTAGGGCTGCCATTAGAGGGTGGGGATCATCATGATTAGGACTTGAAATGCATTCCTTTACTCTTTAAAAGAGGAAGTGAATCGGAGCATAAGTGTGAAAAGTAAACTTTGCAATGGTTGAATCAAGGAATATTTGAACCTTGAAATCATCTTTCATTTTAGTTCATATGACTGAATATTTGAAGTTTCATTAGATATAATTTTATATTCATGGTTTATGCAAATAATAATTTTATATTCATTGAATATAATTTTATAGTCATATTAAGCTTTTGAATGCATGAAATTGGATTATTTCCAAAGATCCTTCATGTATAAAGACAATACTATGAGTCCAAGATAGTTTCTATGCACACAAAAAGCAATAACCCTACTTAGTTGTAAGAGTTGGGATCTTATCAAACTGTAGGCATACTGACTAATGAAGTAGCCAGGGAGAAGGCTGGGGATGCCTAAATTTACAAGGGTATTTTAATTTAAATTGACTAAATTTTAGAATTCCCACTAACTACAAGAAATATTATTTACTTAGGCATTAATGTGCTTTAACTTCTTCTATATATTCTTCCAGTATGGTTGACTCTAGTTTATAAAATATTAATTTAACTCTAAATCCATCTTAGCTCTAAACCTAATTCATTGGCATTAACATAAGAACTAAATCAGAAGCTACCAATATTTTGATATATTAATTAACAAAGAATGAAGAAAAAAACAAAAAACACCAAATAAAAAAGACTCAAGTCCTATGACAATCCCAACCATGCAAATATGCCATAAAATAGATCAATCTATTGATTCAACAGATAAAATGATAGATTTTCATAAATTTGAGTCCCTGATACAAAATTCTTATCCAACTTAGACAATTTCAAATGCCAGCATATGATGTAAAAATGGGAAGCAACCCCTTTCATTCCTAAATTAATCCAATTCATTAGTAAACCCTATTTAACCCAAAATCCAATTTAGGGAAAAATCATCTTAAGCCTCAGCTTTCTGGTAGACATAAGTCAAACAGCATTTTCCACAGTAAATGCCTATCAAAGTGGTTGCCATGAATGTCCCAATTCCACACTCTTGATTAGGGTATTCCTTCCTAAGCCTCTGCACCTTTTCAGAGTCGTCCACCTTGTAGTACTGCAAAACAACCAACTTGGCCTTCTTCTTGTGCTTAATCTTCTTGGGTTTAGTAAGGTCTTCTTCTTTCTCTTCTTGGCACCTCCCCCAAGGCGAAGAACCAATAAAAATTATACACAAATTTGGTTTTCGTTTGAAGGAGAAAAAATCACAAAATCAAAAAAGAAGAAACAATGGTGAGACAAAATAATTTAACATCACTGCAATACACATTTTACTTCAAAAATAAAATTACAAATAGTGGGCCTGTAAGAAAATACCTTGGAAAGCAACATTCATTTTGACTGCAAAATTTGTTCAACACTAGTGGTAAAATGAATGGAGCCTGGTTAACAACCATTGCCTTAAAATGAAAGGGTTTGTATTGCAATAGGTACTGCGTAGTGGAGCAGCCTTAAACTAATATAATTAATTGCTTGAAGGTTCACCCCTTCTTAGTTAAAAGAAATAGCCCAACGCCACTAGTAAAAGCAATAAAGGTTTAGCAACCATTGAGTAATACTGAAAGGGTTTCAATTAAAATAGTGCATGAAGCATAAAAGTAGAAATTACCTTCACCCTTTTGATGTTTCCTTGCTCTCTTCCTGGCATAACCGCCATTGCCATTTCATTCAAAAAAAGGTTGTTTGAAAAAGCAATGGAAATTGGAAGTAGTGAATACAACAGTAGCGGGGAAAGCAACAAAAACGGTAGAGAAAATGGCCAAAAATGATGAATAGTTGAGATATGTTACATTGTAGTACATTACCTGTGGCTCAATCTGCACCATTGCGCATCAAAATGGGTTGGAAAAGCTTAGCATGGGGACCAGGCCTGGAATTTGACAGCCACCCCTACCTGTCATATGAAAATTTTGTGATGGTTTGTTCATTTAAATGCCTATCACTTTACGTTCTATGAAAAAAATTAACTGTCACAAAAATATTTAATTTATATTTTTTTATATGAAATCTTTTATATTAAAACATTATTGATTTTATCAATCATACATATTAAATATGTTTTTTTTAATAAATTTCTATTTTTAATGTACAAGTAATTTGGTTATTTTTTAAAATATTATGAATCATATAAATTAATTAAGTTGACTAGAAATTAATTTATTGATTTCATATGTGCAATATCATAAATGCATCCACATATGCACAAATATCATAAATGCATCCATCAATTTGAAACTATTTTATTTTAGTTAATTTATTTTATATTACAAATTGATTTTATTTTTCATATACATCTTAAATTCAATTATCTAAAAACACATTTAAATATCAATTTCAAACCTACCAAAAAATAGTTATATAAAATTAAATTAAATTTAATTTTTGAATTGGTCAATCTAAAAACACATTTAAATATCAATTTCAAATCTAGCAAGAAATAATTATATAAAATTAAAAATAGCTCAATGCCCAAATTTGTGTTATGTTATTATTCATATGGATATCTTATATATATTTAAAAAAGTAAAATTAGAAAATATTGATAATTAGAAATAAATGTAAAAATCTTAAATTTAATGTTACAAGAATTTTCTAATTTCATAGAAAATAAATCTTGTTAAAATATTCAAAAAGTTAAAAAACAATTATATTCTATTTTGAAAATATATATTTTAAAAAAGTAAAATTAGAAAATATTGATAATTAGAAATAAATGTAAAAATCTTAAATTTAATGTTACAAGAAGTTTCTAATTTCATCGAAAATAAATCTTGTTAAAATATTCAAAAAGTTAAAAAACAATTATATTCTATTTTGAAAAGATTTTGAATTAATATATGTTTTTATAATAAATATTATAAATCATATATATTAATATAAAGTAATGATAACTATTAGTAAAAATGTCAAAATCTTTAAAAATTTAGAAAGAACTATATTTAATCTTGAAATAATTAGAAATAAATGTAAAAATCTTAAATTTAATGTCACAAGAAGTTTATAATTTCATAGAAAATATATCTTGTTAAAATATTCAAAAAGTTAAAAAACAATTATATTCTATTTTGAAAAGACTTTGAATTAATATATGTTTTTATAATAAATATAAATCATATATATTAATATAAAACAATGATAATTATTAGTAAAAATGTCAAAATCTTTTAAAAATTAGAAAGAACTATATTTAATCTTGAAATAATTAGAAATAAATGTAAAAATCTTAAATTTAATGTTACAAGAAGTTTCTAATTTCATAGAAAATATATCTTGTTAAAATATTCAAAAAGTTAAAAAACAATTATATTCTATTTTGAAAAGATTTTGAATTAATATATGTTTTTTATAATAAATATTATAAATCATATATATTAATATAAAACAATGATAACTATTAGTAAAAGTGTCAAAAATCTTTTAAAAATTAGAAAGAACTATATATAAAAATATAGCAAGTCCAAAATGATATAGTTTAATAATTTTTTAGGTTGTAATATACGGTCCAAAATACTAAAAACGGCCAGATAGACCATCAAATTCCAGCCCTGATGGGGACGCCTTCGGCGTAAATATTACAGGACACGTTTTCTCTTTATTAGTATTATTTATCAAATTAATAGTGACGCGTGTTAGTACAACCTAAAAATTCCATTGACGCAAAGACGGCTGGGACCATAATACACGTTATGGGTTGTCGTACGTGCCACAACAGACAGATGTACTACTTTGAGTTTTTTTCGACCCACATTTGAGACCTGTTTACGTGGCTACAGACCCCTTCCACTCACGATACATTTGACCCTTCCATTTCTGCGACTTTTTTTGCAAAGCGTGTTTGCTGGGCAGCATAAATATCCCTCGCCTGTTACTCATTCTTCACAATCTTCACATCCTTTACATTTCAAAACGGTCTGAGAGATTTAAAAGGTGCGGATTTTCCACTTGTGGGTAATTACTTGTCTGTAAAACACAGGTTGTTCATATGGCAGGATCAGCAGAGAAGATGAGATTCATAGCCATGTTAGTTATGATGATGATGATGGTGGTGGTGAATGCACAGGAAGCAGAGGCACCCAGTCCAGCAATATTTACAGGCACAGCTTCCATGGTGATGCCGTCTGTAGCCGCTGGTGTGGTGGGATCTTTCATTGCTTTTATGGCCTGCCTTTTACACTGAGGCGTTGAGCATATAGATTAGTACAGACCTTCTAAAGTGTGTTTTGAATGGATAACAATGAGTGGATTTTGTTCGTGGTGATTTTGTCTCGATGGCCAAGAAGATCGCTCTTGTTTTACGCTTTGCAGCACATATTTTAATTGGGAGATTATTTGACTATATTGTTTAGCCCTGTAGAAAATAAATGGGTCTTTTCTTTCTCGATCTGTAAACATCTGGCGTTTATTGTTGTGGTTTTATTTATTCTATAAAGTAACATTCTTTCTGAAAATCTTGGTTTTGGCTATGGTACTTGAACGTAATTGATATGGATTTCAGATTTTGCAGATCTACTGTTACTTTCTTTTCTGTATTTTAGGTGTATATTGGTGTAGCAGATCTTTGACACTCAATTGCCAACACACAGTTCAGTAGAATTAAGAAGGTAATCCTGCACTCTTTGTTTTTATTGGCTATTTTGCTTTACAATCCTTCTTAAAAACTAGCACTTGCACTAGCACTGGGATGGAAAGATATATGTAATAGTTATATCGATTGTATTTTATGAAATATTTAATATGATTTTGAATAACTTTCTAATAAGAAGCTTTAAAAAAAAGTTTGCATTCAGCACACATAAGTCTAATGGAAAACATGTTTAAACTTATAGTTTAAACTTCAAGCACTACAGCTTACACATTAGTGCAATGACAGTATAGAGATATGCTTTGAATCTAATTTGAACATAATAACATGAATCAATGAAGATTGACTTGAAAGTAGATGGCAACGTCAATTCATTATTACATAATTTGATACAATACAAAAACACCACCTAATACATAATATGAAATTGTGTGTTAATATTTAGTGATTGTCTCATATGACTTGAATTTCATGAGGTGGTTATGAATGTCTGCACAGAATATTGCCACATTCTTTAGTCTGAAATCTTCTTCACTTATTGCATTTTTTAAATCATGGTTCAGAACCAAGATATCCATTTTTGAGGAAGCAGAGGGGCACTTACCTCACTCTCCGTTGCCCCATATTTTTCGTCCTCGTGCGTTTGCAGAATGAATTTCGCACCAGACGACAAGTTCACCTTTTCACCAACCACTATGTCCCTGAATGACATTGCATACGTATTCTTGCCATTCACCTGGTTCGACTCTTTGGCCGAGCCATTGGGGGGGTCCATATCCCCCTCCATTATTAGACGGAACCCCCACAAGAAGTTTCACATGAACGAGGGCAGAGATAAAGATGGAGACACACTTCGCCCCGATGAAACCCCAGATCGAAATGCAAGAAAGATTAGAAATCAAAGCACAGTATGGCCTGTAACACGAATTGAACGCCAGTGTGGAGGAGGGTCGAGCCTCCTCCACAGCCCCGTGTGAAACCCTATCACGGGTTACGCCAACTGTCCTTCACACAAAAACCTTTACTTAGAATGTCCCCTTCTATTTTTTTTTTCAATATTGAAAGCTAATGTATTAACTAACATTTGCAGCTGAAGGTTCAATAGGCATGAGCAAATCATGGGATTAAATACAGGCTTACACAACTGAGAATATGCTACCAGCCACTAACTTGCAGACAGACAACAATTGACTGTATTTAACCCCTACTCTTAATAAATTTAGATTTGAGATTGATGTAAATCTTGTTTTTACAGTAAATCCTTTATTTACAGTTTAGTGTTAGCATTCATCTATCATTAGTCTTCAAAAAGGTTACATTTATAAACATCAAATGACTTCTGAAAGTTCATATGCTGAATCAGATCACAAATTCCAAAAGATCTCCACATTTATCACTCAATTATCAGGCAATTCAATACTCAGTATTTTAGTTATCCCTAGTATGCAATGTATACAGATATACCCAATTTATAGATCAAAGCTAATGTATGTCCTATTTGGATCAAGTCACCTCTATTAATGTGTATCGAATGAGTTTACTTTCTCCCCAATCTTCCCAGCGTTTCAAAAAATCTCGGTAACGAAATGGTGTACAGTGCTTTCTCCATAGCCGATGATGAAATATCCTCCAAACAATGAATAATGAATTGAATCCTACTCATTGGTGGCGCAATAGGGTAGGTAGTCTTGAACATCCAATAATGGCGGATTGCCAAAATCTAATTATGAATGGTAGATTTGAAAGGATATTTGTATTTTTTTAATTAAAAATTAGAATTAATCAAATCTGCACGTTGTTGATCTCACATAAAAGGAATTGTGGGTTTTTATTTTCCAATTTTATATAAAGAAGGTTTTCATCTTCTGTATTAATTGAACCAAAATTCTATACTCCAACAAGAAGTAGAAATCCTGGATAATAGAGTAATTGTTCAATATCTTTTCTTCCTCCTTCTTGACCTCTCTTAAATAGAACTTTCCTTTAGATGCCCCTTGAATAAAATTATCAAACATCAATTATAATTTCATTCTACAATATTACTTAAACATTCCTTAATGCTGGAAATTGCTTTTTCCTTGTATTGAGATTGCATTTGTTGTGTTGGTTAATACATTTGTTGCACTACGTATGATGGGCATTGGGTTTTATTTTAATTTCGAATAAGGAACATTTCATTAAGTAAACCACGAAACTCTGTAACAATTTAGGAAACTAACGAGTAAGCTTCACCTACGGAAGTTAAATGCAGCACATTACACAACACAGATTGACCTGATTTTCAGCAGAGTAGAAAGAGATGTTTCCAAAGTCAAGAAGAATAAAGTTTGGCCATTCCCTTGACAACAAATCAAGATGTTTAAGTTGTGGAAGTCAGTCATGAAGCTTATTCCAAGAATTCAACCCAACCCATCAAAACCCTCACAATCACCTGCAAAGCTTTTGTTATGTCTGATGTTACAGCAGAGGCTTTCAAGGGAAAGAAGTTTTGTATCATAAACATAGTCAATTTACCAACTTCAAAAAGAGGATAAAATTCAAAAAACCACTTGTAATTTAACATCATTCAAACCGAAAGGATAACTGACAAGAACTGATGAGCCAGGAATTCCTACTGTCTGGTGTCAAACAATTCCACCAATTTGGAAAGGCTGGAAAATATGAATGCATACAAAGAGGAAGACATTCTTTCAACAAGAAATGGACCTGCTTTACCTGGTCAATTAATTCCTCTATTGGATGTGGCCAAATTAATGTCCTGGATTGCATACTAATACAACAGTAGAGATAAGAATCATAAACCACGAAGATGATGTTATTTGCATTGCTTCAACATGTATAAGATTGAAGTATAATTTCATGGAGCACAATTGTTGTAGGATATACACAAAATGAGTTTTCTTAATATCACATTGGATATTTGAGCAAATGTAATTGGTAGATATAAAGCCAAACTATGCAATTCTCAAGAGTGACAATACTTAATAAATATGCAGATGGCAAGTTTAAGTGATGTATCACCTTTTCACCAAGCAACATTTAATTTTTCAAAGCCCTATTATCTTTGTAGTAGTATTGCTATTTCCTAAGGAAATAAATAAATAAATAAGCATTGTGGGCTATGACTACCTTATCACTGATACTAATTTGTTTAGTTCTTAATACAATAAAATTTCAACATCGATATACAAAATAAAAATTTGATTTTTTTAATCATTTGTAACTTATTAACATAGTAGGCCCATGTACCGGGGAGCATTCATTGTCTATGCCAAATGGCTAGATTGGGTACATGGGCTAGAACACTAGGCAAGTGGAAAGCACCTCTTTCTTCTCTCCCACGTTTGGTAAGCAAGATTTATTTCGGATGGGATTGACTCAATTCCCGAGGTTGGATGATGGTGGCAAAGGAAATTTTAGCATATGAATGGGAGATTGGCAAGCACTGTTTAAGAGTCGACCAGCCAGGACGTACGGGAGACATTCTTGCGAAATCTAGCTTCACTACCTCGGGCGTATTATCATAGAATATTGGGACGACATGTGTGTTTTAATAACAAGCCTGGCACAAATGAGTTGGTAGATGTTCGAAAGGAATTTAATGAAGTTTTTTGGCGGTCGACACTTAATGCGATTTCCACTTCCCTTTCTATTTATGGCACTTTCATTGGTATTCATGGACACCGAAATGGATACTCCAGTTCAGCTTTCAAGCATGAAGCGGGAGGTTGCATTCCGTGGTGAGATCTCAGACAAGCGATTGAAATATATCTGTCACAATAGAGATATCCTTTGCAAAGAGGCCGTAAGGATGGTGCTTGGTAGGGAATATTGTGTATTAAAAAATTGAACACGGGCCAACTCTAATATTTCCTCCAGGTTCTTGGCGTCACTTCTAGACTTAGAATTGCTGCTAAAAATTCAATTTTGGTTGGCGACATTGACATGGTGGCGGTAGCACTGACTGGTGTGGGACTCCCCTAGCCGGACGACGTGGATAGAATGCTAAATTTGGGCGTAGTTGTTGATTGGCATCCTTTCATCCTAGACGCTCAAGGCGAGGCTCTGCAATGCCACAGACGATGGGCGTCGGTGGGGCAGAAATTTCTTTGTCGGAGGCTAGGAATTGACGCGGTTGTTGGGTTGGAAGGGTGCCATGCGTTCACAGACTTGGTAAACTCCAGGCATTTCTATGAAGATCAGTAAGGGTTGGTTACGGTGTTTTTTGAATGTAATTTGAAATTTTTACTGTGCTTTCTTTATTTTGTCGCCAATGGTGGGCGAATACCTTTTTTGTATGTATGGAACCATGAAGGAACACTTTGTAATTCATTTTATTATCAATATATCGCAACATAGCTGCCCTTTCTTATCAAAAAAAACTTATTAACATAGTAGACTTTGTTCAGTAGAACAAATTGTATTGGTTGATGCTTTACTGTGTACCAGAGAAAAACTAACATTATTAATGTAATAAAGTTCAGATCAACAATTTAGATTTACAAAATATATTTCAATATTATATGATTAACAAAAGTTAAGATCGTCAATAACATATATGAATTATTTGTCAATTTGAAGTATGTTAATAGTTTATTTCAATTAAAAATGAATTGAGGATATTTAGTTTTTCAACTTGAGGTTCTCTTCTCAGGGTTATTGTCTTGTTTTTAAATTTTTAGCGTATACATTGAACCTTGGTTGTACAACAATAACCACTTCAGCAACACTTTAAGCTATCAGTTGCAGCCTTCAAGAAGAAAATATATCAGTTGTGAGTGAAAGTTTTTTTTAGGCGTGGGGTGAGGAGTTTCAATTGTAGGCCTGAAAGTTATTTTTTTCTGTGTGAAACAACTTTTCCTTCATTTAACAAATAATTAACAAATTGTTTTACGGTTGCATATAGATTTCAAAAAGTAAATATAAGTAGTCAAGATTTCTGGATAAAACTGTGTGTTGTTTTTTTCATCAACGTTTCGGATCATACTCCATGATCCATCATCAGGATGATTAGCAGATAGAGAGAAGTGAAGAATAGATAGCAGACTTGGATATAAATAGGGGAAGTGGTGGTGAGGGGAGGATGAGAGGCACTCAATCCAAAAAGATAAGAAAGTCAAAGGGAGGAGAAAGAAATATAATTGGAGAAATTGCAAATCAGAAAATTAATTAATTTAACAAAGGACATAAGAACCCTAAAGTTAAAGAAAAGAATAAGGAAAAACAATAAGTGAAAAAAACATAATTGAGAGAAATTTAATAGGAGGCAACAATTAGAAAAAGAGATTGAAAGGACACAATAAGATAAAGAACACGAAGGGAACAAATGAAACATCCAATACAAGAAGACAAGAGCCGATAAACAATACCCAAAAAGAAAAATAAAGTCAAGAATTCTAACAAATAAATCAAACAATAATAAAATAAGTCAAATAATAGAAGGAAAGGAAGGCATTCGAAGAAGGAATTAAACAAAAAGAAAGAAACATAAAAACAAACCTAAAGAAGAGCCGAAAAAATAACAAAACAAGCAAGGGATAGAAAACGCTAAACTATTACAAAATAATAAATAAACACTATACACTATAAATTGTATAATATAAATTAAACATTATAAATTAAATATATAAATTGTTAAGCAAATATAAACATTATAAATTAAACATTATATAAATAATTATTAAATAGATATAAATTATTAAATATAATAAACACTATAAATTAAATATAATAAAAATATAAATTAAATATAATAAAAATATACTATTGTATAATATAAATTAAATATGCAAAACATTATAAATTAAACAATATATAAATAATTATTAAATAGATATAAATTATTAAATATAATGAACCTTATAAATTAAATATAATAAAAATATAAATATTATATAAATTAAAAAATAAACATTATAAATTAAAAAAAAGGAAACAAGACTAAGCGAACAATGGGAGAAAAATATAATATTAATAAAATTATAATATTTAATATACTATTGTCTAATATAAAGTGAAATGTAATAAACATTATAAATTAAATATGTAAGAATGTTATCCAATTATAATAAACATTAAAAATTAAACAATGCATAAATAATTATTAAATAGATGTAAATTATTAAATAAAAAACATTATAAATTAAGTATAATATGGATATAAGTAATATATAGATTAAATATAATGAAATATAAATATTATATAAATTAAAAATAATAAACATAATAAATTAAATAAATAAAAAGGAAACCCACAATAAACAAGAAAAAGGAAACGAGAATAAGAGATCAATAGGAGAAAAATGAAACTAAGAGAAGGATAAGGGCAAGGAAAAACAAGGAAGGGAAGGAAAGGGGGAGGAACAGGGCTGAGAAAGGAGAGGACAACAAAGACAGGGAAGAGGAGGAGGGAGAGAAGACCAGAAAACTCGAACGAGCCAAGGAAGGGGAAAAAACGAGAAAGGGGGTGACGAGGCAGGGGTCGCTAAGCAAGACGACAGAAAGGGGATTACGATAGATCAGGAGAGAGGGCATTGAGGTTATTGAGAAGGGGTTTCCAAGAGTGACTCAAAGCCCAACCTCCATCCCGATTAAGGTTGGAGGGGTGTTTATCGGCTCTTGTCTTCTTGTTTTGGATGTTCCATTTGTTCCCTTCGTGTTCTTTATCTTATTGTGTCCTTTCAATCTCTTTTTCTAATTGTTGCCTCCTATTAAATTTCTCTCAATTATGTTTTTTTCACTTATTGTTTTTCCTTATTCTTTTCTTTAACTTTAGGGTTCTTATGTCCTTTGTTAAATTAATTAATTTTCTGATTTGCAATTTCTCCAATTATTATTTCTTTCTCCTCCCTTTGACTTTCTTATCTTTTTGGATTGAGTGCCTCTCATCCTCCCCTCACCACCACTTCCCCTATTTATATCCAAGTCTGCTATCTATTCTTCACTTCTCTCTATCTGCTAATCATCCTGATGATGGATCATGGAGTATGATCCGAAACGTTGATGAAAAAAACAACACACAGTTTTATCCAGAAATCTTGACTACTTATGATAATGGACTGTGGAAACATAATGTTATTGAAAAGTAAATATATTGAAACTATGGCAAGTGATTTACCTCAAGATTCATTGTTTCATGTTGTCAATGATGCCGATGAGAAAAAATGGGCAGAGTTTGTAGGAAAAATTTACAAAATCCTACCACGGAAAAATGTTTTTAAAATGAGACGAACTAAAACCTATCTCCCTTTAATTGCTGCTTCAATCTATTTATAGTAAATGATAGTAGATCTAAAAATATCATAGTTTGAGGGCTACTAAAGTTTGATTTGATTTGGAGATTGGTGAGATTTTTTGGCTCAACGAGATTTTCCGGCGTGAAAATTCCAATGTGAGACAATTTTGGTGGGATGTGCCCACAATATATAGCCTATCGGCTAATGAAGAGGGAATAAGTTTAGACTAGAGACAATTGACGAAAGGGATTAGGGGAGGGGGTCAATATTATAGGGTTCAATTGTTGTTATAACACTTGTGCTTATAATATTCAATCTTACCACATATTTATACTATATATTGTAAATAAATAGTCCACTTTAAATTAAAAAAAGAAAGAAAAGAAGTTGGTCAAGATGGACTCATGCTTGAATACATGAGAATCTATGAATGTTATATATAAAAAATATATTAGAGTATATATAAAAAAATACAAGTGAAGTAAATAATTTTTGGTCTCAAATAAAATATCATAACTATACACTACAAGTGTATCATTTATAAAATAAAATGCTCATTTAATAAAATAAGACACACATTTAAACAAGTATTGTTATCATAGTGAGAAAATATTGTTCTTATGCGTACAACTATTGGGGTAGCAATTTATAAGCATTAGAGTATTTCATATTAATAGTTTTCCCTATCACAAATATAAAAGGTGAGCATAATAAATACCTTGATTTTCATAAAGTTTTAGTGTTCAACTATTGGTCTAGTTTTGTTTGATATAAGTTGTTTCTTAAATAATCATGTGTTGTTTTTATAACAACAAATATTTTTTTTGTGTTCAACTACAATCCATTTGTGTTGGATATAAAAGTTAGAGATAATAAAGTTTTATGGTTATCAATAGATATTTGTTCCAATTAGGTTACATATATTTATATTTTAAATAAAAATATAATATTTTACAAGCAACACATGATATATTTTTGTTTAATTATTTGGGGTACAATGATTGAGTTTCAATTAAATCTTTAAAAAATAAAAATTTGGACACTTGTCATAGATATGTTGATGTGGCAAGTTGTGTGACGACTCACACCTCCAAACCTTAGTTATAGATAGATAAGAGGCTAGCCATATTTCAAAAAAAATGGAGGTCCTAAGATATTCCATGCAACTACTACATGCTCACAAAGTTAGCCAACATGACTACTGACCCCTCTCCCATAGTACTAGCTCAAACTTTCCTACTTAGTACAACTTCTAAACATTTCAATTTATTTGAATTATTTTAAAAGTGTAAATTTAGCTAACTAACTTTTAATATATTAGTAAAGTTAAATGAATTAAAAATAAATTATAAAAATAAATCTTATTAAATAAAATATTTTCTATAAAATAAAATTAAAATTTTACATTAAAAATAATATGTAAAAATATAGTTATTAATATTATTTCTAAAAAAAATCAATTATAAATATCTCAACATTTATTTAAAAAACTTATGATTATAAATAAATTATTTCTTAAAATATTCTAATCAAAATATTATATTTTATATAATTATATTTATTTTGATCATAAATTAGTACTAAACCTATTGTGTTGTTTAACTACAAAAAAGTTCACACACTTTTAATTTGATGGGAATTACAATTGACAAATTAATTTTAAATATTTTTTGTATATTGCATTTATTGATTTCATAGCTTAGGGTAAATGAAAGGAATAATAGAGCTTTCTTCCACTACTTAAGCTCCACCTCTTTAATGTAAATGAACGAACTAATCTATATAAAGAATTGAGAAAAATGAGATTGCCCATGCGGGGCTACATTGGACGTAACAAACCATTTGATTAAAGACTTGAAAATTGACCTTCAAGACCTCTTAAATGTACCCATTGCAAACAAAAGTGTGATTGCTAGTAGAGACTTCATTGTAGGATGTATGTAAACAATACAATTTTTTTATTTTAATGTGTGATTTTAATGTCACTTGCATGGAAGCATTTTTTTCTGGTTTAGTTTTTTATTAGCCACTATGGTCCATCTTTCTTTCTTTAGAAACACTCTCCTCACTTTGTATTCATTTAGTTGAGAGAAAGTTCTCATATATAGTTGTCCCCATAAATAACAATTTAATCTTGAGAATGTTTCCACAAAGAGGGATCCACTGTATCCTCCTCCATTTGTTCCTTTATCATCACATTCAACAATGTTGGGTTACTTGGAACTAGATTTAAATATCCTCACACAATGTGATCTTGATGTGTGGCATTCTACCACCAAGTTATATGTTTCTCATAATATAGGGAATCTCCTCACCTAATAGTGGACATATTTTAGTAGGAAAGCCCAAAGATAAGTCAAATCTACCAAAATACACACATTAGAAGTGAGTGTGGACCTTAGGGTTTTTAGAGAGATGAAAATAAAATTACCTAGAGAATTTCCAATACCCTCTAATGTTGATGAGAGCTAGAAATGCAATGGTGGATTGGGAAATCTTACCCAAATAGGTGCTACCATAAAATTCTCCATTAAGGATTTAAATTCTAGGAACCAAGGCTTCTTAAAAATTTAGGCATTGTCCTAAGAGAAACAACACTTCTCCAAAATCCTACCTTTTTCCTCTAAAGTAAAACAAAAACAAAAATCCCTTTTGCACAACCTGATAAAAGGCTACTATTTCTACAAGCAAAGAGTTCCAGTAAGAAGATACCCTTTTTTTAAACTCTAGAAGACTTGACCAAAAATTATTAAATCAACATATTAGTGTCATTTCTACATAATGCTCATTATCCTCTTATACATCTTTCCCCAACACTAAAATAAACATTTTTTCCATTGTCTTTATCACCCCAAATCCCCCTCATTTATCTTAGACCTATAAATTATCTTTCTTGAGCCAAAGCTTCCTTTTCCCAAGTTTCTAAATGCTTAAACTCTCCAACCATTTTAGAGAAAGAATAAAGTAAAGGGCTAACATTGCCCTTAACCCCAACTTTGACATTCTTCTTCTCCCCATCCATATTTTTCTTTGATATCAAAACTTTTTTTAGGGTGTATTGTAGAAGCAAACTTCATCTCTTTAGCATGAAACCCTATGAATATATTAAACACTTACTTTTACTTATTAACTTGATTACGAGTTTGAGCCTAATTAATTGAATAATCAAGAATAGAATTACCTTTGTTATTTTTTTAAAAAAAGAAGGGAATTATAATTGTAAGGAAGTAAACACTTGCTCTTTTATTGGTGAAAAATACATATTTACCATTTTCATATTCTTTTTGGATTTACTTTGGAGTGGTTACTCTATGCAATAAAAAGTGTAAAAATGGTGTGTTTTCAATTGAAATTGGATTACACATAATATAAATTGTATCTATTTCTAAAGAATGATCAACAATCATAATCTTATCTATTTCTAAAGAATGATCAACACAATCATAATCTTATCTATTCCTATTTGTATTTATTCCCTAACCCCTACTCTCCTCAATAAGGGATATTAAAAGTAGCAACACCTTATTTAGATCATGCCCCAAAAGCATACTTTGTCTCTTACGCATAGAACCCTATGAATAAAAACATATTATAGAATATTACCAAATCCTTACTTATTTGATTATGTACCCTAATTTGATTTACCTCTTCTTTCTATATAGGAAAATCCTTATTCATTTATTTAGTATTTTCCTTGTCCCTTACCTCATCCATCCCATCTCTTGGTAACTAAGGGTTAAATCCAACACCAAACATTTGAGGAGAAAATAAGGACTAAATATAAATCATAAGCTATGTAGCCAAGCAAAATGGATATTTTTTGAATCCATGGTTGGTTCCTACCAATGTTAGATACTAACATTTACAATTTAATATGTCCATTCTCAAGAAATTATAAAAAAAAGTGGTCTAAATTTCATTTTGAACCACTAATCATGGATTATATGTTTGATTCATTGGAAAAAATTAAAATGTTTGAAGTAACCATTAGTGAATTTCAAAAGATATAATTTCATATATCTAGTATTATATGGTGAGCTCCAAGATTATAATAAAAATTAATATTGCAATTTAGGCCTATGTATGAAAAAGCTTATCAATATTATTATAATGTTCAAACACACCCATTTTGGTACCAATGAGTTTTTATGATTGAACCAACAAAATATCGATGACCAATCTTTCCTTCTTGAGTTCTAGGGTCACTATGATTCATTAATTACATATTTTAGCTTTAGCCTCAATTGATTTTTTATAATCTTAGTTTGTTTTATAACTTAATACTATTTTAATATATTATTCCCATTGACCTGCTTTGACCACTCCCAAAGATTAATATGATGAATTTATGTCTTATATTATTTATAATCAAATCACATCCTTTGACTTTTTCTCTAGATGAAATACATTAAATAACATATAAAATCAAAGCCATGGCTACAATGGCATATGTTGTTTAGCCAAGTGAAACACAAAAAAGGGTCCAAACTATTTTGAGTAGTTTCCATTGCTATGATGGTAAATTGAATGCACAAGACACAATTATCCCAATTCATACTCAAATGATATAACCAATGAATACGATTTGCAATCAATCTAAACATTGAGTGTCAAATTTTAATTAAATATTTATCTTGGGTGTATGAGAAAATTAAAACGAAAAGATTCAACACTAAAAATAACTCTCTCAATTCTTCTCAATTATTTCTAATGATAGGTTATGGAGCTAACTCAAATTGTCTGAACTAAGACTTGGATTATAATGTGTAATAGGATCAAGAAAATTTGACCCAACAAATAAGCGCACAGAAACCTCCATTCTTTGGTCTATTGTTCTTTCAATTAGAAAATAAAATTTTGGTCATTCATAGTTAGCTTGTTTCTAGAGATATTTTAAAAATTTGTGTTAAAAAACTAAATTGTTCACATTATAGTGTATGCTAAGAGCCAAACAATTCATCAATAGGAAAATATGAATGTTGTAATAAATTTGGAAATTGGTGAAATGTTGTAGTAAACATACTCTTGATATTGATCTTCAATTCACTACAATTTATCAAATCATTGTTTTTCCAATGATCTTTGACAACTTCGTTTATCTATAAATATTCTTTTACACAATAATCATTATATTCAACTATATTTATATACACTATGGGAAATGATTTAGGGTGGTTGTAGAGAAGGTATGAAAGCATAAAAAATGCCTACTAACATTGAACAATCTACATTCACTCTAGTAGATGAAATATCTATTATATATCAATGATGCTATTAAATTTCATTTTTAAATATTTTATCCAATATTTAGCAAAATACTTTAAATAACCAATATTCTAATGCATTGATTCATTCTCAATAGTTTGGAGTGCCTTCTTGATGTTTTTGGAAATGATACTTTTAACTACTTAATTGAAACCTGGAATAACATGTGACTTTCTAATTAATGACAACAATGACAATTGATATTGATAAAAAGAAAACATAATTATTTGGTGGAAGATGATATTTACCACCTAATTATAATATTTATCATATCTAAAACTTATTTTGATGTAAGACAATTTTGAACATCATAGAACTTTTTGAATAAAATCTCACACGAATAAACCTATAAATAAATAATTAAATCTAATGAAATACACATTTCTATCCAAACTCATATCTATTCCAATTCATATCTAAAACTAGCAATCACACCTTGGTGTGTAATGGGTACACCAAAGAGGTGTGGAATGTTGATTTTGAAAAATTGTAGTCTATAAGTTGCATATATTGTGTAGTACATGAAGTCAATTGGTAGGACATTTAGGAGGATAAAATTTAAAAATAATTTTTTTTTTTTTTTTACAAATAATTGAATATATTTATTCTTTTTTATGTATGTGCAAGTGATATTGCAAATGAATCATATTGAATGAAGAATGAATACATAGAATATATATATCAAAGGGAAAACATTTTGTAAATTGCATTATTCAATTAAAAATGAAAAACATGGCTCCATTTCCATTTACATCTCCATCTCTATCTCTATCTTCCTCGTCATCTTTATCCCATATCTTTATTCCCCCCCTCTCTCTCTATATCTCTATCTCTCCTTTTCTCTCCCTCTTTCCCTAATGCAAACATAACATGAGCCTATTGGTAATGGAGCCTAATTATCTTCTTGATTCAGAGGTTTCTTTTAAGTGGATGCATAGTTGATTTGAACCTATCACTTCTCCATTGAGACTGTACAAACAACATCATTTGCTAAATGACCTACACATTATATTTATGATTATTTGTTATATATAATATATACTATTAAATATAAATATAATATATATTTTGTTTATAACATAAATAACAAATATATAAAAATTAAACATATAACACAATTAGTATGCTATAATAATAATGTCAAAATATATATTTAATACTATATATTATTTCAATACTTTTTAAAATATAACTCCTTTTTATAAATTATATTAATAACATATTTATTGCAAACAATTTGTACATATGCAATAATATTTATTTTACATATAAAATTTCAAATTATAAATATCAAATTGAAACCTTATATATATATAAAAACTTTTAATATATTTTTTATGGACTAAGTATCCTAACTAAAACCATTAAAAGTAAAGAGTACATGAAAGTAGCTATTTAAAATTAACTTCAATTTTTTGTGATGAATAATGAATATTCAAACTGTGTTTCTTGTTCGAGGTACTTGTATTTTCAGTAATTTAGACATGGTCATTGATTATATTATCATTATTTCATTTCTAGGTTAACTCTTAGAAAGAAGAATAATAATTTTTAAAATGTTTTTAGTTTAGAAAATGACACCTCCAAACGAAATTGAAAATAAAGAATATGTATGTTCCTATGAAAGGTAATAGGAAAAACAATAATATTATTTTGTGAAATTATCTACCCAAATATGTTTTTTAGAAAACAAAAGAAGCATAACCATCATTCCTTGAACATAGAGTTCACTACAATCTAAACCTTTAAATTGGAACCAAGAGTTTGAATTGTAGTAGAGGATGTTAGACATTCCAAACTTTTCTTATTTTAGCTACTTCAGTTATATTTTTTTTAAGCATTGATTATAATAATCAATTAATTCCTAGGTTAATTTTCAAGGAAGAAGAAGAAAACTTTCAAAAAAATTACCGATCTAAGAAATGATACATCCCAAAAAAATTCAAAAAAATAGAAATATTTTGTATATGCTTATGAAATAGGCTATATATTTGAAGTATTTAATAAAGTAACAATAGAAATAACAAATACAAAAAATACTTCAAACTATTTAAATGCATCATTCAACACATAATATATGACAAATATTTAGTTGTATCAATAAATAAGTGATAGTATGAACTTTTTTATGTCAGGACAATTATATTTTTCTTTTCTTACTATCTTATTTTGATGATGGATCATAGTGTGATTCTAAACATTGATGAAGAAAAAGATTTACATATTCTAATTCAAAAAAATTATTAACAGTAGTTTTATAGTAACAAAACATTAAACAATTAGATAATAACTTTTATAAATCAACAGCCTCATAAATTCTGTTTTATCTAAATTTTCATCCTTACATGTATTTCTTTTGTGAATGCTAAAGAAATATCTCTTGATCTTTACCATAATGACCAATATACATTTATGAAATTACAACAAAAAAAAAAAACTAGATTAAATTTACCATGATCATACTCAAAACATAATTTTTTAAAAAAAATGGACATTAAAGATCACCCTTAGATCACAAACCAAATCCATGTTTACAATCTCAAAAATTAAATTTTAATGCTTTCACCAATGTTTGATTAGAAAAATGCACTAAATAATCAAATATTGAAATATAGATGTACAAAATATCAGATTTTTAGGTGTGACGATTTTACTGCAAGGATTTTTCTAGAATTTTCTATCCTCCTCATTAGGTATCACTAAAGTTAGTTTCTCTGCAAGTTTGACGTGTTCCCAATTATCTTCTCATCATTAATAACAATTGGGTAACGTCATTTTGAAAAATGTAGATTCCATATGCCCCAATACTCCTGAAAAATTAGAATAACTCTACTTATTACAATGTGTTACAAGGTTTGTGAAGAAGAATCTGATAAAGTTTAACATATGAAATAGTTGTGCCAACCATTGCATTTACATCATCAAGAGTAAGTAGTTGGTCTCCTTCCAACAGAAAAATTAATTTTAAAATTTAATAAAATTGAAACTCCATATGTCAATAGGCACTTATACAACTGTCTTAATTTTACTTCATTGCTATCGATGCACTTGCATGTGGTCGAGCTCTTCAATGGATGATGGGTGAACAAAGAAGTAGACAAGGGTAGAGAACGTGGAGATTGAAGCTGCATATTTTCAAAGGACACCAACATTGCTTCCAATAGAGTCCTCCTGTGTGTTTGCATTATGCGCCTTACACTGTGCTCTCTTATCCCTCTATATTTGTTCAATAATGTTGTATCATCACTATGTAGAATGTTTAGTAAACTATCACAAGCAATTTCTGAAAATAGACGAGGCTTACTAAGAATGCACTGTTTCATCATCACGACTGGGAATCATGCTTTTCACAAAAGATGCTTGCAACCAGAAACCAAACTGATCTTTTCTGCCGATTTAATATTTTTTGACCAGAAAATCTATGTTTCATCTCCAATATAGCGGTCCGCCTACGTGCCTTCGAGCCTGAGGGGCGGCATCGACCTCTCTGGCGACACCATGCGATGGAGAAACGATGAGAATTCTATTAAGGTTACGAATCTTTCCACGGACACAAGGGATGCCGACCTGCACGAGCTCTTCAAGTTGTTTCGGCACATCACACATGTGCATGTGGCAATGGACCAGAAGACAGGAGTTAGAAGAGGCTCTGGTTTGGTTACTTTCATCAACAAGGAGGACGCCCAGAGAGCCATCAACAAGCTCAATGGTTATGGTTATGAAAACCTCATTCTCAGAGTCGAGTGGGCTAGCCCTACACAGACATGAGATCAAGTGTCTTCAGGAACTCAGGACTAGTTTTTCCCTGCACTCTTGGGAAGAGGAAGGTAATGGAAGCGACGGTTGAAAATCTGGATGCATCCCTGACGAATGAGCAAATGTGGGATCTTAATGATTTGTCATTTGATATGGGAAGTAGAATGGGTAACTATTTTCTTCATATATTTAGAGTGGAATTAAGTAGTAGTTTGGTCAATGTTATGTTGTCCTATAGTGTAGTTTGTTCACTTTGTTGAGGGAGAATTGTAGCGTTATGTTTATCACAAGACATTTGATTTCTTCTGTTTCAAACTCTGCCTATGTTTGATGTGATTTTCTCAATTTTGAATAAATATAAAGTATATTTATTAATGTAGAAAGATTGTGCTCTTTGTTTAGGTGTGTTATATTGTGTTCCTCTGAAAGATAAATCATTTTAAGATTGGTATACAAAAATGGATGACAAGATGAAGACCTCCTTTTTTAAAAGAGTTTTCATTGGATCAAGGACAAGTATACAAAAATAGTGAATGCGCTTGTTGAATTGTATTAAATAGCATGCTTAATATGCTTTCTATCGTGGTTCTGCTAATGCAGGGTGCTTGCTTTGTATCTACTCTATCTTGTTGATTGGTGAAATCAAAGGGTCAATTTTTTTGTCAAATATTTGTTTTGAGTCGGAAGGAAAATGGATGATATGGAGTGGGAAAGGGAAGATAAGGAATTGGAAAGAAGTAGAGAGTATGAGGGGATAGTGAAACGTATGAGGAAGATGGAGGAGGAATTGTAGGGTTTGAGAAGAAAGATTAACCCTGCATAACAGTAGAAAAATGCAAGTTATGTCGTTATGTTTTCTGCACCGCCTCAATCCATTACCACGCGGCTAAATGTCCTGCCAGCTGGAATCCTTTAGCTTTCTGTGTGTAGTCATTTTGGCAGCAAAGGATATTAACAAAGGAATATGCCTTCGAAGTCAACATTATTCTTTAAATAGGGATCTGGTGTGGAAGCTCCCATAATGGCATACAGGCGAGAATGATGCCAACAAAGGTCGTCAAATTTAATTTCTTTGATGGAGACACATTTAAAGCGAGATAAAACAATAAAAAGCATCGAACAAAGCATATTAAAAACAGTATAAAGACCGGGATGGGTAAATAAATGGCCACAATCAGTTCAATCATTAACAAGGTTTATTGTATAATGTGAGTCATTGATTATACTTTTTAAGTTGATCTGGTTCATATTAGATACACCTTCGGCGTAAATTAACTATTTATGATTACTAATATTCTACATCTATACGTTATTTCCCAACAAAGATAATATTATGGACACAGCATACATACATGAATTATATTGCTATCTCGAGCATATACATTTTTCTTTCCTATGAATTAGGTACCGACCGTTTATGCACGTTTATGCGCAATTGCTAGGAAAATATTATAGTACACGTTTTCTCTTTATTATTATTGTTTATCAAAAGTATTATGTGGGGGCAGATATAAAGTGGAAGGCTAAAATGTTGATAGCCCAGTTGAGAACTAGCTCTCATCATTTGAGATGTGAAATGGGGAGATGGACAATACCCAAGGAGGCATGGGCTGATAGGATTTGTTGTTTCTGCTCTTCGGGTTTAGTGGAAACAGAATGGCACTACGTCATGCAGTGTAAAGCTTACGAGGACATTAGGTGCAGTTACTTGGATCTGTTTAAAGTCAAATCGTTAGAGGCTTTGTTTGAAGAGGAGAAGATCGCTGAAACAACAGGTTACCTGATCAAAATACACAGTAGAAGAAACAAAATCAGCAAAGAGTTAGAGGGAAACATAGAGTAGTCGGTGGGGTCGGCGGCTGCTCGGTTTGTTGCAAAATGTGGTTTCATTTCTGTCACGTGGGTCCCATAGGCCGCTGGTCTCGTGGACGTAATTAAAAGCATTCATTCATTCATTCAATTTGTTTTGACACGTGTTAGTGCAACCTCAAAAATTCCATTGGCGTAAACGGTTTGGAACCACAACACGTATGTGTTGTGCGTGCAATGAGACAAATGTACCACCAGAACTGGAATTTGACGGTCACCTACATCAATGAAAATCTTATGACGTTTGATCATTTAAATGCCTATCAAAAATACTGTTTAATTTATAAATTTTTATACAAAATCTTTTATAAATGCTATATCTTGAAAAATCATAAAACAATGATAAGTATTAGTAATAAATATAAAAATCTACTTATAATTAACAATTAACAAAAGTTTCTAAGTTCATATTAAAAACAAATCTTGTTAAATATATTCTAAAAGTTAAAAATAATTATATTCTATTTTGAAAAGATTCTAAATTAATATATATTTTTATAATAATATTATAAATCACATATATTAATATAAAAAAATGATAACTATTATAAAAATGTCAAAGTTTCTAAATTCATATTAGAAAATATTCAAAAAAGTTATTTCTATTCTAAATTAATTTATCTTTTTATAATAAAAATTATAAAATGAATATATATTATATTTTTCTTATAATAATTTTTTACGGTTTAGTAAAAATATAGCAAGTCAAACTATACAGTCTAATCAATTTTATAGCTGTAATATACGGTCTAAAATTGGAAAAACGGTCAAATAGACCATCAAATTCCAGGCCTGAGGTCCACATTGAGTTTTCTCCGACCCACATTCGAGACGTGTTTACGTGGCTACAAACCCCTTTCCACCCACGATACATTTCTCTTTCGTGTTTGCAACTTTTTAGCAAAGCACGTTTTCTGGCAGCATAAAGACCCTTCGCCTGTCGCTCATTCTTCACAATCTTCACATCCTTTACATTTCAAAACGGTGTGGGAGATCAAAGGGCTGAAAATATTGGACTTTGTGGGAAATTTGTGAAATACCCTCTGATAAAATGGCAGGAGCAGCAGAGAAGTTGAGATTCATGGCAATTTTAGTTGTGATGATGATGGTGGTGGTGGTGAGTGCACAGGAGGCAGAGGCGCCCAGTCCAGCAATGATTACAGGCAAAGCTTCAATGGCGATGACGCCGTCTGTAGCCGCTGGTCTCGTGGGATCCTTCATTGCTTTTATGGCCTGCCTTTTACACTGAGGCGTTGAGCACATGGATTAGGACAGACCTAGAAGAAGTGTGTTTTGAAAAGATAACAATGAGCTGATTTTGTTCGTGGTCATCTGGTCTCGATGGCCATGGAGAACGCTCTTGTTTAATGCTCTGAGGCACAGATTTCATTGGGAGATTATTTGATTAAATTGTTTAGCCCTATAGAAAATAAACGGATCCTTTTTTCGATCCGTAAACATCTGGCGTTTATTTTTGCTTTATTTATTTATTTTATAAAGTAACATTCTTCCGGAAAAGTTTGGATTTGGCTATGGTGCTTGAAAATAGTTGTAATAGTTTTCAGATTTTGCAGATCTACTGTTACTTTCTTTTCTGTATTTTTGGTGTGTTTTGGTGTAGCAGATCTTTGAAACTCAATTATCAACGCATGGTTGAGCAGACATAAGAGGGTAATGGTGCTCTGTTTTTTTTAATTGGCTGATTTTGCTTTGGAATTCTTCTTTAAAAATGAAGAAGGGAAAAGTTTCTAGAGACATTTGAGACGCAGGGGAGAAGCATAGCTCAAACTTCCCTACTTATTGGCAACTTCTAGTCATTTCGATATATTTTAATTATTTTAAAATTGTAAATTTAGTTAAGTAATTTTTAATTTATTAATAAAGTTAAATGAATTACAAATAAATTATTAAAAATAAATTTTATTATATAAGATATTTTATTTTAAAGATAAATTTATTAAAAAATAAAATTATTATATCATTTAAAAAAAATTCAATTATAAATATCTCAATATTTATTAAAAAAATCTTATAATTATAAATATTATTTCTTAAAATATGTTAATCAAAATATTATATTTTTACATAGTTATATTCATTTTGATTATAAATTAGTACTAAATTTATTGTCTTGTCTAATTAAGAAAATGTTCTCGGAAATTATTTTTCAAATAATTTTTTATATTATATTTAGATATTTTCTTTAGTGGTCATTTTTATTATATTTAGGTATTTTTTTAGTGATCACTTTTTACATTGTGGTTAAAGAAATAAATCCTTGTCTATTATTTTCAATTAACACTTTTATTTGTAAATTAAAGTGGAAAAATACACCAATCATTAAAATCACCTTATTATATAGAAAAAGTTATCAAGTTCAAATAATTTTTTTACTAAATATATTAGTGGTTAGTTAAATCTTTCTAAAAATATGTTGGAAAGTATGTACTTTTAAGAATGTGATGTTTTATTAGGATTTAAATATAGAGTTTTTGTCTCAAATTCATTGATCCATAATTCATGAGTAGTTGTTCACATGAACCTATCTCTCACAAGTATGAGTGCTTTGTGGATCACCTATGCTCATGAGAAATGGGTTTGTATGATCCACTACTAAAAAATATGGGTCAACAAGTCTAACTCAAAAATCACATAATTGAATCTTGATAAAACATCATAATTTGACACATTGTGAAAAGACGACTCCTACTTATCTATGGATGAGTTAAAAAAACTCTATAATTAATGTTTCATAATGTACAACACTTGTTGAAGGTTTTACTAAGGAGATAGCAAGCTAAGTTGACTTGACCTTGAGAGAAACTTAATGGTTACACACATTTGAGTCATAGTATTGGGATAAATGGCCTTTTGGGAAGTCTTGATTCTTCACCTATGACCCTCACCTAAATGCAATGAGTGCCAAGCATGCCAAACTTATTAGAGATAGAAATTTTGGAACCAAAAATCATAAAATTATGACCCAATAAGTTTGACTCAAAACTATACAATTAAATCTTAATAAGACATCATAATTTGTTAGATTACAAAAAAAATACTTCATACTTACTCATTTTTAAAAGGTAATCATAGAAAAGTGAAATAAGTGTATCTAATAAAGACCAAAAAATGATGATAAAATCTTTAAATGAAGAGAATGAGCATACTATGGAGTGATATAATGCTTCCGTAGACAATGTGATTTCATTTGTGTGATAAAATCTCATAAGAAAATCAAGGACAAATGGATCACATGTCACAATGTGTAAACATGTCAAGATTAGTGATGTAAGCATGAATATGAGCTAAGTATAGAGGGTTGTGTGAATCTATGATGTAATTTAAATAGAGCTCTATAAAAGTGTAAATAAGTTTGAGTTCACAACTATACAATTAAAGTGTAAAAATCTAACAAGAGTAATCAAATGATATAAAAACTAAGTATAATTTATTATAGATGATTTTTTAAAATCTTAAATTAGATCTAAAATAGAGGTGAAATATTAACCTTGAAGCACATGTAAGATTGCATAGGGTGCATGAAAGATAAGATATGTTAAGAAGCACACCAAATCCTATAAGAAAGATAAATCAATGAAGTGAAGTGTACAATAGGAAGATCAAATTTAAAAGTAATATGTGAAATAAAAAATTAGATTTGAAAAACTCTAATATGATGAAAAAGTCTATAAGGAATACTAGGTTGTGTAAGATCAATAGATTCATCAAAAATGTAAATGAAAAATAATTTAGGGTTTTGAATATGATATTTACAACTCAACACAAATTAATCTAGATTAATAAAAAGACAATTGTACATATACATAATTTTAGAATTAAATATCCATCTACCAAATTATATTAAATACATTGAATAATTTATTATCTTATTGATTGATGATGGATAATAGAATGTGGTCTATAACATTTATTCAAAAATTTACAGGCAATCAAATCCATAAACAACAAAATGTGAATTGCTTTAAAAGCTATGTTGATCTTATACTATTTTTGGGATCATGCTCATGAATTGGAGTTAAATTTACAGCTATAAATTCGTCCTCTGCATCTAGAGTTAACCCTATAAAATGTGGAATTCTTTGCTTACTTTGTTCGTTTCTTTAATCTCAGGGTCAGCAATGTTGAGAAATGCCTTGCATTATTAGGCAGTGGAACGTTCGCTTTGCGAGGGTTTGTACTCTAGTTTAGAGATCCCTTTTCCAAATATTCGCCAGACATTGTTGGGCTTTAGAGAGCCTTTTCAGGGAATATGCTTCCAATCGTTAATTTAAAAATATAAACTCGTACATTACTTAGCAGTTACGCAAACAGGACAGCCTGTTTCACACATGATGCACCATTATTATGTTTGCCAATTAGCTGTCCTGGCTATAATTCGGTTCCCTGTCAGAATCGGGCGAATGTTTTATATCGCGCTTTTACAAACCCGTTAGAAACGGAGGAAGCCAGTGTGTGGGGCGGCACTATAAATATCCCTCGCCCAAACAGATCTCTCCATTCATTTCCCTTGGATTTTCCTCTGTTTTACTGTGGTTTTTGCCAGACAAATCCCACGTCTTGGAATGGCAGGAGCAAACAAGTTCTGTTGCGTAGCAGTTTTGACCATGATAATGACGGCGTGTGCAGTGAATGCTGCGGAGGAGGCGCCGGCTCCCAGCCAATCTCTGGTTGCAGGCGCCGCTTCAATGGCCGCGCTGCCCTCTGTAGCAGCTGCTCTGGTCGGATCTCTCGTTGCTTTTTTGGCCTGATCTTCCCGCTGAGGCGTTCGCCGCATGGACGAGGGTTTTTTCCCTTCTGCATATATTTGGCTCTGGCGAATCCGATTGTTTGGTTATTTGAAAGGGCCGTTTGTTTATTTCATTGTTTTAGCCTTTTAGGACATAATCTGTTCAGGACAGATCCACGTGTATATTGTTGTAATCCGTTCTGATATAAATATAAACGTATTCTTTCTGGAAATTTTGGGGTTTTCTGCTATTGAGTGTAAGAGGGGCCATGACAGAGACATCCCTCCATTATTGCCATAATGCTCACTACGGCTGCACATGATATCCTTAGTGTGTTTATATAAATTTGTGTACATATTTCACTATTTTACAGTCAAAGAGGGGAAATAGGAGTAAATAGACGGTGGAAAATATACAGCTGACCTAAAGTTTCCGAGATATATATATATATATATCTCTTGGAAACTTCAGCGTTTAGTATTTTCTGCTGAGAATCTAGAGAGGATAAGTTCTTTTGTGTTTATATGGAAGAATGGACGCCAATCTGTATGGGATGAATTTGGATTTAAATATTTTTTTAAAAATAGATTGGCGTGCTAAAATAGATAGCATCGTGTGATTAATTTAAAGTTTTGCTTAAGAATTTTATAATATATTGTTTTTATGGTAGAGAGTAGTCAATCGGAAAGGTGGGAGAAGATTGATGACTTTATTAAGAGTTGTAGTCCTTTTCTTAATAAAGAGAAGATTAAGGACTGACTTCATAATAAGCTATGGTTTTGTTAATGATATAAAATTAAAGGTTATCAAGTAATTAAATGTATGCAATGTTTAAGATGCTAATATTAATGTAATATTGGAGATATTTTTGTTATGTTGATGTTGTGTTATTCTAATAATAATTTAATATTGGAGTTTATATACTTTCGCTATGTGAGATTCTAGTTTATTTGTTGTTCTTTTAATGATATTTTTTTATGTTAATTAATGGTCTGAGGTTGTCTATACATATAAGAAGATCTTAGTCACTTAATTTGAGGTATTTGGTGTGTAGCCAACCAAACTAATAGTCAAATTCTAAAGAAGTCAACTTCAAGAGTGATGAATATAGTGGGCTAGGTTTTGACACAACCCCAATGGGGTAGCATTCAAATCTTAGAGAATCCAACCTGAAGCATTTTGGCTTTTGAATCATGTGAACCATATAACAACATGAACTGGTCAAGGGGAATGATCTCACATGACTTAGTTTGAGAAGGCTAAAGTGCTATGGGATTGGAGTCTTCACTAAGGTAATGAATAAGGCTATTTTGATTGATAGATTTAGGGTTATGGTCAATGTGTGCCAAATAAGACAAGGCGAGAACTTTAACAACACATTTATGATAGTACTCAATATAGATGTAAGAAAATGAATTAAAAAGGTAGCACACGTAATTTTGTCCAAATATAATTCACCCCCTCCTTGGTTTATATGTGGAACTACATTAGGCATGAATGTCAAAGGAAGATACAAAGTAAATGAAATATACAATACCTCACAACTACTTGTATACTAATAGAGAAACATCCTCCATACATTCACACATGCCATTATTTGTACCTACAAAACCAAGGTGACAAACTAATAATAATTATGAATCATTACATTCGTTATAGGTGTGAAATTTGGTAATGTGTAAAGGTGTAGTGTAGTATATGACAATGTTTATAAGAGAATGTAGAGTTGTGACTAAATTGTCCCCCACAAGGTATACACATGACACAAAGGTGAGAAAGAATAATGGCTAGGGCAATTGTTGAGTTTGACCAATTTAGCCTCCACAATGTCATTCAAGTATAAAGCCTTGTAAAATGATGCATATTTTAAATGGAATTATATATGAGGCAATCATGAGGATGTAACCTAGCTGGCCCCTATGATGTATTAAAGCATAATATAAAAATGGATTTATGATACATAGCTACACAATTACGAGGATGTGACCAAGTTGGCCCCCATGACACATTCAAGTATGAAACCAAGTAAATATGATAATGGAGTCATGATGTATAGGGTGATCATGAGGATGTCATAAAGTTAGCCCTCATGATGTGTACAAGCATGAAACCATGTAATATGAGACAAAGATAATATGTCATCTAAAATTGAGTGCATGACATCATCATGGATTCAATTTGAGAAGTGAGAAATGGGTAATGACCAAATATGGCAACATGAATGATCCTATATGTGAAACCATGTATGATAAAATCCTAAAAGGATATGTAGTAGTATGTAAGATATGGGCATGTAAGTACAATGCTCTATATTTTCATATAAGATTTGTTCATGGATAAATGATAGTAGAATTTTTGGTAAAATAAGATAAATGTAATGTAAAATAGTAAAATCATGAAAGTCCAATAAGATAAATGTAATGTAAAATAGTAAAATCAATTATGTACAATCTATATGCTAGTTTTGTGTCAATACAACATTGATGTAATTTTGGAGTACAAACACTTTTTCTATGTGAAATTCTAGTTCAATCAGTGATCTTAAAATGATATTTTTGTATGTTAATGAATGAATTGAGATTTCCTATTATCTAGAAGGATTTATCAATAGTAGCTTGTGTTAATGTAAAGAGCATTCTCATGGCTTGTGATAATAGTGGAAACACTTCAATGATCTATGGTACACCATAGTACCTCCCAAATGCTCACATGAATATATTGATCATCCCACTCTCTCCAACAAGTGTCATACATACTCCAATAATTATGCATAACACTTTGCACATAGGAAAACACCATTGTGGTAATCATTTTCATCCAAATATTTTACATTTCTATTGCTTCAACAAGCTATGGTGCATCTCCATGAAAATTTGGAAATTTTAACTTAGACAAATTCTTACTACACTAGGGTGAGTGGATGGAAATGTCAGACCAAAAGGAAGTCCTAAGTGGCCACTTTTATTCTTAAATCAAGAAAAAATGATCTTGAAATTTAAGATAGTTATGCTTAAAATTAAAAGACACAATAAGAACAAGAGTCGCATTGTTCTAAATCTACTTTCTAAACTACTATTTTTTTAATGGAGACTAAGGGGTTCAAATAGGGGGATCATACAAAGTGCTCGTGTTTTTATCAAAAAAACAAAACATAGCATCTGTTGTGCTCCCCTTAAAATGTTAATTTTTTTTAGTATTTCAAAAATCACTTCAATGAAAAATTAGCTAACACCATTTAGTTTATGCTATTTTTTGCTAATTTTTTAATGAATGTATGACTTTTTACTAATTTTCTAAGTGGACACATCTTAAAAAAATAAAAAATTGACCATGTCCCCCTAAAATGATACCTTTAAAATCAAATAAAAATATGAGTGAGTTAAAATGTACTCGCGTTTGTGTGAAGAAAAAATTAAACGTACCTCTTCATCTCTATCTCCAAGTATATCTCTCTATCCATATTTTTCCCTACCTCTATCTCCATATCCATCTCTACCTATCTATATCTATGTCTCTCTCCTCTCTCTTCCTCTACATCCACATCCCTCTCTATCTCTCTATACTCCCCTCTATCTATACCTCTCTCTCTCCCTCTCTATACATTGATCTATCTCTCCTTCTCCCTTTCCCTCTCTAGACCTATATCTCTACCCTGACGAAATCCCGATCCTTTGATCTATCCTGGAAAGGATTTTGCTCGAGTTGATTTTTGATCGGATGCCGATCGATTGAGGTCGAGATCGACGCGATGTTCGATCTTTGACGCCTCTCTCTCTCTTGTTCGCTTCACATCTCTCTCTCTCTCTATCAATAACTCTCCCTCTATCTCACTCTCATATCTTGCCTATCTATCTCAATCTCTCTCTCCTCCTTTCCTCTAAATATCTCAATCTCTCTCCTCCTTTCCTCTAAATATCTCAATCTCCCCCTCTCTTCCTATTGGAATACTCAAAGCAAGTATACTATGAATGTGTTTGTTGGAATTCCAAAAAATGGTGAATAGGCATGTGGATCCCATGATTTAGGACCCACATGCTTTGTTTTACTCTAAAATTTGTGCTTTATCTGACATAGAAACACACTTTTCATGGTTTTGACAAAATATCAATAATCATTTAACAATTCTACCATTTTTTTGTTTTATCAATGTAGAAGAACTAAATTGCATGTTTTTAGAACCAGTTTGATATTGTGGGATCACCCTAATATTTTCATGTTTTGAAGATTATAATGATAGTTATCATGTTTTTTGTTTGAATTGATAATATGCAAACATTGTTTTTATATTTTTTACTAATTCTATTAGATTGATATAGAATTGAATATCATAGGTCAAGGAAGTTGGAAAAAAAGTCAAATTTTGGAGTGTGAAGCCAAAAGCAAACTAGATAACATTGTGCAATTGGTGAAATTGAATTCTAGAGTTTAAGGTACATTCTCTTTGCATTTACCCAGGTTTTCTCATGCCACCTTGTAAACACAGTAATGTGCTATATATCCTAGTGCCAATTCACTTCACTGTAGCCCAATTGTTGACCCTTTCATGGTTCATATCCCTTCTCTTTCTACTAATTTAGCACTTGTCAATATTTTTTAATTCTCATGGATTTTTTTATCATTACACTCACTTAGCCAAGCTAATATCAACATCATAAAATTAATCCTAATTATAAAATGTTTAACTCTAATGATATATTATTGTACTGTAGAAAAAAGTAATCCTTTTTCACACTTAATTTGGGAATAATTGATATAAAATTATCCTAATAATGCCTTGATTTAGTGTTGTAATATGTTGTACACATTCACATTGAATCTAGGGCCCCTTTTAATAAAAATGTACACTTAAATTATACCTTATTTAGAGTGTTGTAAAGTGGTGTATTACACTTTCACACTTATCTAGGGTTTTATTAATTAATTGTGGTTAATTGAGCTTAATTGGCCCTTTAATTCAAATTCAAGCCCTCTTAATTGCATTTTTCAAGGATCTATCCCAAAACCCATTAATGATATTGCATGACATTTACATTGGAAAAATTGGTGTCTAGGAAATCTATGCTAGGAACCATTTGCCTTTACTGGCAAATGAGTCCTCCTAACATAGGACCACCCTTTCTTTGCATATTTGAGGCAGGTTTTTGATGTTATTCCACCTCCATGAAGCAAGGTCTTAGAAAATGGTGCTAGGAACCACTCGCCTTTCATGGCGAATGGGTCCTCTCCACATAGGAAATCCCTTTCTTTGCATTTTTGAATTGAGTTTTTGATGTTATTTCATGCCCCCGAAGCATGGTCCTAGAAAGTTGTGCTAGGAACCATTCTCCTTTAGTGGCGAATGGGTCCTCCCCACATGGGAAATCCCTTTTTGCATTTAATTTTAGTGGGATCATAATGATTTTCAATTCTAGATTTGGTGTTGGCTTGAATTATTTGAATTTCAGGGTTAATCCTTAGATTTAGTATAAATATAAGGTTAATTCACATAGTTTCATCCTAAGTGATCCTAGATCTTCATGAGCATCCAAGAGTACTTTCACAAGAGCATTATAGAGTTCACAAGAGCATTTTAAAGGCATTTAAGGGAAGATTATTGAAGTCTTATTCTAACAATTCAAGATCATATCATGATGTCAAAGGCATAATCCATCAAGCATGTGGTTGAGCTAATGTTGCTGATGTAGCATTGAAGATCCACTTACAAGAATTGTTTCACATCTAACTTGAGATCAAGATCTACATTCTTCATGGCCACTTCCTGTAAAGTTTGCAGATTTACATTCCAAGACATCTTCCAAGGTATCATCATTTGATGTTTCATGTTTCATGTCCTTATTTCATTGTTCCATCATTTGGTTTAATTACCTAAAAGGGGTTTGACCGAGGAAAACCTCCATCCTCTAACAATCAACAAGTTGTCCTCCTCTTAAATGTGTGATTGTAGGTGTTTAGGTTGGAGAGAAAGATTTGGAGAAAAGTTGTCAAAGTTGAAAAGTTGAAAAGTTGAAAAAGTCATCTATATTGTAAGATCATGAAAAGATCCCCACATAATTTGTTTCAAACTTTTGGGAGCTAAAAAATCTAGGAACCAAGAGCGTAAAAATTGAAGTATAGAACCCATAAATCAGTTTTCCAAAACCTTTAAAGGACCCATTCACCACTAAAGGTGAATGAGTCCTCAGTGAGGCTTGAAGTAGTGAAAGCTTGGGATCTAGGAGTGGAGACTGAGAGGAATAAAACCCAAAATTTAGTTTCCAAAACCCTAATAGGGACCCATTTACCACTAAAGGCGAATGAGTCCTCTGTGACCTAAAAATAAGTTTTCAACAAGGTACACATTGTTTTAGTCTCTCAAAAATTCCCTTTTTATTGCTATAAAAGTTAGGATTAGTTTATGATTGTTATTTTGGCATTTTGGCCCTCATAATTGAGTGTAACAGATCCCTACAAAAACATAGTGGCTCATCATCTTGTTCATTCATTTTGGTGAGCCTGATTTTTCTATGTTTCATTTTGGTGAACCCAACTTATTGAACATTACAATTTTCTGATCATCCTAGGTTAGATCTTGCATTCATTTGCATCTCACTTGCATTGAATTAGATCTCATTTAAGGTTTCTTACTTCACATTCAAATTTGCATCTCATCTAGGGTTTTAGAATTGTATTGTTTTGCATTCTTTAAATATAAAAAATACAAAAAAAAAATAGTCACTTTGTATATCATTTAGATCATATAAATTTTCATTTGAAAATCAAAATGAAATTGAATTTCAAAAGGTGTTACATAGGTCATCATTTACCCTTCATTTCACTTGCATTAGGTCATCAAATTTTGGAAATTTCTATCACAAGAGTTATAGTTTGAAACTGGGCACAAAAACACATAAAACAACTTAAAAATTGTAGTTTTCACCTTTCTAAAACCCTAATTTGGGACTTTATACCACAAAATTTGCAAGTCTAAAATATTCTACCACATTTACCATGAGATGAATTTGAAAGTAACAAATTAAAGTGATATCCCTATGGAATAATTCAACATCCTTGATACTATGAACAAGATAGCAAAATAAGCAAACTAAAAGCATGAAATACATATTGAATACCTATCCCATATTGGACTGGTGTCACTTGTGCAAAGTGACCCTTTCCCAATCCTTAGTAAGATCAATGATAGATGTCTTGAAGATGGAGTGATGGTGGGAAAAATCAATTCTCAATTGATGAGAATGAACTTGCATCGAGATGTTGTAGCTCCAATTGTGGAGGGTGAAGCTTTCATTTTTAGATTTTCTTGATGAGAGATTGGCCAATGAGATGAGGCCACTTGTCAACTTTTGATAGGTTGGAGGATGAGCACATTTTGACCAATGTGCCAAAATTTTAAAATTGTTGAGTGGGGGGACATGTAAGACTTTCAGAATTTTATATTCTGAGTGGGGGATATGTCAGAATTTAAAATTCTGAGTGGGGGGACATGTCAGAACTTAAAATTTTGAAAATGCTGAGTGGAGGATATGTCAGAATTTAAAATTATGAGTGGGGGACATGTCAGAATTTAAAATTCTGAAAATGCTGAATGGAGGATATGTCAGAATTTAAAATTTTGAGTGGGGGATATGTCAAAATTTAAAATTCTGAAAAATGCTGAGTGGAGGATATGTTAGAATTTAAAATTCTGAGTGGGGGACATGTCCGAATTTAAAATTTTGAAAATGCTTAGTGGGGAATATTCCTCCAAGATGCCATGTTGAAAGAAAATAGGGATTTTAATAAATCCATAAATTTATTTATTTGTGCAAGTGGGTGGTTAGGTTAATTTAATTAGGATTAGATTAGCCTAATGATGATTAGGATGTTTGACCTTTATGACTTAAATATTTGATTTATTTAAATCAGAAAAGGATGAAATATGCAGTTGGAGATTTAATTAAATAAAGTTTGGTTTATTTAATTAAAGGGATTGATTTATTTAATTGAAAGGTTAATGTTAAAGTTTGTTTAATTTTAAATTTATGACCTTAGGAGATGGAAATTAATGAGATTACCCGGTGAATGGATGAAGATGAACTTGATTAATTGATGAATGGACCTAATGCATGATGTTAATTTTTCATGTCTACATTTTTCCCCTCTTTGAAGCAATGTACTTGTTGCGTTGGTTCAAAGAATAAACTTGCCGTGATCAAAATTCAAAAAAAATCTAATTTTTTTGATTGCTCCAATGGAAAGAAGTATACTAGTACATTGCCCCCTCGAGAGATTGCATGAAAATACTCGATTTGAGGGTCGATCTCTCGATAAAGAGGTTCAAAATGGATGGTTATGCATGATGATGCAAATGAGATGATTTTGAGATGCTTAGAATAACAAATCTATATTATCCTAAACAACTTAAATGCTGATATGATGTGAGATGGATGAGATTGATGATGTGATATGCCATGATTATGCAAATTGATGATTTATGAGATGCTTAGACTAACAGATCTATATTATGATGATGATATGCTGTGATTATGTATGATTTTATGAGATGCTTAGACTAATAGATCTATATGATGATGATATGATGTGATTATGTATGATTTTATGAGATGCTTAGACTAACAGATCTATATGATGATGATTATGCATGTGAGATGATATGCGGAATATTGATGGTTTGCAGATGCAAGATGAATGCATGATGGATGTATGATGGATGTATTGGTGATGATGATTAAATATTCATGCTGTGATGTTAGTGCGGAAAAGAAGACATTAGATGATGACAAGAGGATCCAACAAGCCAGCTTTATGAGAAATGATGATGATAGATAGATGATGATTTTCTTATCAAGGATTGGGATTTTAAAAGGGTCACTTACCTTATGTTTGATAACATGCCTAAGCATGATGCATCAAAGTATAATGGACTAGGATGGCATTGTACTTAGTGTGATGGACTTTGACTCAACAGATAGATAGGAATATTCTTGTCCACACTTGACATATGTAAACCTTGCTAGGGTGTACTTTAAAAGTTTTAAACGTCTCGGGCCAAAACACAGAAAGGTATAACCAATCAATGCAATAGTCAACAATCTATCCAAAACATTGTCTATACATATCTAAGAAAGAAAGTATTCGCCAAAGTTATTTTACAAGAATGCCCAACAAGCACATCAAACAAAAGGATAATAATCGTTGCCCCATTCCTATCTCTCTAAATCCTTCATTCAAATATCATCGAGAGGTCCTTGGTATGAGTGTAATAAGATAAGTCAAAAGACCAAGATAAAGCACACAAATAAGTTGATGTTCTTCAATACTGCTAACCAAAAGGGAATGTGTTTTCAAGGATAGGAACCAAAACTATTGCCAAAAGATAATGCCCATTTTAGGAAGGATGCATCCTATGAGATGTTAGTGGATGGCGGCACATTATTTTGTTTATCCAAAGTGTTCTTTCTGATAAATAATGCCCCTTGTAGGAAGGATTTATCCTAGGACATGATATTATCAGATGATTGATATGGGACTATTGGATGATGGACTATTGACACAAAGAATTGACCAACTTGCTTACGTACTGACTTAAACCTGAGACTTGACATTTTTGAGTTTTTACATTTAACCTACTAGATTTGTTTCTAATTGTTTCACCAAAGGTTTAGGATGATGACCAATTTATTATGGATGATGTTATTGCAGGTGCAAGCGAAGATGAGGTGGATGGATTTTTTCAAATATTGGGATTTTTTTTTTTTTGTTTTGCAATGTTTTGAGGCTATTTTTTGAGTATTTTTTGAGATTTTCAAATGTTTTGATTTTTGATTTTCCAATGTTTTGGGATTTTCTAAGATTTTGACCAGAGATTGTGAATGGGTGATAGCATTTCATGTCTGCTATCATGTCTATGATCATGTCGATGTTGGGAAGCGGAAATCATCTTTTGGACATGCCTTGTTGAAGTCCCTGAAGTCTGTGCAAATTCTAATAGTTCCATCAGGTTTTGAAACAGGTACCAAGTTTGATACCCATTCGAGATAATCTATTGGTCGGATGAATCCTGCATCTAACAACTTTTCTAGCTCCATTTTGACTAATAAGGTGATTTGATGGTGCATTTTTTGAAGCTTTTGTCGATAGGCTTTGGGTTGACATCATGATGTTGATGATTTTATGGTTTTCAGTTTTGTAGCATTTGAGTCATTTCATCATTTCATCATTCAAAGGTAAGATCTTCTCCTTGGTTTTCCTCTTTTGGGTTTTGTGATGATGTTGGAATGTCAAGTGAGATTTCGACCCAATGGGATTCATTTCAGGAGTGTTTTGACTTAAATCACTTGAAGCAGGTGTTTCTTTGTTGGTTTCCATGCTCTTCTTGTATTGAGATCTAGTTTGAACCATAAAACAAGGATCAATTTTTAAGAATGGGGGATGAATATCTTGATTCTTTGAATTGATCTTTATTTTATGTCTCAAAGTGAAAAATTTTAGGATTTCTTGAGGATCGAAAGGTGATATTATGATGTAAAATATGAATGATGTGGATGTTATGATCTTTAGGTAAATCTTGAAGGAGATACTAGGTTTTTAGAACTTTCATATATGTTTTGGATTTTTGATTTTGATTTGATTTGTCCTTGATTGATTTTGATTTTGGATTTTGAACAAATAGACCCTAAGATGTTTGGATGATTATCTAAGGGATAGATTTGATCAAAGGATGATAATCTGAATATGTGTGGGAAGAAGGATGCATCTACCCACACTTATCCAAACAAGATGATAGTTTTACTAAGCATATGGAGAAGGATTCATCTACATATACTGAGCTAAACGAGATAGTTTTGATAACTTTTGACTAAGCCTATGCAAAAGGATACATCTACACATTCCTAGTCAAGGTGATTTTGATAATGTTTTCAAGGATTTTGTCTCAATGATTTTGATGTTTTTTTTATTTTTGCCAAAAAGCCTAGTATTAAGGATGATTTCAAGATTTTCAAAAGGTGATTGTGAGATGATCTTTGTTTTGATGTTTTGAAGCATGGATGAAAAGGATTTTGACTTTATTTGATCCTAAGATGAACCTAAAAAGATACTTTGTTTGCCTAGACCTAGGTATTGAAGAACAAACTTTTCTCTAAACAAGATGTTCAAACTCTTTGAAAAGATTTGGGTTTTGGCAGTAATAGAATGAATACAAACCAGGATTGTTCCTTGAAGCCTTCTTATAAAAGTTGAAAAGCATTCTTTTTCTAACCTCGTATAACATAGAAAGATGTTCTTGACGGGCTATCAGACTAAGGGCTTTCACCTTTAGTTTCTTGATCTTGATTTTTCGCGAAATCATTGGAAACACATGTGTGGGGTCCAATTGTTTTTAATCTTTTCTTAATGGATTCTTTTTACCACAAATACACTCTTGATTAAATTTTGAATCTAGATGTCCAATGTCCTAATTCTCTTTCATCCCACAAGGTGCATTATGCAGAAATTGAGGAAATCAAGGAAAAGGTTACCTAAAGTTGACTTTAGTAGAACCAAATTGAGATGAAATCCAAATGTTTAGAAGCCTCTAAGGATACGAATCCCAAGGGAAAGCAATATCATGTGAATTTTTTCAAGGATATTTGCTTCTCCTAAAGGGTTTAAGATTTGATGCTTCATTGAATGTTTGTTTTGATGTTTTTGAGAAACGCACTGGGTTTTCAAAATGACTCACAAGCAATATAACATCCTAGCTCAATTGGTATGTTTTTCTTGGTGGGCTTGCCTCATGCCCTTCGTAGTAGAAGAAATGACTTTACATGCAACCAAGGACAAAATATAAAGGTATGTTAAAAATGAAGTCTTAACCTCTATATTTCAACCAAGATCGGACATGGCAAGTAACTTCTTAGAATCTAAGTTCCAATGCACCACTTTGATAAACTCATTGGATGGACTAGTTGGAAACTACAAACAAGGTTCTTAATGACACAACATCGGGGACATGGCACCTTACGAGCGTCCAGCAAGCCACTAAAGGCTTTAATCAATCCTACTAGGGGCTCTTATACGTTTTACGGTAGTACCCCATTCTAAAAGACACTGTATGGCTAAGGCCTACATACCACGAGGACTTAATAGTTTAGTCTTATCTATTTATATACCAGCCCAAATGAAAAATTGGTTGGAGTTACCTTCGAGTTCTCCTTTTGGATGTGTCTCTTAGGCAGGCCCCTCTAAAGGTGGCTCAAAGCATTAAAATGCATTTTGAGTGTTTCTCTTGCACCCTAGATCGCACAAAGTGCAAGGGGAGAGGGTACGCAATCTAAATGCACCAAAGAAAAAATCACTCAATTTAGATACTTGTTAATTTTAGCCTTCAAAGCAATAATAAGTTCATTTTAAAGCACCAAGATGAAGTGTGAAATTTGTCTTGTTCAATTTTAGCCCCAAAAGTAAAGTCCAATTAGTTTCTAGTGTTCAATTTTTAAGCCTTTGTAGCAAAAATTGAAACATTCTTTTTAGAGCCCAAAAGAGGCAAGTTGATTCAAAACATAAAATTAAAGCATGAAATGGAAGCTCCAAGCATAAAAAAATGCTTTTGAATTTCAATCTTGATATTCAATTCTTCAACTCCAATCTTGCTTTTGTTTTCGCTTGATTTCAATGTGTGATTTTGATGTCAACCTTCGCCTTTTTCTGTCTTTTTACTTTTCTTTGTTTTCCTATATAAAAAAAAGACAATCATGTGAGGATTAGAACATTAAATTCATTTTGAAAGAACAAATGATTTGGATGATCAAAAGTTTTATAAATGGATCATGCTTTGATATTGATTGCATGGAGAAGGTACCACACTTGTTAGATCCATTCTCTCCCTTACCATAATCTACATCACTAGAGATATTGAGTCAAAAAATAATTTTCTCAAAAGCATCCTCATAATTTTGAAATAAATTTGCCCGATAAAGTGGTTAGGTGGTCAAGTCGCTTGGTTGTAGTGACGGCCACCAGGGTTCAAACCCTCGCTGGGCCAAAGTGCTCGCAGGCCTTGTGCCTTCGCTGGGCCTTTGTGCTCGCGGGTTTGGTTGTTTCTTGTGGTTTGTTGTATCCGGTTCATAGCTCCGGTCAAAAAAAGCGTTTACCCCTAATATTATGGGTGCATTGCACCTTTTAAAAAATAATAATAATAATTTTGAAATAACCATAATAGTGTGAATCATATTCTCAAACATGATAATAATCTCAAATGTGGGTTATCAACTTCTTTAAAGCACTTTCATGACTGCAATTCATGAGTTAAAAGATATTTTTGATGAAAAGGTATGCTTCAAGATTTTTAACTCTACACCAAATCATTTTACCACACAAGCGATAAATACATGCTTCAACTGCCTAAAATACTTCCATTCAGGACTGTACTACTATCCAACAAAATCATGACAACATTATCAAGAATTGACACATATAGCATTTAACTAGACAACAAAGAGTAGTTAACTAGACAACAAATCAGGTAAAATTGCTTATGGCTAGATAGTGAATTGGACAAAATATAGAAAATAAAAGAGAGTCCCTTAAAATGTACTAGCAATATTAATGATGGGAGATAACAATATTAATGATAGACAAAGCACATAATCTATTCGACATGATAACCTTCCTTACCATTTGAAAATATTACCATTTGATATGACAACATTGATATTATTTTATTCAAACATATGGAGACACCTTGCCGCCTCTTTCATTAATTTTGCAATCAATGTTTGAACTTTCACTTCTCTGATTTATATTGTGAGATAAATTTGCAAATCTAGGGAGTATTTTGAAATTTTCAAATTCAGTGAATGATGTGTCGTTACTGTGAAATAAATACAGATAAGAGAACACCTGTGTGAAAGGGAAGTGGTTAGAGATGGTCTACAGACAAGTACCGAGCATAAAGACAGAGAGAGGGTGTTTTATCAGATGTTGTAGTTGCAACAACATAGGTAGACGTATATGCAGAATGTGGAACGGTTGATTGAGATAGCTCTCATTTTCACTGACCACCCTCTTGTGAAATCTCATTCATATTATAATCTTGTGTGATCTTATCGCAATGAAGGTGATTACGACCTATTGACTTTGGTAGTGAACCTTACTAAGGATCAATGCAAAGTAGAATATTCTTCCTCTCTTGCTCAGTTGTCCATTGTTGATCACTATTCTCCCAAAACTCATCATCCACTAGCCTTGGGCTGAGAACGATGCGAATGCCATGAACTTGGAGAGTGAAGACAGAACTTTTCCATGACGAGAATTTAAATACCACCTCTCCAAAAGTGACCGATTTTATCACCAGCCTGCTAGACCGCATAAAATTTGAGTTGAGAGACGTAGCATTCAAGTTGAAGTCACGAAAAACTCCATGTATACTAGAAAGACTGACTTCCAACTTCATTTCGGCTTCTTGTTGTAGCCATGGTTGCAGTACCCATGCCACCCATCTCTGCAATGCCTCTCGTAGTACCAGTGTTAGAGCATTAAAATCAACACAATGAATGCAAACAATACCAGTGTCAGAGCATTAAAATCAACACAATGAATGCAAACAAAACCACACACCCACATTTAATTTCAATTTTTCTATTGTTATGAATAGAGTACAAGGGTGGAAAGGGCTGAGAACAACCCCATAATGCTAAATAAGTTTGTAAGGCCAGAATAAGTCCAACTCAGAACCAAAAAGATAGGACTTATACTAACAAAATTACGTCTTCCCAAAAGGAATATGAAAGGGTATTGATTCCAAAATAGAACATTAATATCGAATCAAGTTTCTTATAAAGACAAAAAATCATACGAAGATTTCAAGTTTCCCATTTATACCCATAGTTCGAATATGGTAGGGATTTTACAAGCGCTTGCAGCATAAAAAGTCTTTAATGATAGAAGGGATAGTTTAAAAAGCCATTGATATCTTGCATTAGTTGTTAATGATAGAGAACCTGACACACTCACGTGTAGAAAGGACCAAGCTTAAAATTAAAACCAGCAATGAAAGACAACATTCAACGTTCAATACCATTGATCTATTAGTCTAAGCTCATAAATATCAAGACAAGAAATCCTATCTCAAACGTGATCAATAATAAATGCATTTTTTTTTCAAATTTGATAAATAAGCCCTCCTTCTAGTGCCAGTATATATACCACAAAATTTGCAAGTCTAAAATTTTCTACCACATTTACCATGAGATGAATTTGAAAGAAACAAATTAGAATGATATCCCTATGGAATAATTCAACATGATTGATACTATGAACAAGATAGCAAACTAAGCAAACTAAAAGTATGAAATACATATTGAATACCTATCCCATATTGGATTGGTGTCACTTGTGCAAAGTGACCCTTTCCCAATCCTTACTAAGATCAATGATAAATGCCTTGAAGATGGAGTGATGGTGGGAAAAATCAATTCTCAATTGATGAGAATGACCCTGCATCAAGATGTTGTAGCTCCAATTGTGGAGGATGAAGCTTTCATTTATAGATTTTCTTGATGAGAGATTGGCCAATGAGATGAGGCCACTTGTCAACTTCTGATAGGTTGGAGGATGAACACATTTTGGCCAATGTGCCAAAATTTTAAAATTGTTGAGTGGGGGGACATGTAAGACTTTCATAATTTTAAATTCTGAGTGGGGGACATGTCAAAATTTAAAATTCTGAAAATGCTGAGTGGAGGATATGTTAGAATTTAAAATTCTGAGTGGGGGACATGTCAGAATTTAAAATTTTGAAAATGCTGAGTGGAGGATATGTCAGAATTTAAAATTCTGAGTGGGGGACATGTTAGAATTTAAAATTCTAAAAATGCTGAGTGGGGAATATTCCTCCAAGATGCCATGTTGAAAGAAAATAGGGATTTTAATAAATCCATAAATTTATTTATTTGTGCAAGTGGGTGGTTAGGTTAATTAAATCTAGATTAGATTAGCCTAATGATGATTAGGGTGTTTGACATTTATGACTTAAATATCTGATTATTTAAATCAGAAAAGGATGAAATATGCATTTGGAGATTTAATTAAATAAATTTTGGTTTAGTTAATTAAAGGGATTGATTTATTTAATTGAAAGGTTAATGTTAAAGTTTGTTTAATTTTAAATTTATGACCTTAGGAGATGGAAATTAATGAGATTACCTGATGAATGGATGAAGATGAACTTGATTAATTGATGAATGGACCTAATGCATGATGTTAATTTTACATGTCTACAGGAACCCATTCACCTCTATTGGTGAATGAGTCCCTAATCAAGCTTGATCTAAACTTTTTGGCATTTAAAACTCATTGAAAATCACTAAGAAATCAGCAAAAAAAATTCCAAAATCCTTATCCGAGACCCATTTTCCCTTACTGGTGAATGAGTCCTTGATATATTCTGATCTATATTTTTTGGGATTTGAAATCTCTATTTTACGCTTCTATTTGTTGCTATTACTCTCTTATTTCAATTTTATGATTTTCTATTCAATTAAATTCATTGAATCTAGGTTAATTTGTCTTCATTCAATGCATTCTTAAAATTCAAAATGGCATTTACAAGAATTCATTTTTAGTCTATTGCATAGTGTAATCAACAAAATTACCTTGTTTTAAGTCTAAAAATCTGAACATGTTTACATTTCTGAAACTTTGCATAATATGGATAAAAGTTCTTTTCACTTTTGCATAAACAATATTTACATTCATGAAGCTTTGCATAAGTTTGATAAAACTTCTTTTCATTTTTGGATACACATTATTTATATTCTTAAAGCTTTGCATAAATTGGAAAAAAAGAACTTTTCATCTTTGGATATACATTGCTTATATTTTAAAGCATTGCATAAGATGGCTAGAAGTACTTTTCATTTTTGGTCAAACAATGTTAGTATCTTACCTTTCTAAACATGCTAAGGAAAAGTCCATCCCTCACACTTATGAGAATGCTTTAGTGAAAGAGAATACAATGGTGGATAATCATGAAAATCAAATTTGGTCTTCCCCTAATATCTCTCCTATTTGTGACAAAGGTATTTTGGTGTTAGAAGATCAAAAGAATGATAGTTATGAGAGTCCTATTTGTCTCTCTTCCCCCACCTCTCCTACTAGGGAAGACATTGTTAGATACAAGGATGAGACCATTGACACATCCCCTAATACTACTTTGCCTATTGCTCCTCTTTTTGAGAATGATTTGATACAAGATAAACAAGACAATCCAACCATTGATGAGTCCCTTACTTGTGACATAGTTACTTTAGAAGAACCCGCGTTTGAATGTCATAAACATCTAGTTTGTATCTCTCCTAAAAACTCTCCTACTAGGGAAGACATCATGGTGGAAGAAAATGATAATATTGACAATAGTAATTCCTTAGATGAAGATGATTAAGTGACATTAGACTCCCCTTCACTAAGAGATCATGAAAATAAGGATAAGTATTCTAAGGTTATGCACATTAGATATCCCTTGAAGTACTCTCCAGAGCCTAAACTTATCATTTATCCACCCTCAACAAAACCACTGTAAGTTAAAAAAAAACCCGTGCTTATCTGAGAACCACCTAAAAGGCAACTTGATAATGATAATATTTCGCAAAAACTAAGTTTCAATACTGTTGCTCACACATATAACACAAGGAATAATCCACAACCAAGAAAAAAAACTCAAACATACCTCCTGTTGCCTAACCCTATCTTACTTGGTCCTCCTTGTTTTCCTTTAAAAGGTGGAAAGGAGTATGATCCTATTGAACAACATAAAAGTACTCCAACAAAGATATCTCTATGGGAACTTCTTCAAACATCACCTAGTTATCATAGCATGCTTCAAAGTGATTTACAACAAGTTCCTACCATTCCTAATGTGCAATCAAATTATGTGGCAGCCCAAATTCAAGGTATAACTTTGACCAAATTAGTCATTACTTTCCATCAAGATGAATTACCTTCATTAGAAGAGCAAAAAAAAAATGAATCTTTCATGATAATAGATTATGTTAATCAAGTAGTGATAAAGAGAACTCTTGTTGACAGTGGCTCAACCCTTAATGTGTGTAGCATAAACCTTCTTGATAATATTAAAGTAGACAAAATCCAAATTCATCCTAATTCTTTATCTATTCATGGGTTTGATCACATCGGAAAACAACTGCTTGGAGTCATCAGATTACCTATTAAAGTTGGAAAGGTCTTATTAAAAAATTGGGTACATGATATGCCTTATGATCTTTCATACAACCTCCTTTTAGGAAGACCATGGATTCATGTAATGAATGGGGTGCCTTCTACCCTTCATCATAAAATGAAGTATGTCTATGACAACAAATTTTACACACTTAAGGCTGATCTTGAAACTGAAAGTTGTTTGATTGTGACCTATGTTTATAACGTTTCTAGATTAGTTAGGTGGAATGGTTATCTCCTAGGCATATTTGGTCTTTTTTTACTCAGAAATATACCTTGGTTTATAATTTTCTATATTAAATATAAATTTACATTTTTCATATTTATAAGAATTAAACTATTTTTTTCTAAAGTTTGTAAATTGTTGATCCTTCTTCTTCTATCACTTTTAAGGAAACCCTTCTAATTTTAAAACTATAACTCTAATTTTTACCCATTTTCTTCCATAAGATTCTTGTTTCCACCAAATTACATATCAATTAGATTTTAAAAATGTTTTATTTTCTAAAAAAATATTTCTAGTAATATTCAACATATCTTGAGGATATCTATAATTGGAGACTAATCACTTTGTTCAATGTCTCTTACAAAATCATTGTCAAAACCCTTACACTTATTTCATTCTTTCCCTTAGATATGTGACTTGATAAAATTAGTTTTTACAAATATAGATCTTTATTCTTATGGTTTGGAAAGCTATGGAATGGGCCTGATGATCCCATCAACGAGCTTGTTTCATCAAAAATTTATTACAAAAAATCATATGGTCGAATTGAGTGGAATTTTATCCTTGCAATGCTCTAAGATTTGGGATTTTGTTCTCAATGTATTTAATCAATACAGATTAAGTTTTGGATGCTTCAACTTTTCTTACTATTAATGGCCCAAAATATAGTATTTTTGGTCTTTCCAAGTCTATTCACCAATACTTCCCTTTAGCTCCAATATTGTATGTGTTTGATTCTAAAAGTTTTGGATACCTATTGGTTCATTTAGTTTCTTTGAGACGAGTTAAAGGTAGTTATTTACTTAATTCCTCCAATCAAATTATTAATGCCTACTTTCTATGACTCTTTTCTCACTATTCTAGAAAAGGAAAATAATGTTAACTAGGCTCTGCATTTCTTGGATTTTTTTTAATCCTCATGTTTAGATAATAAGTGGAATAAAACTCACTATTACAAAAATTCCTTCTTACCTAAGCCTCACTAACTTGATATTTTTGGGTGGAGATGGGTTGGTAATGGAAAAAAAATTACCTTTTGGTCACCCTTTTTATTTTAAAGCTTTTGTTGTTTCTTTAGGTAATTTGTGCTTGTGATAATTAAGAAGAAGTTAGCTTAGCAGGTTATGAAACCTCTATTTTTGGTAGGGAAGTTTTAAATTTATTCTAATATTCTTCCACCTACTCATGCTTATTATTATTCTTGTCATGTACTATATAAGTCCTCATATTTGAGGCTATAGAAGATTCTTAGAGATTTTATTTGAGCCTCTAGAAAAAAATATCAAGTTTTTAATCATGTGGTTTGGGAGTATTATTGTCTCTCTCATGATTCAGGTGGTATGATGATGTAAGAGAATCACAAGTGCAAGGGCAATCTTGCATCAACAAAAAAATATATTTTGTTGTTAAGTTTTGTTTTGTTTCTATCATTCTTGGGTTGTTGCTTCAAGAGTATTTAAGAGACAATTTGGCTAGATTAATGACATCATCATATAGTGGAGCCTAATAGGTACCTGCATATCAAATTTGGTGAAGATTGGACAAAATTGGCTATTATCGCTTTCCATGTTTTTAGTCTATTATTAGTTTGTAGACTTATAAATTGTTATTATCTTCACAAGCTTTTGGGTGGTGAACCAAATACTTTTCACTTCTTGCAACTAGTTTAGATGAAATTTTCCATATTTGTGAGAATTTGGTGGCTAATCAAATTGATGGGTAAACCCAAGTGAACCAAACATTATTAAGTTGACTGGTTTAGATGAATAGTTCTAGTGATGACATCAACATTGTATGGTTGTGGATGAATACGGCTGAACCAAATATAAAGATGTGAAGTTGATAATATTAATATTTTATGATTAGTAGGCAGATGCTACTAAAAAACCAAGAACACTAATTGAAAGGTTTAGTTTGATAAGAAACAAAAATTCTACAACTTGAAAGAAAAATGATTTATTTGTGACATCATCAGGTATGGAGTGTGGGTTTTCTAGTGAACCAATTATTTACAAGAACTTTTGGTGAGTTAAAACTTCTAAATTTTTTTGTTTGAATTGACCATTTTCTAATCCACTTGCTACTGTATTTGTGTACTTTTAGCTTGCTACTACACTTGTGAAATTTTAGCTTTCTACTATACTTGTAGACTTCCTAGCCAATGAAGGATAAAGGGAGATCAATACATGCATGGTGGGTTAGCCATTAGACAAGGGGATGGTTCAACATTAGATAAAAGTTGATAGAGATGAAGATAATAGCCATGAGGGGAAGGCCAAATTGCAATGTGAGAATAAATGTGTGTAATACCTTGAAGAAGATGTTGTTTGACATTATATTCATGTAAGGAATTGAAGAAATCAAATAAATTTATGGTTTTTATTTTACTTCCATTTTGCTGAGAGTTTTATGGGTTGCATGATTGGGTTCCATGATAAGGTCCTCTCATCATGCCTACATCATATGATCTTAATTTCTACTTAATGTCAAGTATTTTATGTATTTTAAAAATGAATCATTCATACATTAGATGGTAAAGGGGCTTTAACAATTCTTTGTGACATTTTATTTCTTCTATTCATTCTATTAGGAGACTAGCTTAGAAGGGAATTGGTCTTCACACTCTCCTTATAATGAAAGATCATGTTCAAGTTCAAGGGACTTTGGTGATGAAAATTATTTTGTGAGCTTGGAAGCTATGAGTCATTGGCTTCTTTGGAATGGAATTAGTTTTCATAATGGTGTTCTATCATCCAACAATCTACTAGGTGGTTCCCTATTTTGTAGTGTCAAAATTACCCTCTTGCTAAGATTCCTTGTGCCTATTCTTTGAGTTTCTTCAAAATGGGGGTAAAATCCTCCCTAATCTTTTTTGCAAGGTTACCAAGAATATTTTATCCTATAATTAAGCTAAGAAAATATTCCTCTTTCCAATCAGGATCATGAAACCCTTCATGCTATAATTAAACAAATCCCTATTAATATGGTTCACAAAATTAGCGTTTGGTTCTACAATCCTTGATGAAAAGATTAGAAGAAATATCCTCATACAACACTTTGGAATTATACACCTCATAAACTCTTTTGTTGGCTTTTACCTTATTTTCCCATAGTACCTAATTTGAATCAAAGATAGATTTAATAGTCATCATTATCAATTTGGCAGTGTATACTTCACACCATTTGGTCAACTATGCTTGAGCCAAACTCACTTTTCCTAGTATATTTTTTTTCAAGGCATCCTCATTGGTTCTAGGTTATCCCATTAGGGAATTTTATATCCTTCATCTCCTTTTTTGTTTATCATGAGTCTAACAAACACACTTTCTAGTTATATCCCAAAGCTCAAGATGCTTGGAACTACATTCATGATTTCCTCAAACCTTTTAGGCCTGCACCTTTTTTGTTGGAATATAACTTTATCAATAGAATAACCTAGAATACCTTCAAGATATAATTAAACTTCACATGTAATTTTAGAGTGGATATTCTTTTTAGCATCTAGAAAGATAAGAAATTTCTATTTTTTTTTTTTTTATTATCAAAAGTTCTTGTTTTAAACTAAATCTATGATATATGTTCTAATGTGTTTATGTAGATTCAAGTGCAAGTGAATAAAGTTTCACTTGAGGTTGCTTACTTATAGTTTTTTATCATTAGGATAATTCCTCTTGTGTTGTTTCTAGGTTTCCTCCAATTTCCAACTCCTCTAGAGGTTGATCTCTGCCTCACATGAGTGTCATTGAAGAGATAATTAGTCAACTCATGATAGTTGAGATGGTCATTCTCAAGCCTTTCCACCTCCTAAAATAATATATTGTGATTAGCAAGGTTGGTTGTGACCTCTTAGCCACTACTCTACTTCTCCACCACCTCTCGGTGATGGGAATACAATATAGCCAAATTTTCGTGAATCTCCTTGACTCACTATTGGTATTTATCCTACTCATGTCATTAATGAAGGAAATCAAGATGATATTGTTAAATATTATAATGATGGATGGTACCCTACCATGGACACTTTAGACTATTGGCACATGAGGGAAATTTGATGATAAGGATTCTCCTCCCCTTTTGTCTACTGTTTATTTTCCTACTTGTTTATTTTTATTGTTGTAGTGTTCTCTACTTTGAGTTGTAGAATCATTTTAACATTAAGAGTCTTAACTATTTTTAGCCATCCTTTTTTCTAAATATGAGTAACATTGTTCTATAAATGATAATATAGACATTATTTATCCAAAAAATATTATAATACAAACATATTAATATAAAATGATTATGAAATATATGTCTAATATAAATTTAACATTAATATGTATTATAAGTATTATTTTCAAGTATCAGAGCTTTAGATCTGCACCTTCTTGTTCATCTTTTGAGGGATTCAATCCTTGAAAGAGTATTTTTCTTGCATCTTGAGTCAATTTGGACCTCACAATTGTGTCGAGAAGGTTTGAAATAATCAAAAATAACCTTTGTTTCATCAATTTTGGTTATATGTCATGATATGCGAGGGTTTCTAGATCCAAAGTGTACCTACAATTTTGGAGTGTTTTGAGCCCAAATGGACCTCACCATCGTGTTCAAAGCGCCCAAAAACCCCAGAATTGACTGTCAAATCGTCAAAATCAAACACAGTGACTCCGGGAGGCAAAAATAATTTCATTTCTAGGTCCTATGGCCTGGTACGAAATGTAATCCGAGAATTTAAAAAAAAAATAGTGTTAATGGGAACTATCGTCAATTAACTGGTAGCGATTAACCGCTAGCAATTAATGCTAGCGTAACCACCAAACCCTTTTTGGAGAATTTTTGGTATTTTGACCATAACTTTTGTGTTCAAACTCATATTTTCAAAAATGAAATATCACTGAAAAGCTGGTTCCAAGCCCGATCCATTGGTGTATTCTCGTGCTCTTTCCAGATCTATTTATTTTTTCATCAAAAAAATTATCATGTACATTTTATTCAGTTTTTTGTGTTTTCATAATCTTGTGAATTACATGGACATCTTAGCTCCTAATTTTTTTTTGTTTGCATGAGATTGCTTCTTTTTGGCTATTATTCATGTATTTATAGTATTAGGTCCTTATTGGACCTTATGGGATCACATTGCATGTATTTATCATCTGTAAATGGACTAAAATAAAGTGCCTCAACTTTGTATGTGTAAAATTGGGATTCTTACACATCATATTGTACCATTATTGTACTTGCACTATTCTATAAAGTGCCATGGGGGGGTTGATTTTTTCCTTTGTTTTCCATCATACCTTTGTCTACTAAGTGTTCCTCCCATGACAATAGTGAATCACATTGATTCCTGACTCATGTGTGTATGCCTTTGTTTGCACACCATTTATACTTTGTTGGCACTTTCATGTTTTCACATTCAGATGTTCTTGGTTCTTCTTCATGCACTTCTTTCTAGCATTTAGTTTCAATGTACCTATCATGACTCTCCCTTGTCAGCATTATGGGGGTTTCTATTGTTGTGATATTGCTTCCTTGGTTTTGTTGGAGTGAGCTATATATTCAGTATTTGTTTCTATGTACTTTCAGATACAAGTAACCATGATATTGCTTCCTTGGTTTTGTTGGAGTGAGTTATGTATTCAATATTTGTTCCTATGTACTTTCAGATAGAGCATACATCAGTGGCTAGTTGTATTTTATTGAGATGGATCACTTACCATATGGACACTCTTGCATTCAAGAGGTGACCTTCCATTTTAACTTGATCATTTCTTCAAACTATTGGTACTAGTGCCATTTGTATCTTTGAATTCGAGTAGTGTCCTTGGAGGCACCTATACAAATTCTTGTCTTCTTGATCTTGTTCATCACATGTTTCAGTGGAGGTTATTCTTTCATCATTTTAGTAGTCATTCTACGACAATGTTTGTAGCTTCTTCATGCTTTAGTGGTGTTTTTCACATTCATCCTTTGTTCTTATCTTTTGGGACAATTTCCTCTTGTTAGAGGCTTCTTCAGTCCTTCACTCTTGTTTGGAGTCTTCTTTAGTCCTTCACTTGTTCCTTTCTTTTTGGTACATTCTTGTTTGGAGGCTTCTTAGTCCTTCACATGTATTTCTCTCTTTTGAAGAGGATTTTTTCCCACAATGTTTTCTGCTTTTCTCCTATTGTGAGAGATATCTGACATTTGTACATGGGTATCTCATCAGGCCTAGTTCTTGGGACCCATCTTTGCTTTCATGCATTTTTTCCTTAGTTTTTTAGCTCTTCCCTAAGTGCATCTTAAGGAGGGAGGGGTGTTAGAGTAATAGGTTAAAATTACTTAATTAATTTAATCATATTGATTAATTAATTAATTTTCCTTTTACTTTATTTTCAATTAAGCTAAACTTAGGCCCTTTAATAATTATTTTATTAAATTGTAGGGTTCACTTTAGGGTTTTGATCTCCTTTCTTAAGGATTGATCTCTTTGTAATTATTCACTTCTTTTTAATGTAATTTCACTCTCTTGGTTTTCAGAGCTATATCTTTGTGTTGTTTGAATCTCTTCTACATGATAGGTTATTTTGCTTGTAGGTGATCATTGGGTTCTGTGAGGTTGGCTTTTACAACATCAACATTATAAAATATGAATAAGATAGTCAAAATCCATACGTTAAATCAATAAGTATGATAATAAAATAAAATAATGTATCTTATAAGAATTTATATTTATAAGTATTATATATATATATATATTTATAATTATTATATATATGTCACCTTATAATATTTCTATAAGTATTATATATATATATATATTTATAATTATTATATATATGTCACCTTATAATATTTCTATAACTAACACCTATATAGAACAATAATATTATGTACATATATCACATCATATATTAAAATATTTGTCTTCAAGAAATTAAGGTAAGAAATTTTTAAAGATCAATTTTTAGTTGTTATTTTTTGTCGGTTTGTGATTTAAGTGGAATACACACCTTAAGAATAATATTTTTAAAAAAAATTATAGATTTTTTTTAAGGATAAATATATTAGTAATACATTATAACATTGAATATGTTAATTGAATGCCATTATTATCTTAATGTAAATAATGTTTATACATTAAATAAGTACAATTTATATTATTTTAGGATAAGTGAAATGGTATATATGACTCCTCACTTCTAACACAAATCTAGATTTTAATTATTTTATTATTAAGCCCTAGTTAAACCACCCTTACATACATAGCTACCCTTATATGTCTAAATAACCATTGCATTTACACATATTAATAGAACAACTACTTATAATATAAACAATCAAAGATAAAAACTATAATATTAAAAATTAAGATTGAAATGTTTTTACATATTAATTTTTAAAATTTACTTTTATACTTATATATTCATAATTACTATATAATTATTAATCTTAATATTATTACCTATATACCTCATAAGTATTATATATCATGTAATAGTGATGTATTATTGTAAATAAATATAATGTAACCTATAATCTTATTTTATATATTGGAGAGATATACCTTTCTTATGATCTTAGAATCTAATTAGGTATCATTATAACCTATAATTTATATAGATATACATCTATTGTATATCTTATTTTGAAATCTTCTTTGAAAATTTAGGTAAATGATTACTTAAGACATATTATTATATACATAATATTTTTTATTTGTAGATAATCATTTGTACAATATTTTTTGTTTCTTATTTAATTTCAGTCTCATTTTCTATGATACGAACCTTTGATCCCTACTGAATTCATTTAGAACCATTCAACTTCACTAATAACCAAACACTTATTAACAAAATTATTTATTTTCAAACACAATATTAAAATACTCTATTAATATACTCTATTAATGATCGCTAAATATTCTTAAATCTAAATCATATAATCTCGCAATGATATAAATAATTTACATCACCAGTGAGGACATGCGAGACGTTGGCACCACATCTTCCTGCACCTAAATTTTAGGTGAAACTCAAATATTGTTTGCTTGCCGACTGCGCTACCCAATACTGCCAAAACACAAAAACCTTTTCAAGTTTAGGTGTAGGCGATCCCATACACGCTACGTATGACCTCAAACATTTAATATTACTTTTTGGCCTTTTTCCTTTTCAAAAGCCCTCCAAGGGATGCCTGTTTGGTGTCTGTGAGCAAGGGGACTGTATCCAATAACTCTCTATAAATATCTCTCTTCACTCATTCCATTAAACCATCCCCTCTAGATTTACAACTTCTATTTCGTTACCGTTGGATATTTGGCTTTAAAAAGTTGTGGAAATGGCAGGAATAAACAAGGTGACATGCGCAGCCATTTTGGCGGCGATGATGATGATGATAAGTGCAGTGTCAGTGGAGGCGGCGGAGGCAGCAGAGGTGCCAAGCCCATCAATGGTTACAGGCGCAGCTCCTATGCCCTTTATTCCTTCTCTACCACCTCTTCTACTCCTTGCAATTCTTCATTTCCTTTTCCATTAACTTGTTCACTACATGAATAGGCAGATCCACTGTTTTGTATCTAAGGTTATGTTTTCTATTATGACCTATGCCGACTGATATTCTCAAATAAATTGTTAACAGGATGTTTAGTTGCATTATTTATCCATTTAGAAAATAAGCATACCTTTAGAGAAAAGGCTATGTTCTTATAAACTCTACAGTTACTTGATATTATAAAATCATTTGAAATTTCTTGATTTTGTTATGGGATGTAAGATTTCACAGTGAAACTATGCTATTCATGGTACCGTTCTTCCTGATTACATGCAAGCTATAGTTATTTTTATTGACAAAATTAATTTATTTTCTTTAATAATTTGATTTTTATTTTTAATATAGAATAATCTGAATGTCAAATCTTATATATTTAACGTTTAAGAGGTTATTAATCAAAGCTAACTCTCTGATTTTTGTTATATTATGACCAGTTAAACTAAGCTAAAACGACACATGAATGTTACTCACTTTTTCTGTATATTATTTCCATTAAAGTCGAAATTCTAATTTACTAGGCATTTAAGCTGTGCTATTCGAACCAAGCATATTCAAACAAATATAGTTATGCACATTCTTGCTTTAACGCTGGGTGGAATGCTTAATTAGACCTTCACTTTTAAAAGTATCCCCTAGATAAGAAAAAGCAATACTACTTAAGAAGCAAGATCAACTAACAAGGATTCATGAGTCGCTTGCTTAGACTCCAATACTTGTAACTGGGTTTGAATGAAAGTAATTTGAAATGTAAGATCTATGAATGCAGCAATATTCTCCTCAACAAGACCCAATAATTGATTGCTTCATCTAGAAAGATGAGGGACCAAGAACAAAGAGGTTTCGAAGAAGCAAGAGATGAGTAGGTAGGAGGTGATATTCATGTCCAAGTTGTTTGAGTGTTTTCGAGACAAAGGTCTCAAGGTTCCATAAGTCAAAAAAAACTTGAATACCTTTATGGAAGAAACGAGCAGATTTAAAGCAAGGAGCAGATGCCTTGGGTTTAAAGAAACAAGCAAGAAGCAATTTATCATGTCAATGAACAGGTTGCCAACAACCGTGAGAACTTGATGTGAATAATTGATTGCTCAACAAGAGTTGCAATGGGCATCACTTTGGAAAGCTCAAGTAATCCATATAGCAAAAAGCTTGGGGATGTCACTTGATAGACAATATTCATAAGTTTTTAATGAGGTATTTAATATTAAACAAAATGGATAGACATATTCTTATCTATTAGGATTAGAAAAGGTAATTATATTAATATATTTTTTAGATATTGGAGATAACAAAGTAGAAGGGTTGAGGGTTGCATCTAAGGGCTAGAAAGTTAGGTAAGAAATTATGAACTTAATTCTATATCTTTTTGGCTAAAAATAAATTAATTATGCTATTTATGTAGATATTGCATACAAATTTCATTAGTTCTTAGTGGATAAAATGATTAAGGTATTTGTACACCACATAGAAGATAAAAATTTGTCTTGAAAGGAGGGATTTGACCTCTATAAAACTTTTAGAACTATATAGAAGGTAAATGAGAAATGATTCTCCTTATGACCATCCACCAAAAAGGCTTCATACATCAACTTAATGTTTCACTTGACAATGATATGAAAAAAGACTTAGTCTTTCATATTATTTAAACATATATAATTTTTAGACGTTAGTAGATACCTTATTTAAAGGATTGCAACATTATAACACAAAATAGAAGCTTTAGTTTTGATGGGTAGATATAAATGAGTTAACAATTATATTTCTAGTTTCTTGGTGTTTATTAGATGAATAAGTATAAATGTATTTTTTTGATCCAAACACATAAAATGAAGAATGACTCCATATTCATGTCAAATAGTTACCCTTAATTTTTTCTTATATATTTCCATTAGGTATTAACTCTAAATTTTATAATATTAAAAAGATATCTTATAACAATTAATTAAAAATATTAAATAAAAAAAAAAATCATTGTCTCCTATTAAAATCATTGACGATTATTTTTTGGTGTGGAAATGATATTTTTAGTTGAACACATGAGGGGCATAAATAAATAGAGCTATGAAAATCTCATTAAAAAATAGGTACCTAAGATATATGGTAAAAAATGGGATATTTTAATAAGAGCTATCTAGTAAGAGGGGTATAAAAGAAAACAAAAATTAGGTGTATTGTTAAAGGCTCCATGGTTATAAATGATGTATTATATGTTTCATAAGTGAAATGTAAGTTGTAGATAACTATCCTACAAATGAAGTTAGCATATATATATTGTAATGAGAATACAATTAACAACCTAAAAATTTGATTAGAAAAAATATATATTGGCTATGAGCTTATCAAGAAAACATTTCCACATTTTATACAAAGAGATCCCTAATGTAAACAAAATCCTAAGATAGCACGCAATCTCAAAGTTGTATAGAAGAAACATTGAACACCAACTTAGTACTAGTATCAATAAAAAGAATTTACACATGGCCATTAAGACAAGGAAGAAATCCAAATATAATGAAGTACTTTATAGATAAAAGGCCAAGAGATGCAACTATAAGCCTCATCAAGTTCAAGATTTACATTTTTTTCTATCTTGTTGAGATGAAAAACCTCTTGGGTAAAAAGATAGATTCATAAGGCAAGGGATTCAATAATATATCTATATTTTCCATCCTCTTTTCTACCATTGGCAGGAAGCTTCATTATCCTTTGATTGATAGAATGACAAAATTATAAAAATCTAAAGAACTAAGATAAGGAGAGTTCAATTTATTGTAAGTAGAAGGAAAAAGAGCTTAGAAAGGTTAATTTGAAGATAGCCAATATTAATACTCTCATCAAAAGGCATTTAAAAATTAATAATATCTATTTTTTGAAGAGAGAGATCTGTGATGGTTGAAAATTAACCTAATATTAAGACTTGATTTTGGGAGCACACAAAGGCCAATTACATCTTTAATTTTAGGCACAAGAGGATTATAAGTTGAATCATGTAAAAATATTACCTATAATGGGAAAAGAAAACATTAAAGATCTTGGAATGAGGATATTGACTACCATCAGTAGTAGTGATAATAGAAGTGACCATTTAATGTTAAATATTGAAAAAATAAATTAGAAAAATATAAATTCCTCACTAATTCAATTATGATGGGAGTAGACTTGTACACCATGATCAATATAAAACCTATGTTGGTTAATTTGATATTCAATATTTGCCACATCTTGCTAGAAATCAACATTCTCAAGGGAGAAAAAGTGAATGCAATGAGAATAAAGTTTAAACTAGAGAGGTCACCAAATATAACGATACAATGAGCCAACACTTGTTCCCACCATGTAGTCAATGTAAGTTCAAATAAGGATTAAATGCTTTGAAGTACAAATAGAAACTAAAGTTATAACTTATTGATGATGATGCAAGTGGGAAAAATTGAGTTTAAAAGAAAGATAGGAAGGTATAAAATATGATGGTGAAAATTTTAAGTGGGAAAAATAAGAAAATCATTGAAGAGGGTTATAGATAAATCCCAAAATATAGGATTCCTTATAGCATGGAGATCAAGTTGAAGGAAATGAGAGATAAAAGTGATCAAGATGGCTAAAATTATGATGGGAGCCTTGGTTAATTTTTCCATATAAAATAATGAAGAGATTGAGAATACAAATAACTTTCAATAGGACATAAAAAACCAAGGGAGTTATAGGTGAGAAGTTAGGAGTCAAACTCAAAAAGAGTTAGGTGGTGGAAGAAGGAAAAATATGATCAAAAGGATGCTTAATTAAATATTATAATTCATACCCAAAACTTAATCACCTAGAGGGAGGGAAACCTACATCTAGTATAATAAAGAATCATAATCAATATAAGAATTATGAACATAGAATGAATAAAAACCAACTAAAGAACCATGAACTAGATCTAAACTAAAGGAAACCAAAAAATTAGAAAGAGGAGAATGGGACCAATAAAAAGGACACCACAAGGACATCTTAATATAATTTACACATAAAAATAACATTAGGCTAGATACACATGATAATATAATCAAGAAAAATACCAATAAGCTTAATTTATTACAAAATATATCATCATGTAAAAATGGGAACTTCTTAATTTAAAATTTATAGGTAGGGAGGGACATTCCTTATACATTGCAATGCATAGTAAAGTTCTTTATTAATAATTATAGGTAGAAATGAAGTTATAAGAACTAATTTACAGGTCGAAGTAAAAGAAGATTAACCATAGAACTTGGATAATTAGAATGAGTGAGGGTGTATAAGAGGAGGTGTGGGTAAGTGCACCAATTTGTGACACAATTTTGATGCCAAATTAGAAAAAAACACCGAAAAGCATCAAAATAGACCATTTGGTGAATGCCAAATTCAGCGAGCACCAAATAGAAAATATGTGATGGGTGCTACCACAATAGCGGTTTACACTTTCTGGGAGATCCTATTTTTTATTGAAATCACATATTTTTAAAAAATATAACTATTTATGACTTGAAAAGTTCCATTTAAAGGATTCCAAGTGAAGAGGCTTTGATCAAACCACGTTAGACCAATCCCCCTTGGATAGAACCCCGCTCGTTTTAAACCATACCTATAACATAGTCTCCTTTACACATATTAAAATGTTGATAAAAAGCCACTTTTGATTTCCCTTTTGGGGTATCAAATGAATTCATTTAAAATTTATTTTTTGTGTGTATTCCTTATTATAAGCTTCTAAAAAAATAAATTTTAATTAAATTTAATTTGATTGTTATATTTATTTTTTATTTCTTGTGAATGTAGGTTTTTCACCAAAAATCAAGCTCTATGTTCTGTACATGTGGAAAAATAGAATATTATAAAAAAAAATAGAAAAATATAAATGCAACAGATATTGAAGTCCTTGATCTAGCAGCAAAAAAATGAATTTCAATACATACAAAAAAAAATGTGTTATATGGTCTTCCTATGTATGAATTGTAATTGGTTTGACTTTGAAACTTGATTAAGGAAAAAATATTCAATAAAACACTATGAAACCAATTCGAAGCACTAGATATCGTAGTTACAAATCTAATTTTGAAAAAAATAGAATTTTATCCTTCATGGAAAAAAATTGTGTTATACGATGAGTGTCACTCCTAAAAAATGGTGTTTACTAAAAAAAATAGTTTTTGAAGGAGATGGAAAAAGAAGTGCAATCTGATTCCAAAAATTTTGAAAAAAAAAATATTTTGAATCTATAGAAAAAATCTCACAAATCACTAGTTTGCATCATCTTCAAATTCCTCACGGTTTAGTTGCTATAGGTGTTTTAAAGTAAAGATTTAGTTAGAAAAAATCAGTTTAGTGTCCAGTTTGGCCAAAAACTATAAACCAGTATTGTGGGATCACTCTAATAAAACTAAAAAATGCATTTCTATCTTCATTTTTTTGTTCACCCATAGCTTGGCTTGGAGGTTTTCAACTCTGCAACTCACGCTTGCCAAATCTCTTCCATTTTTTGCACTCTTAGCTTGTAATTCTTCATGAGGATACTGCCAACACATCAAAGAGGTTGAAGATTGTGAAGAGGTATGCATTTTTATTGTTTTTATTTCAAATTTGATTTATAATGTAGATTGAAATAAGTTTTTTTAATAAAACTTTGTTCTAATTCTCAAGGAATGAATCTCCACCTCCAAACATTGAGAATTCACAATCACCCCCTCACAAAGAGCCTCCTATATAAGAACAACCTGAAACCCCTCCATCAATTCACTGGAATCCTCAAGGAACACAAGAAATTATCCCAACTTCAATTGAAAACAATAAAAGAGACATTGAACAATTGATTGGAAGATTAACCAAGCATGTCAAAGCCCACCCTTATAGGAGAGGGATTTATAAATTGTTGAAGTCAATTGTAACTCATGTAGGAGAAATGAACGAAAAAATAAAATTTTGGTCAAATAAGAGGCATGAGATATGACAATTTTATGCTAGTGGTTTGTCATGTGCAGATATGAAAAAATAAAAAATTAGCAAAGCATACTTGTGTGCCCTATTTATAGACCCAAGAACCAATGCACCTTTGTCTCATGCATGCAAGAGGTTCCCCATCCATTGGTGCCACCATGAATTAATTAAAAATAAATTTTGAGAGCGGTGGTGGATGGTATTTGACCAACCTCCATGCAATAACCATGAGGTACCACAATACTTTTTGAGGAAACTCTATTGTGATTTTTTCCTCAATAAGATGCCAAATTATTTTGACATCTTATACTTTTAGGGTAGAGGTGGGGGCTCCACACATTATAGACCTATTGCACGACGTAATCCACTGTTGGACTAAGACCCTTGGCCAAACCCATGGTAGATCATGTCACCATTCCTTCCATTGTTAAGGAAAGTGTAGAGGTGGACACATTGGAATCTATTAGCTCACTCACCCAGACCATTATATAGCATGTGAGGCCTCTAGTAGAGCCTGATGTAGAGGAGACGTGTAGGCCCAGAGCTCCACCCCACCAAATTGTGGTGCTTACAATGCTATTTGCACATACGATTATGAGAGTGCTCAGGATGCAATGACACAGCCTACATTGGTCACAAATGTGATGGCTATGGTAGATGAATTGTTGAATAATACATATGGCATTGATACTTAGGTAAAATTGAGCAAGTTCATTTAAATTTTTTTATTAAATTATATTTTGAAATTTAAGAATAACTAAATTTATAGAATTTCAATATGATGAAATTTTAGTGTCAAAGTGCTCATGAGATGTGCTCCATTCGTACAGACCCTTATTCATTCTTGATGTTGAGTCCAAAGGTATGCATCTAGTATTAAAGATATTATTATTGCATTTGAAGAGTTGAATGTCATATTTGAATGTTTGTCTCATAACATGCTTTGCATGTCTAATAGTTTCCTAGTGGACCTTTCACCTCCACACCTCACAATTCATTTCCTCAAACAACTTACACTCAAATAGCCTTTATTCATTGATGGTGTTGTAAGACAATGTTAGCTAGTTTTTGTGATTTTGCATATACAAATCTAAAAAATTGATGAGAAACACAAACATTGGTTGGTTTTGTGGTATCCTAATATTATTTAACATTCAACATCCATCTCATTCTTCCATTCCTTTCATCACACATATTTTAACCATTTTATATCACATATCCCAATATTTAACACCTTATATATTATACCACCTTCCATTCTATGTTATACCATCTTTATCCATGTTTCATCCTAGATAACTCTTCTCTATTATTACTACATATAGGTCAAGTTCACACTTCATGTACTATAGTAAAACCTTACACACCTCCTAATTCACTCTATGTTGCATTATTCCCTACTAATCACATCTCATTAACCTCTAATTGTATGCCCTATATTTTTTTATCCCATCCTAGCCCATCCCATCAATCTATACTAGTCCATCCTATGTTCTATTAACCCCTTCTATTCCCATACAATTACCCTCTCTTATTTCACCTTGTGTCCCATTATCCCCTCTTGGCATTGTCCCACTATCTTTCGCTAATTCACCCTATGTTCCTTTATTCCCTCCTAATCCCATCCCATTAACCTATAATAGTTCATGCTATATTTTGTTATCCCATCCTATCCCATCCCATTAATCTATTCTAGTCCATCCCATGTTCCATTATCGCATTCGACTCCCATCCCATTGTACCCTCTATTATTTCACCATATGTTCCATTATCCCCTGTTGGTCTTGTCTCTTTATCCCTTCTATGCTATAGCACCTCCATCCAAATTTTATCCTATACACCGTTAGAAGAAATCTTTCCTTCCATTCATTATTGACCAAAGTTTTCTTCTCCATTACTATTGCACACCTCAACAACCAAATTCATGTGATATATAGTAAAACCCTAGACACATCCTAATTCATCGTATGTTGCATTATCCCTTTGAAAGCTACTAGTAACACATTAATCCTCACTTCATTCATGTGAACTTCATTGTGGCATTATCACTATGCTGACAACATGCTCTCATTAACATTAGTTCATCAGCATATACAAAATGAATCTCAATGAACACTTAACTTTAGCATTTGCAAGAGTTTGGACTATCTCAGTGGGCTTAGTACTTCCACCATTCTATGATTATAAGCACTATAATGTAGTCTTAACTAAGACCAACCATTTACTCTTTCATTTATGATAGTTATAAAGGGACTACCTGAACTTATTTATATTAATCTTAGATATGTTGATTCATTTGTAGTTGTTGATATTAGATAGCCCTGGTGATGTTGGTGGCACGATGGACCATGAAGTTGTTGTAGCAATAGCTAGTTCAAATCCATTGAGAGAGTTATGCAGTAGATTAGTCTCGATTTGACATTATATTTTCTCTTTTATGGTCTATTATAGAAAATTTTCACGATAATTTTATGTAGTTTAATTTCTATCTTGGTGGTTGGTATAGGTGGTTGTCACTCCAGATCATGGATGTGGTAATGTTGTAAATGGGCATGATGACTATATCTATGCGGTAAGTGATTATATTTTGTTATGGCATTCCACAATTCAATTTCTATGAATTAACATCTTTAACTTTTATTGTATCAGTTGAAGGTCTAGGATGAAGAGTGGAGAACTAGTGAGTGTGTTTGAAAGACAAGAGAACCAATAGGCACTCCATCCAACGTAATTTTGAAGGAAACATGGGATCTTTTTCCTTCCCCTAGAGGGAAATGACTATGTATTAGGGTCATTTTTTGTATCCCTATGTGACATTTTGGAACATATGTTTTGTACTATCAATATACGTGACACTTTATGCCTATATGGCTCTTTTGTACTAAGCTTGTATGGATTTTTTGGATATATTATTATAGACATACAAAATTAGCATTGTGCACTTAATTAATTCATATTCATTCAATCATCAAATAAATCAAGTTCATTAAATTCAATCTCCTAAGGTCATCCATATGAATTGTGGGCCAACGAGCACTGGTTCACATCATCGACCAGCCACCTTTATTTACCAACGAAATCACCTCTTTGATGAAGCGAAATCCCTTAACGGTTACCGGCCAAAACACCTAATCCTTCACTAAATTAATCTAATCTTGATTAATCTAATATAATCACCCATCACATCCTCTAGCTTTTCCGACTTGTACAAATAAAGCATTTTAATTCATTTATTAAAATCCTCATTTTCCCTCAACAAGGCATCTTTGGAGAATATTCCTCAAGTTTGAATTTGAAAACAAGTGGACTTGTCCCTTCCAACATGACAATAACTTCCCTCTTACATGTTCCCCACTTGGCATTTAAGTCTCTTTTTCTCCCTCCAACAAGCCAAATTTGAATTTGAAAAGGCCAACCAATCTCATTTATTGGCACATTAACCAAAACTTGCACATCCTCTATCCACTCACAAGGTGACAAGTGCCTCCTTCTCATTGGCTAAATCTTTATCCCACATTGCTCTCTTTTGGGCACTTTTTCTGAAACTTGAGATTCTATAAGTAGAAGGCTCATTCTTCATCAATCCATCCGCAATCTTCATGCAAAGTTAATCTCTTCAATTGAGAGCTAATTTTTTCCATTTCATAGCATGTTCAACAATCTTCATCATTTGACCTTGTCAAGGGCTAGGAAACAGTCACTTTTCACAACAAAGTGACACCAATCAACTATGGAATAGGTGTGCATTGTGCTTTTTAGTATTTCAACTAACTTTTTTTGTTGTTTTGTTTGTAGAGCATAATGGATTATTTCATAAAGAATGTTATTTTGTTTGTTTTCTTTAAACTAACTTCATGATGATATATATATGGAATAGAGTTTAAAGTTGCAAATATTTGGTGTTACAATTATATATACTTTGACCAATATATATCTTTGTATAGCCTTACGACTTTTTGCTTAAATAAATCTTATTTTGCTACCGCCATTCTTGAATGATGTTATCATGTGTATTGTGTAAATTGTATGCTTGAATGTTGTAGGCATGGATTTTGTTTACATCCAATGCTTAATTAATTACTATCAATTGCTCAATAAGCTTCATCTAATGTGTATTATGTAAATAAGCTCCATTCCTGGTGGTTTGTATCCTTTGCAATTCTTTAATTACTTGTGCCTCACTTATTCACATGTATGTTTCACTTATTCACATGTATACTTCATGTATATTGCATGTATTCACATGTATGCTTCATGCTTCCAATGTATAATTCATACATGTTCATGTGAATTCTTCATGATTCATGTGTACACTTCATCTATTTGTGTGTATGTTCCATGTTTGTGTGTATGTTCCATGCTTCTTGAGTTCTATTATTGTCTAGTGGCAAGGACTTTAACACCAAAAGGTTTCAAATGAATTGTAAGAGCTCGTTCCCATAAAAAAATATCATGACAAAATGTATTGCTTTGAATTCATGGGTGAGGTTGGCATCGAACAACTAATTGTTCTAATTCTAAAGCTTAGCAATCATTTCATTTGCATCTATTAAAAAAGTGGATGTTTCAAACTTCACAAGCATATATATATATGAACTTGTATTAATGTGCATCAAAACACATGATAGTTGTTGATCCAACCAACAAAATGTATTTGCATCTGTTAATATCAAAACACTTGACATCTCATTAAATGAAGTCAATGCCCAAGTCAGTTTTAATGATATTTTGAAAATATTATATGTGTATGAACAATAGTATAATCTTGATTTTCGGATACATCACCCATGTGCGGTCATCACATTTCTCCCATATTCATCTTTTAATTAAGTTAAAAAACCTCCTTCCATTTTCTATGTGTGAAATAGCATGACAAATCATTGAGAAAAATGGTCCTATAACTGCTGCCACATCATTTTTTATAACTCTAGAGCATGAAAAACCATATGTCATGGATATTGAATATCTAAATCCAATGTTTCACTAGTAGGCTATGTTTTGTATCTCAGCAAGGGTGCACTATTTGGTGACAACAAATGCAGTTTGGACTCTTAAGGGATTCAACCAGTTGAACGTAGATCAAAGTGATTTGGCATGTTTAGGTGCAAAAGAGGATTGTTCTTAGCATAAAAATAACCACCTAGATACGTCAGAACAGTTCGTATCCTCACACGAGTTATAGAACGAAAGTTGCACCGCTTTAAAACTTTGCATTAATTGCATTTGACAACATTTTCCCCAAGAGAAAAGTCACCACCATGGGAAATAACCTCCAAGATAGTGAAAACTGAGAGCTCAGTTATTATAGAGGGGCCCAACATGAACCCATAGGCTTAGATGATAAGTTTCAAAGCATCACGGTATCCGAGTAATAGCATGTTGAATTTTGTAGCTATTTTGCACTTTGGACTCTTAAGGGATTATGTCAGTTCAATGTAGCTCGAAGTGGTTCAGCGTGTTTGATTGTGAAAGAGGACCATGCCTAGCGTAAATGTACACACCTGAACAAGTTGGAATAGTTTTTTTGGTCACACGAGTTGCAGAATGAAAGTTGCACCACTTTGAAACTTTCAACTACTTGCATTTGACAACTTTTTCCCCAAGTGAAAATTTTCCACCACGGGAAAAGCCTTCCAAGATAGAAAAAATTGAGAGAGGTTATCATATAGGGGCCCAACACGATCCCATATGCTCAAAAAAAAAAATTTAAGCATCACAGTATTCGAGTAACATCATGCTGAAGTTTGTAGTCATTTTTCACTTTGGACTCTTAAGGGATTCATCAAGTTAAATGTAGCTTGGAGCAATTCAATGTGTTTAGGTGTGAAAGAGGACCATGCCTAGCATAAAAATACTCACTCGGATGCATCATAATAGTTTCATTGGTCATATGAGTTGCAGAACGAAAGTTGCACCACTTTACAACTTTGCACTACTTGCACTTGACAACTTTTTCCCCAGGTGAAAATTTTCCACCACGAGAAAAGGCCTCCAAGAGAGAGAAAACCAAGAGAGGTTATTGTACAAGGTCCCAACACAAACTCATAGGCTTAGATGAGAAGTTTCTAAGCATTATGGTATCCGAGTAATAGCATGTTGAAGTTTGTAGTCATTTTGCACTTTGGACTCTTAAGGGATTTTGTAAGTTGAATGTAGCTCAAAGCGATTCAGCATGTTTGAGTGTGAAAGAGGACCATGTCTAGTGTAACCATACCCACCCAGAAACATCAGAATAGTTTTTTTGGTCACACAAGTTGTAGAACAAAAGTTGCAACATTTTGTAACTTTCAACTATTTGCATTTGACAACTTTTTCTCCAAGTGAAAATTTGCCACCACAGGAAAAGGCCTCTAAGATAGTGAAAACCGAGATAGGTTATTATAGAGGGGTCCAATTCAATTCCATAAGATCAGGTGAGAAGTTTCTAAGCATACCAGTATTTGAGTAATAGCATGCTAAAGTTTGTAGTGATTTTGCACTTTGGACTCTTAAGTGATTTTCCAAGTTGAATGTAGCTCAAAGCAATTCAACATGTTTGGGTACAAAAGAGGACCACTCCTAGTGTAAACATACCCACCTAGATGCATTAGAATAGTTCATTTGGTCACATGAGTTGCAAAATGAAAGTTGCACCACTTTGCACCTTTGCACTACTTGCATTTGATAAAATTTTCCCCAAGTGAAAATTCACCACCACAGGAAAAGGCCTCTAAGATAGAAAAAAATAGAGAGATTTTATTGTAAAAGGGACCAACGTGATCCCATAAGCTCAAACAAAAATTTTCTAAGCATCATAGTATCTGAGTAACGGCATGTTGAAATTTGTAGTCATTTTGCAGTTAAGACTCTTAAAGAATTATGTAGGTTGAATGTAGCTCAGAGTGATTCATCATGTCTATATGTGAAAGAGGACCAAATTCCTAATGTAAACATACCCACCCAGATGCATCAGAATAGTTTGTTTGGTCACACCTATTTGTAAACAAAAGTTGCACCACTTTGCAACTTCAACTACTACATTTGATGTCCTTCCTCTCACCATGGAAAAAGGATTCTGAGATAGAAAAAAATGAGAGAGGTTATTGTAGAGGGGTCCAATATGATCCAATAGTCTCAGATGATAATTTTCTAAGCATCACGGTATCCAAGTAACAACATGCTAAAGTTTGCAGCCATTTTATACTTTGGACTCTTAAGGGATTATGTCGGTTCAATGTAGCTCAGAGAGATTCAATGTGTTTGGGTGTGAAAGAGGATCATTCCTAGCATAAACTTACCCACCTAGATGTGTAAAAATAGTTTTTTTGGTCACATGAATTGCATAACGAAAGTTGCAGCACTTTGCAACTTTCATCTACTTGCATTTGACAACTTTTTCCCCAAGTAAAAATTTGCCACCATGGGAAAAGGCCTCTGAGATAGATAAAACTAAAGAAAACTTATTGTAGAGGGGCCCAACTTGATCCCATAGGCTCAAACGAGAAGTTTCTAAGCATCACGGTATTTGAGTAACAAAATGTTAAAGTTTTTCAGTCATTTTGCACTTTAGACTCTTAAGGGATTATATCGATTGAATGTAGCTTGGAGTGATTTAGTGTGTTTGGGTGTAAAAGAGGACCATTCCTAATGTAAACATAACCACCTATATGCATTAGAATAGTTTTTTTGGTCATATGAGTTGTAGAACAAAAGTTGCACTTTGCAACTTTCAACTACTTGCATTTGACAACTTTTTCTTTAAGTAAAATTTGACACCACTAGAAAAGGCCTCTAAAATAGCAAAAAATTGAGAGATATTATTGTAGATGGGTCCAAAAAAATTCTATAGGCTCAAACAAGAAGTTTCTAAGCATCACGGTGTCCGAGTAATAGCATGTTGAAGATTATAGCCATTTTGCACTTCAGACTGGTAAGGGATTCAGTAGATTGAATGTAGCTCAGAGTGATTCAATGTGTTTGGGTGTGAAAGAGGATCATTCCTAGCATAAAAAATACCCACCCAAACGTTTTGGAATAGTCCATTTGGTCACATGAGTTGCATAACGAAAGTTACACTACTTTGCAACTTTACACTACTTGCATTTGACACTTTTTCCATCAAGTGAAAATTGGACACCACAAAAAAAAGACTTTGAGATAACAAAAGCTGAGAGAGGCTATTGTAGAGGGGTCCAATTCAATTTTGTAGGCTTAGACAGAGAGTTTTTAAGCATCACGGTTTATATGTAATAGCTCGTTAGAGATTTCTTCCCTTTTGTACTTTGGACCCTTAAGGGATCAAGCCGGTTGAACATAGCTCAAAGTGATTCAGCGTGTTTGGGTCTAAAAGAGGACCATTCCTAGCATAAAATTACCCATCCATATGCATTGGAATAGTCCATTTGGTCACATGAGTTGTAGAACAAAAGTTGCACCACTTTGCAACTTTACATTGCTTGCAATTGACACTTTTTCCATCAAGTCAAAATTGGACACCATGAAAAAATGACTCTGAGACAAAAAAAACCAAGAGAGTTTATTGTATACATGCCCTACATGATCCCAATGCCTCAAATAGAATGCTCGTACTTGTCATGGTATCTGGGTAACAGGATGTCAAAGATTGCTACCCTTTTGCAATTTGGATTGTTAAGGGATTATGTTGGATGAATTACAAATGTTTGAGGGCAACAATAAATTTCAAAATTTGAGTAAATCTCATTAGAAGTGTTTATTTGAATAGACGATATGTTATATTGATATAGATATATGATAATTAGGTTGATTCATTTTAATAAATGAAGTTTTTATAATAAGTTAGTCAATTGGTGCTAGTTATAATAGGGAGAGAATAAAAGAAGAAAAAAAATGATTAGTAACCATCAATGGTTATTACACTCTCAAAGAGTTATAATGGGGTATGAGAATATGAATATCACAGCCTAAAGGGATACCCTAAAAGTTTATGATAACCTCAATGCTATAGTTGTTAAGAAAATGATGCTTCCAAATTCTCCTAGACACAAAATGGTCTCAATGATATTTCATTTAATTAAGGACATAAGGTGCAACCTATTATTAGGAAGACCCTTTACTCAAAAAATGAATATTATTCATTCCATTCCTTTTCAAGAGATTTAATTCCTTTAATGAGGAGAAAATTATGTCTACAAGGGATAGTTGGAACCCTTAAACACTATCAAAGTGGATGCTACCAAAAAGAAGCTTGGTACACAAATCAATTATGAGCTAGGTGTCAATAAAATAACTATGCTTGAATTTGCATCTCAAATATTTTGAGTAAGAAAAATTACCTCTATGTTAGAAATTAAGTGGGGAATACAAATTAGAATTTTGTGACTTGAGTGTTCTCTAGGTGTTGTATCTATACACCAGACTCACTAGTAGGAGAGGGATTAGAGATTAATCTATGTTACAAAATAAAAATAAATAAAAGAATAACTCTAAAAAAAATTTAGATCACATTCATAATATATTATGTGGTCATTATTCAACTTTCATATATTGATATAACTAATATTTCATTCCCATCATTATGTTGGATGTCTTGTACATTACAAATCTTCTATTCCTTCTACCTACTCACTTATTTATATTCTTTCATATATTCCTCAAGCTCTATCTTAATTTGTTACATTATATTCTACTCTATACAAATATTTTTCTAGTGGGATGATTCCCTTATAAAATGTATCTCTTCCTAGGGATGACTTGTTGACCAAGAGCTCTGTAACCTATCTATGTTGGTTTGTTGTAGGATTTCCTACTCTATCTTTGTACTCTACTCATTTCCCCACTAATATCATCCCTACTTTCAAAAATATGTCTTTTCCTCAAGATATATTTGCTAAATCAATCGACTGGAAGGATAGATTTATAGATTTATTTAAGATGGGAAAAGGTGTTATCCCACTAAACTCTAGCTTGTTGGAGTAGATGAAAAGGTAGGGGTAGCGTATTCCTCATAGAAATGGGGTCTCATGGTGATTTACACCACCGTGAGACCCCATTTCTATGAGGCATACGCTACCCCTTGTTGGACTCAAGGAACACTAAGAGGGGGAGTGAAGAAGTAAAGATGCAAGCACATGAAGGAAATAGTCAAAACACCATAACACCAAGATTTTTACGTGGAAACCCTATTAGGGGAAAAATCATAGTGGAGGTCAATCCACAATTTATACTCTATTAATAGTATGAAGAAAAAGGGAATGCACATGCATTTAAGCACACTGCTTAGAGCTCACTGCTCAAAATTAGGAATGTTCACTGCCTTAAAATATATTTGGATTACAACAAAATAATGAGCTGAGAAAGTATCATCTACAAATTCCTGGTATCAACTCTGGTGAGGCTCATAGATCATATTTTGGACCTTCTGTTTGATTTTGTACTTCACTTTGCTCTGCCTTAATTCACTTCACAAAAATCCTCTTCTTCACAAGTGAAACTATGCCAAATCACTCAACAACACTTCTGCTATTCGCACTTCGAATATGCATCCACTCACACTTCAAAATGAATCAACTGATCTCTTATATATATATATATCCACTATCAAATATTTCAATCGCTCCATGTCAGCTTCAGAAAAATAAAAAATATTTCCAATAGTTGGCTCAAATCATGAGTAATCTTTAATGTGCATCCTCATAAGTCATCCAAACCATAGCTAGGACCCAAAACAAAATTTCCAACACAAGAATACCCTAATTAATTATAACTTGAATATCCATGACATGCCATATTCACTAAGTCAGCCATCATGAACTAAATAAATAGAAAATCATCCTACCAAATCTCCTAACTTATACACTAATTAATGTGAAATCAAATAACTTAACAATAAGTTAAAATATATACTTAATAACCTTCCCTAATATCCACAACTCAAAATGATAATCTGGTGAAGCATACAAACTAACATACTAACCAGATACCTTGTTCTTCACTCCTAACTTTCGGTAATACTTTGTTCATTACTCTACTTGTCAGTATGAAAAAATTTTGATCCGCAAACTGGAATAATGACTTAGGTTGCCATCAGTGACAACACTAGAAGCCATTAACCAACAATCTGCCCCTTTGGCATTGATGACAACACTTAGTGAAAAATGACTAAGTGTCAGAACCAATATGATTACACTACCAAAGTTCAAAATTTCAAAATACAACTCCCACTCCCCCTTAGAATGATAAATTTTTCACTACTCTCTCTCTCCCCCTTTGACATCAATGAAAAACATATTTTGGATCTCCCGATTTTTCTAATTCAAAAATGGATCAAAATTCAAGAAGAAATATAACTGCTACTCAAGTCAAAAAATTATCTTGTACTTATCTTTCATTTTTGGAAGAAATTTCCTCCAAGCTTCTACTGCAATCCCAATGATTAAGATCAAGTTGGTGTTCTTAGATGTCAGGTTGATAATTTAGATGAGATATTTTAGAATTGTGATTGCTTCTTCTAATTTCTCTCCTTTCCTCATAACCTTAATTAACTGCTCCAACATACATTCGATTAGATCCTTCACCTTCTAAAAGGCATCCACAAGGTTGTTTCTAGTGAATTAAACTTTTGTATGCTCAGACTACAACTCTTGAATTCTTTTTTTGATAGCACCATCCTGATCTTGAAACATGTTATAATCCTGACCAATCTTGTTCAGCTCAAAGAAAATTTGCTCCAACTTATCTTTGTATCTCCCAACTATATGGGGCCAACGAAGACAATAGTTGTAGATGTTATTTGTTGTATTTATACATTGCCTCAACACATTCATTTTCCTTTTTAGTTTGTTAAGAGATAGCTTGAACTACTCCTTCAGATGTAGAATTATTTCTTCGGCTTTCCTATCCTAGGACTTAAAGACAATGGCATCCTTAATGCACTCAAGCATCTCTTTAGGAAACACATTCTGTAAACTCTCCAAATCATTGTTATTGTGCACAAAATAAATACTTAATGTGCTCTCGATCAGGTCTTGCTCGTATGAGGGTCTATTAGACCATATGTCAACAATTTTCTACATCCCATCTTTCTCTTGAACAAGCTATAGTATCTTTACTTTGGATAAAACACCTTCTTCTTTGCTTCCTTCTAATATAACTACATATGGATCAACTAATTTTGGTTCTTCCCTTAGAGTGTACTCATCAGATTCCTCATCTAGTATGTCCACAATCACTAGATATCCTTCAATTCTTGGAGTCTTGTGTGTTAGAGGAGTGTAATCAAAAATATCTTGTGCTCTTTTCTTCTTCTTATCCATCTCATCGGAAGAGGATCCAACTTCAAGTGCTCTTTCTAGAATGGAAATGCTAATTTCTCCAAACTTCCCTAGCAATTCTTGAAAGAAATTTGCATAGTCTTGCTCACAATTTGACAAAGTATTAGAAGGCTGAAAAATCTATTTACAAGCTTGTTCATTCTCTTTCAGTACAACATTATTGATATGTGGCAAGCAATTCAAAAAATATGTCAAAAGACATATGACCAAGGTACCAAACCTGAAGGGGTAATCTACCTCCTTTGTTAGTTGTACATTTTCCATCAACTGATCTTTTAGCAATCTGCATAGGTCAAAATTGGGTAACAGCACAAAGCTATGTCACACTTTCAGCCAACTTATCAACATGACTTAATTTAAGTATTTCTAACTAAAAAAAAAATTTGGTCAAACATATGATCTAGTAAGATTCATTCTAGCTAAGCTAAATACTTCCACAACTTTCTCAACTAAAATTGTTGGCTAAAAATATATGGAGCACCACTTTGAGTCTAATTTACCAAAAAAATATTATTATTTGAAAAACTTGAAGTTTCAATAACTCCTACTAATGTAAATAACATTATTTCTAAAATATAAAAATACCCTTTTGTAGATCCACAAGTGTAGTTTTCAAAAATATATTTATTTTAGTAGTTTAATTATTATTTATATTTTAATTTTTATTGTTACTAAATGTAGGTTATCAACACAAAATATTAGGTTGATTACCATGCCAAAGAAAAATACTACAACTTATTCAAAAAAATGAAAAAAAATATGATGCACTACATAAAAGAATCTATTTCAAGATGGTATAAATTTTTTTTCCATTTTAGATAAATATTTAATATGAAAGTTGACATTCGATGGAAACAACTATTTTTTTTATTCACACACATTTTAATATTTATTTAAAAATATATATTTATAAAAATTGGAAAAAAATATATCCATGCACTAAAGTTTCAAGTTATAAATACACACAAAAACTATGAAAGAGAAAAAAATAAAATTTACTATAAAAAGTTTGACGTCCCATGCAACTTCATTTTTCAACATTTTATCAACAACTAAATTATAGTGTTAATTTTATTAAAAACTAATTTAAAATAATGTTTTAAATTTTTTTAAAAAATTCAAACATAAAATATACTAAAAAATACATATTTTACTACTTTACATCATTTTAAAATTCAAAACATATATGCCACTTTTTAGTGATTCAAGTTTAAAAGTTGGATCAGTGTTGGTTGTTTCCTAAAATAAAGTGTGACACAACTTTGTGCTTTTTCCCAATCATGATCCTCCATTATCATTTTATGAGAGATGTAAACTACACCTACTAATGTTGTGCCTTCCCTATTTCTGAAAAATATTTTGTATGAAATTCCATGTGCAATGTACCTTGTTATCGGATCTTTGATCATCGAAATTATCAAAGCCCTTTGATCTCTAGTTACTCTTATTAGAGTTTCAACTTCCTTGTTCTAAATTGAATTATTTTTTAGTATATCCCCAACATTGCATAATCCAATTTGATTCCTAATCACTTCTTTCGAAATGGGATAGGGTTTATCCAGAGTTAGAATGCCATCATTCAATCTATTCAGGATAAACCTAATGACTTCTGTGTTATCAAAATAGGGAAATTCACTCCAAATGTCCAAACTTTTGTGTTTCACACCTTCAAGCCATTTCAATTCATCAACCGACAACATATTTCTCACATCCCTAATATTTTCACTATTGTATTCATCTAAATTCACCATTCCTTTGATTTGCTTCATTTTCTTTTCTGTACCGAGCAAGTTTCTATCGAGCACCAAATTAAGTGAGAATTCTACAAGCAACTGAAATACCTGATGAATCCACCACTAAATTTATTTTACTCCTTCAAAATTCTACTGCAGAAGCTCTCCTTCTATTCCTTTTCACTACAAGGTGACAAATGAGGGTTCCAAATACCCTTTTATAACTCACATCTACCTAACCTTTTTACTATATTAAATTTGTTTCCCTGAGTATTTCTGATACTCTATTTTCTCATACAGTAAAAGAAGAATTCATCTACAAACCTTCTACTTCTCAAACTTTTGCACAAGTGATCATGGATGCATTTGTAAATGATTAGCACCACTACTGACAACTTCCTATATTTTGGTGCCAACTACCAACAGGGGGACTAAGGATTTTCTTGAAAAACTCCCCCTAGGCCAATGGCCTAAGATCAATTTTTGGAGGAATTATCAAAAACAACTTTTGGTATGGGCTTATTTCCTTCATCAGATTCACTCTTCCTTACCCATGTTTTCTTCATCTTATCTCTTATCTCTCCAACAGTCACTTTCCCTTTTCATTTATCATCTTTCTATGAAATTCTTCCTTTGTATACCAAACCTCTTATATCCATGTTTCTGTTCCTACAAAATCTTGCAATGTGACCAAATCTGTTGCAATTGTAACACACAGGATTTCTTTGTCTAGACCACTCATTCCATTGATTTCCTCTTGATTTGCATTGATTAGCAATATTCCCAAATCCTCCACAGGTGTAGCATTTAACATTCCTTACAATGACAAACATACTTTTGCATTCAATTGCTTATGACCAAACTTGTTGCAACTGAAACACTGACCGAGAAATGATGGACTACTTGAATTTATTTTACTTCTACTTTGAGAAGCCATATGACCAAATTTATTACAAGCAAAGCAGTGACCATTAAACTTTTGAGCATTAGGTTGTCTTACTGGATACCTTCTTCCTTTGTTCATCTAATTTTTTTGTATGGAATCCTTATGTTGAGATCCGTAACTTTCTCCCTTCTCATATCCAAGACCTCACTTGTCATTTGCATCCTTTTTTCCTTTAGTCAGCTCATCAAGCTTATCAGAACTAATATTAAACTTCTCCTTGTATTCATTTGCAGTAATGAGTTAATATTTGAGAATAACTATCTGTCTTTCAAGCTCTTGTTCATTATTTCTGGATTGTTGCAATTCAATCTCCAACTAAATGAATCCACTATTAACTCTATTGCATTCTTTAGATCTTTCTTTTAAGGATTGGGCTAGATTCCCCTCATTCTTCTTTCTTTCTTTAATTTCCATAGTTTGCTTCATCACCATAGATTCCATCTCAAGCTTTAGAGAAACATTGTCTCTAGCAAGATTTTCACATTCTTTAGTTATTTATTTTAAGGTCTGATTCAGGTGAACATCTTCCAAGCATTCAATTTCTTTTTACTTTAGTTGATCACATAGTTCCTTCCTCTTTTCTCTTGACTCGTTGATTTTATCCTTCAATGATTGAATGAATTTTTCAGCATCCTTAAGATTTTCTTTTCATTCCAAGACTTCTACTTTAGACTAATCAAGATCATCAAGTTCTACCAAATTTTTTTATTGAAGACCACCAGATTCCATTGCATTCCAAGATCCACCTCAAGCTGTTAAACTTCTTTAGAGGATCCTGCTTTGATACCAATTGTTGGACTCAAGGAACAGTGAGAGGGAGGGGGGTGAATCAGTGTTCAACAATATTTGAATTTCAATTTAGATCTTAAACCATTTACAACATTTCAATAGAAGTAAAGATGCAAGCACATGAAGGAAACAATCAAAACACCATAACACTAATATTTTTACATGGAAACCCTATTAGGGGAAAAACCACAATGGAGGTCAATCCACAATTTATACTCTATTAAAAGTATGAAGAAAAAGGGAATGCACATGCATTTAGGCACACTGCCTACAACTCATTGCTCAAAATTAGGAAGGCTCACTGCCTTACAATATATTTGGATTACAAAAAAAAGATGAAATAAGAAAGTAGAATCTACAAATCCCTGGTATTGGTTCCAGTGGGGCTCATAGATCAGATTTTGGACCTTTTTTCTGATTATGTACTTCCCTCTGCTCTTCCTTAATTCACTTCACAAAAATTATCTTCTACACAAGTGAAACTATTCCAAATCACTCAACAACACTTCTACTATTCGCACACTTCAAACATGCATCCACTCGCACTTCAAAATGAATTAACTGATCTCTTATATATATCCGCTATCAAACATTTCAATCGCTCTATGTTAGCTTTAGCAAAATAAAAAATATTTCCAATAGTTAGCTTAGATCATGAGTAATATTTAATGTGCATCCTCATAAATTGACCAAACCATATCTAGGAGCCAAAACAAAATTTCTAACACAAGAATACCCTAATTAATTATAACTCAAATATATGCGACATGCCATATTCACTAAGTCAGCCATCATGAATTGAATAAATAGAAAATCATTATGTCGGATCTCCTAACTTATACACCGGTTAATGTGACATCATAAAACTTAACAATAAGATAAAATAGATACTTAACAACCTTCCCCAAGATCCACAACTCAAAATGATAATCTAGTGAAGCATACATATCGACATACTAACCAAATACCTTGTTTTTCACTCCTAACTTCTGGTAATACTTTGTTCATTACTATACATGTCGGTGTGAAAAAATCTTGATTTGCAAACCAAAATAATGACTTAGGTTGCCATCAATGACAACACTAGAATCCATATACCAACACCCCTACCTTGTCAACCCTACAGAATTAGCAAGCTAGTGAGCTCACCAACTTGCCAATTGAGTAGGTTTGACAAGGTAAGGGCAACGTATGCCTCATAGAAATGGGGTCTCATGGTGATTTACATCACCATGAGACCTCATTTCTATGAGGCATACGCTGCCCCAAAATCACCATGAGACCCCATTTCTATAAGGCATACACTGCCCCAAAATCACCGCGAGACCCCATTTGTATGAGCCATATGTAGCCCCTACCTTGTCAACCCTATCAAATTGGCAAGCTAATGATCTCACTAACTTGCCAATTCGGCAAGGTTGACAAGGTAGGGGCAGTGTATGCCTCATAGAAATGGGGTCAGATAGTTATTTACATCACCGCAAGACCCCATTTCTATGAGGCATACACTACCCCTACCTTGTCAACCCCAGTGAGCTTGGAAAGCTAGTGAGTAAATCACCATGAGACCCCATTTCTTGAAGCATACACTGCCCCTACCTTGTCAACCCTACCAAATTGGCAAGCTAGTGAGCTCACTAGCTTGCCAATTCGATAGGGTCGAATCCAAGAACCTGCAACCCAATCCTTCACCAATTATAGAATTTAGAAATACATTTTAATTTCTTGAAAAAAATCTAATTTTGAGTCCTAATAATAGGAAAATCTATAAATTGATGTTCTAG
>VDFB02047397.1:96052978-96068266 GCA_007258455.2 Sequoia sempervirens | reverse complement strand
GTTGGTATCCTCTTTGAAAAGTAGCTTGCAATGCTACGTCATGTTGGCTTGATGTTATGGAAGTTGGTGGTGGTGGGGGTGGAGGTGGATTTGGAATGGTATTTGTGAGTGTGGTATTGGTGTTTTACATGATGGATGGTGTTGTTGATGTGGTTGGTCCTTGAGAGACCATGCTTTGTGATGTTAAGGGGGTGTTTGATGATATTGTGTTTGCTTGTGCGTTTGTCATTTGTTGTTGCGATATTAACAACAAATTTTGAGTGTTTGGTAAAATGTTTTGGTTGATATTTGGGATGGTGGTTTGATTGTTATTTGGTAGAGGGGGAAGCCCTAAACCAAGGAGTGGTGTGGATGATGATGGTAATGCTGGAAGCGGTGGGAATGTGAGGGGTTCCAATTCTTGTGAAAATGTTGTGGTGTAAAAGATTTCCCTTGGTCTGAACATGTCTCCTTCCTCTTGCAAATTTGCGAGGAGAGGATTTTGAGGTGTTGCGAGAAAAAAGGATGATGATGGACCACGATGGAAAGTGAGAGGAACATTCTTTTGTAATGGGTTTTCTAGTATGTTTTGTTCCAAGGTGGTATTTGTGTCCAAGTTTTGATTATTAACAAGGGGATGTGCTTGAAGAGCTTGGAGAAGTGTATTTCCCTTATTAACGTTGGGTTGGGTTGGAGCAATAGATGTCATGATTTGTGAAATGTTTTATGCGATGCTTTGGGATGGGGGTGTAGATGAGATGGGAATAGTGGATGAGATTGGAGGAAATGATGTCTCCACTATGGTACTCACATCAAAATATGAAGGTAGTTTGGTCCCTTGTTTTGCTAGTTCAAGCATGTATAACGAAGGGTTGAGCCTCATCATGATGTTGATGATTTTATGGTTTTCGTTGTGATTTCAGCATTTTCATTATTTCTATCATTTCATCATTCCAAAGGTAAGATCTTCTCTTATTTTCCTCTTTGGTTTTGCAATGACAAGAACACAACCGGAGATTTCGACCCAATGGGATTCATTTCGTGGAGTGTTTTGACTTCAAATCACTTGAAGTGTGTGTGTTTTTCGTTGGTTTCATGCTCTTCTTGTATTGAGATTCAGTTTGAACCATAAACAAGGATCAATTTTTAAGAATGGGGGATGAATATCTTGGATTCTTTGAATTATCTTTGTTTTTATGTCTCAGTGAAAAATTTGTACTTTCGAGATCAAAGTGAGATGATAAAGGAATGATGTGGATGTACATTTTAGGTAACCCTAAGGAGATACTTGTGTTTTTAGAACTTTCATATATGTTTTGATTTTAATTTTGATTTGACTTGTCCTGATTGATTTTGATTTTGGATTTTGAAACAACAGACCCTAAGATGTTTGGATTTTTATCTAAGCGATAGATTTGATCAAAGGATGATCATTTGAATATGTGCGGGAAGAAGGATGCATCTATCCACACTTATCCAAACAAGATGATAGTTTCACTAAGCATATGAAGAAGGATTCATCTACATATACTAAGCTAAACAAGATGTTTTTGATAACTTTTGATTAAAAGCATATGCAGATGGATACATCTACACATTCCTAGCAAAAGGTGATTTTAATAATGTTTTTAAGGATTCAATCTCAAGGGTTTTGATGATTTTGATTTTTCCAAAAAGCCTAGTAGTAAGGATAATTTCAAGATTTTCCAAAAGGTCAGGAGATGATCTTTGTTTTGATGCCTTTGGAAGCATGGATGAAAAGGATTTTGACTTTATTTGATCCTAAGATGAAACCTGTAAAAGATACTTTGCTGGCTTAGACCTAGGTATTGAAGAACAAACTTTTCTCTAAACAAGATGTTCAAACTCTTTGAAAAGATTTGGGTTTTGGCAGTAATAGAATGAATACAAACCAGGATTGTTCCTTGAAGCCTTCTTATAAAAGTTGAAAAGCATTCTTTTTCTAACCTCGTATAACATAGAAAGATGTTCTTGACGGGCTATCAGACTAAGGGCTTTCACCTTTAGTTTCTTGATCTTGATTTTTCGCGAAATCATTGGAAACACATGTGTGGGGTCCAATTGTTTTTAATCTTTTCTTAATGGATTCTTTTTACCACAAATACACTCTTGATTAAATTTTGAATCTAGATGTCCAATGTCCTAATTCTCTTTCATCCCACAAGGTGCATTATGCAGAAATTGAGGAAATCAAGGAAAAGGTTACCTAAAGTTGACTTTAGTAGAACCAAATTGAGATGAAATCCAAATGTTTAGAAGCCTCTAAGGATACGAATCCCAAGGGAAAGCAATATCATGTGAATTTTTTCAAGGATATTTGCTTCTCCTAAAGGGTTTAAGATTTGATGCTTCATTGAATGTTTGTTTTGATGTTTTTGAGAAACGCACTGGGTTTTCAAAATGACTCACAAGCAATATAACATCCTAGCTCAATTGGTATGTTTTTCTTGGTGGGCTTGCCTCATGCCCTTCGTAGTAGAAGAAATGACTTTACATGCAACCAAGGACAAAATATAAAGGTATGTTAAAAATGAAGTCTTAACCTCTATATTTCAACCAAGATCGGACATGGCAAGTAACTTCTTAGAATCTAAGTTCCAATGCACCACTTTGATAAACTCATTGGATGGACTAGTTGGAAACTACAAACAAGGTTCTTAATGACACAACATCGGGGACATGGCACCTTACGAGCGTCCAGCAAGCCACTAAAGGCTTTAATCAATCCTACTAGGGGCTCTTATACGTTTTACGGTAGTACCCCATTCTAAAAGACACTGTATGGCTAAGGCCTACATACCACGAGGACTTAATAGTTTAGTCTTATCTATTTATATACCAGCCCAAATGAAAAATTGGTTGGAGTTACCTTCGAGTTCTCCTTTTGGATGTGTCTCTTAGGCAGGCCCCTCTAAAGGTGGCTCAAAGCATTAAAATGCATTTTGAGTGTTTCTCTTGCACCCTAGATCGCACAAAGTGCAAGGGGAGAGGGTACGCAATCTAAATGCACCAAAGAAAAAATCACTCAATTTAGATACTTGTTAATTTTAGCCTTCAAAGCAATAATAAGTTCATTTTAAAGCACCAAGATGAAGTGTGAAATTTGTCTTGTTCAATTTTAGCCCCAAAAGTAAAGTCCAATTAGTTTCTAGTGTTCAATTTTTAAGCCTTTGTAGCAAAAATTGAAACATTCTTTTTAGAGCCCAAAAGAGGCAAGTTGATTCAAAACATAAAATTAAAGCATGAAATGGAAGCTCCAAGCATAAAAAAATGCTTTTGAATTTCAATCTTGATATTCAATTCTTCAACTCCAATCTTGCTTTTGTTTTCGCTTGATTTCAATGTGTGATTTTGATGTCAACCTTCGCCTTTTTCTGTCTTTTTACTTTTCTTTGTTTTCCTATATAAAAAAAAGACAATCATGTGAGGATTAGAACATTAAATTCATTTTGAAAGAACAAATTATTTGGATGATCAAAAGTTTTTATAAATGGATCATGCTTTGATATTGATTGCATGGAGAAGGTACCACACTTGTTAGATCCATTCTCTCCCTTACTATAATCTACATCACTAGAGATATTGAGTCAAAAAATAAATTTCTCAAAAGAATGCTCATAATTTTGAAATAACCATAATAGTGTGAATCATATTCTCAAACATGATAATAATCTCAAATGTGGGTTATCAACTTCTTTAAAGCACTTTCATGACTGCAATTCATGAGTTAAAAGATATTTTTGATGAAAAGGTATGCTTCAAGATTTTTAACTCTACACCAAATCATTTTACCACACAAGCGATAAATACATGCTTCAACTGCCTAAAATACTTCCATTCAGGACTGTACTACTATCCAACAAAATCATGACAACATTATCAAGAATTGACACATATAGCATTTAACTAGACAACAAAGAGTAGTTAACTAGACAACAAATCAGGTAAAATTGCTTATGGCTAGATAGTGAATTGGACAAAATATAGAAAATAAAAGAGAGTCCCTTAAAATGTACTAGCAATATTAATGATGGGAGATAACAATATTAATGATAGACAAAGCACATAATCTATTCGACATGATAACCTTCCTTACCATTTGAAAATATTACCATTTGATATGACAACATTGATATTATTTTATTCAAACATATGGAGACACCTTGCCGCCTCTTTCATTAATTTTGCAATCAATGTTTGAACTTTCACTTCTCTGATTTATATTGTGAGATAAATTTGCAAATCTAGGGAGTATTTTGAAATTTTCAAATTCAGTGAATGATGTGTCGTTACTGTGAAATAAATACAGATAAGAGAACACCTGTGTGAAAGGGAAGTGGTTAGAGATGGTCTACAGACAAGTACCGAGCATAAAGACAGAGAGAGGGTGTTTTATCAGATGTTGTAGTTGCAACAACATAGGTAGACGTATATGCAGAATGTGGAACGGTTGATTGAGATAGCTCTCATTTTCACTGACCACCCTCTTGTGAAATCTCATTCATATTATAATCTTGTGTGATCTTATCGCAATGAAGGTGATTACGACCTATTGACTTTGGTAGTGAACCTTACTAAGGATCAATGCAAAGTAGAATATTCTTCCTCTCTTGCTCAGTTGTCCATTGTTGATCACTATTCTCCCAAAACTCATCATCCACTAGCCTTGGGCTGAGAACGATGCGAATGCCATGAACTTGGAGAGTGAAGACAGAACTTTTCCATGACGAGAATTTAAATACCACCTCTCCAAAAGTGACCGATTTTATCACCAGCCTGCTAGACCGCATAAAATTTGAGTTGAGAGACGTAGCATTCAAGTTGAAGTCACGAAAAACTCCATGTATACTAGAAAGACTGACTTCCAACTTCATTTCGGCTTCTTGTTGTAGCCATGGTTGCAGTACCCATGCCACCCATCTCTGCAATGCCTCTCGTAGTACCAGTGTTAGAGCATTAAAATCAACACAATGAATGCAAACAATACCAGTGTCAGAGCATTAAAATCAACACAATGAATGCAAACAAAACCACACACCCACATTTAATTTCAATTTTTCTATTGTTATGAATAGAGTACAAGGGTGGAAAGGGCTGAGAACAACCCCATAATGCTAAATAAGTTTGTAAGGCCAGAATAAGTCCAACTCAGAACCAAAAAGATAGGACTTATACTAACAAAATTACGTCTTCCCAAAAGGAATATGAAAGGGTATTGATTCCAAAATAGAACATTAATATCGAATCAAGTTTCTTATAAAGACAAAAAATCATACGAAGATTTCAAGTTTCCCATTTATACCCATAGTTCGAATATGGTAGGGATTTTACAAGCGCTTGCAGCATAAAAAGTCTTTAATGATAGAAGGGATAGTTTAAAAAGCCATTGATATCTTGCATTAGTTGTTAATGATAGAGAACCTGACACACTCACGTGTAGAAAGGACCAAGCTTAAAATTAAAACCAGCAATGAAAGACAACATTCAACGTTCAATACCATTGATCTATTAGTCTAAGCTCATAAATATCAAGACAAGAAATCCTATCTCAAACGTGATCAATAATAAATGCATTTTTTTTTCAAATTTGATAAATAAGCCCTCCTTCTAGTGCCAGTATATATACCACAAAATTTGCAAGTCTAAAATTTTCTACCACATTTACCATGAGATGAATTTGAAAGAAACAAATTAGAATGATATCCCTATGGAATAATTCAACATGATTGATACTATGAACAAGATAGCAAACTAAGCAAACTAAAAGTATGAAATACATATTGAATACCTATCCCATATTGGATTGGTGTCACTTGTGCAAAGTGACCCTTTCCCAATCCTTACTAAGATCAATGATAAATGCCTTGAAGATGGAGTGATGGTGGGAAAAATCAATTCTCAATTGATGAGAATGACCCTGCATCAAGATGTTGTAGCTCCAATTGTGGAGGATGAAGCTTTCATTTATAGATTTTCTTGATGAGAGATTGGCCAATGAGATGAGGCCACTTGTCAACTTCTGATAGGTTGGAGGATGAACACATTTTGGCCAATGTGCCAAAATTTTAAAATTGTTGAGTGGGGGGACATGTAAGACTTTCATAATTTTAAATTCTGAGTGGGGGACATGTCAAAATTTAAAATTCTGAAAATGCTGAGTGGAGGATATGTTAGAATTTAAAATTCTGAGTGGGGGACATGTCAGAATTTAAAATTTTGAAAATGCTGAGTGGAGGATATGTCAGAATTTAAAATTCTGAGTGGGGGACATGTTAGAATTTAAAATTCTAAAAATGCTGAGTGGGGAATATTCCTCCAAGATGCCATGTTGAAAGAAAATAGGGATTTTAATAAATCCATAAATTTATTTATTTGTGCAAGTGGGTGGTTAGGTTAATTAAATCTAGATTAGATTAGCCTAATGATGATTAGGGTGTTTGACATTTATGACTTAAATATCTGATTATTTAAATCAGAAAAGGATGAAATATGCATTTGGAGATTTAATTAAATAAATTTTGGTTTAGTTAATTAAAGGGATTGATTTATTTAATTGAAAGGTTAATGTTAAAGTTTGTTTAATTTTAAATTTATGACCTTAGGAGATGGAAATTAATGAGATTACCTGATGAATGGATGAAGATGAACTTGATTAATTGATGAATGGACCTAATGCATGATGTTAATTTTACATGTCTACAGGAACCCATTCACCTCTATTGGTGAATGAGTCCCTAATCAAGCTTGATCTAAACTTTTTGGCATTTAAAACTCATTGAAAATCACTAAGAAATCAGCAAAAAAAATTCCAAAATCCTTATCCGAGACCCATTTTCCCTTACTGGTGAATGAGTCCTTGATATATTCTGATCTATATTTTTTGGGATTTGAAATCTCTATTTTACGCTTCTATTTGTTGCTATTACTCTCTTATTTCAATTTTATGATTTTCTATTCAATTAAATTCATTGAATCTAGGTTAATTTGTCTTCATTCAATGCATTCTTAAAATTCAAAATGGCATTTACAAGAATTCATTTTTAGTCTATTGCATAGTGTAATCAACAAAATTACCTTGTTTTAAGTCTAAAAATCTGAACATGTTTACATTTCTGAAACTTTGCATAATATGGATAAAAGTTCTTTTCACTTTTGCATAAACAATATTTACATTCATGAAGCTTTGCATAAGTTTGATAAAACTTCTTTTCATTTTTGGATACACATTATTTATATTCTTAAAGCTTTGCATAAATTGGAAAAAAAGAACTTTTCATCTTTGGATATACATTGCTTATATTTTAAAGCATTGCATAAGATGGCTAGAAGTACTTTTCATTTTTGGTCAAACAATGTTAGTATCTTACCTTTCTAAACATGCTAAGGAAAAGTCCATCCCTCACACTTATGAGAATGCTTTAGTGAAAGAGAATACAATGGTGGATAATCATGAAAATCAAATTTGGTCTTCCCCTAATATCTCTCCTATTTGTGACAAAGGTATTTTGGTGTTAGAAGATCAAAAGAATGATAGTTATGAGAGTCCTATTTGTCTCTCTTCCCCCACCTCTCCTACTAGGGAAGACATTGTTAGATACAAGGATGAGACCATTGACACATCCCCTAATACTACTTTGCCTATTGCTCCTCTTTTTGAGAATGATTTGATACAAGATAAACAAGACAATCCAACCATTGATGAGTCCCTTACTTGTGACATAGTTACTTTAGAAGAACCCGCGTTTGAATGTCATAAACATCTAGTTTGTATCTCTCCTAAAAACTCTCCTACTAGGGAAGACATCATGGTGGAAGAAAATGATAATATTGACAATAGTAATTCCTTAGATGAAGATGATTAAGTGACATTAGACTCCCCTTCACTAAGAGATCATGAAAATAAGGATAAGTATTCTAAGGTTATGCACATTAGATATCCCTTGAAGTACTCTCCAGAGCCTAAACTTATCATTTATCCACCCTCAACAAAACCACTGTAAGTTAAAAAAAAACCCGTGCTTATCTGAGAACCACCTAAAAGGCAACTTGATAATGATAATATTTCGCAAAAACTAAGTTTCAATACTGTTGCTCACACATATAACACAAGGAATAATCCACAACCAAGAAAAAAAACTCAAACATACCTCCTGTTGCCTAACCCTATCTTACTTGGTCCTCCTTGTTTTCCTTTAAAAGGTGGAAAGGAGTATGATCCTATTGAACAACATAAAAGTACTCCAACAAAGATATCTCTATGGGAACTTCTTCAAACATCACCTAGTTATCATAGCATGCTTCAAAGTGATTTACAACAAGTTCCTACCATTCCTAATGTGCAATCAAATTATGTGGCAGCCCAAATTCAAGGTATAACTTTGACCAAATTAGTCATTACTTTCCATCAAGATGAATTACCTTCATTAGAAGAGCAAAAAAAAAATGAATCTTTCATGATAATAGATTATGTTAATCAAGTAGTGATAAAGAGAACTCTTGTTGACAGTGGCTCAACCCTTAATGTGTGTAGCATAAACCTTCTTGATAATATTAAAGTAGACAAAATCCAAATTCATCCTAATTCTTTATCTATTCATGGGTTTGATCACATCGGAAAACAACTGCTTGGAGTCATCAGATTACCTATTAAAGTTGGAAAGGTCTTATTAAAAAATTGGGTACATGATATGCCTTATGATCTTTCATACAACCTCCTTTTAGGAAGACCATGGATTCATGTAATGAATGGGGTGCCTTCTACCCTTCATCATAAAATGAAGTATGTCTATGACAACAAATTTTACACACTTAAGGCTGATCTTGAAACTGAAAGTTGTTTGATTGCTGAGAAAGAAGGATGAGATCCTTCGAAAGCATTGTATCCAATTGAAAAAGTGGAAGCCAAGAAAGAAGACAAGAAGAACATTGATCAATTCATTAAGCTATTGGAAGTTGATTGGGGTTCCTTAGATTTCACACCAACATTCATGGGTGAATACAAGATCATAAACATATATTATAAAAAGGGAAAAGAAAAAGAAATAATGTCAACACAAAATTCAAAAGCATCCACTTCAACTAATTTAGAAGATCAAGTAAATTATACCACAAACTTTGATGAAGCTGATTATGAGCAAGCACTAAATCCAAAAGAAATTCAAAAGATTTATGAAAGAGGTTATGAACTTCTGAGAAAACTTGGGTATAGTGGAAAAGGATGCGGTGCTAGAGAACAAGGTATCCATGTCCTTATAGAACGTAGAAAACAAGAAACAACTCATGGTCTTGGTTATATTCCTTTGATAGAAATAAAAGCATAAAAAAATCATTCACTTAATATCAAGACTCTTACAAAATATTCTCTTAAACCAACTTTAAAATTAGTTAATCCTGAATTGATAGATACTAATGGTCTTGGTTATTGTCCTTTGAAACAAATAAGACAAACATAAAACAATAACAATTGGAGTTCGTTAGATTTTACACCTTCCTTTAAAGAAGGGTACAAAATATTGCAATCTAAAGAGTCTTGTGTAAGTATGACATCTTGTACTAAGCAAGAGGTATCTTTGTCACAAAATAAAACATCTTCTACTTTTGATTAAGAGAGTATCTTGTCAAGACTCCTCCAAGAACACGAAAGAAATTTTATTACAAGAGTTCATTTTATGCATATCATAGAATTCATGGTCATTCTTCTAATGAATGTAAGACTTTGGGTAAAAAAATTCAACATCTTAAGGAATGTGGTGCTCTTCCTTGTGTTGAAGCACCTTTTTCCTCTAATTGATATTGCTATTTGAATCATCTTAGCTCATCCTTGTGTCACACTAAGTGGGGGCAAGGGGTTAAGTAGTGTTGCCCTCGTATGACACTTGTCATTGTCTCATTTGGCTAGTTGACTGCCTTCCATGTATATGTAAGAGAAAGCTTGGGATGTGGATGACATGCCTTAAGTTGGCTCGCATATGACATTCTTTTCTTTCTAAGTTTAGCCTTGTATTTGTGGGGGAAACCCCTTCCTTCCTTGTTCATGGTGTAGCTTTATTTTGGAAACATATGACTTGGCATAGGGTCTTACAAGGAAAGCTCTCATGTCTTAGGACAAAACATTGGCTACTTTAAAGCACTTGCTCATAGTAATGGTGTTAGAAACTGCTTTAAAGTGGGGGAATACATTGATGAAATATTTTGACATATTTCATGGCATGATCTTTCTTTTTTCTTGTGACATGTCCTTTTCTTTGTGGTGTCATTGGGTTTGATGTCCTCCAAGAGTGTGATATTTCTAAGCATACGATTTCCCTTAGTGGCATGATGCAAAGCGTGAGGCATCCCACAAGTGGAAATCTGATACTCTTTGATTTTTCCTCTCTTGGAGACATTAGGAAAAATGTTCCCTAAGAAGAAGACCTTACATGAACGAAGAAAAATCCCCTTTCACAAGATTCTCTTCTCTCCTTGAAAGCTATCTTTTCAATTCCTTTGGCCTTCTTCTCCTTTTGGACCTCTCTAGCTTTAGCTCTAGCCTCTTCATCTTCCCTTTGTCTTTATATCCTATTTGAGAAACTCCATACAACTTGCTACAACAACTTCAAGCACTCTCAAGCTCTTACAACACTCTTTGCAGCTCTCTTGGCTCTCATAGCTATCCCTCCCTTTGGCTTCCTTAAGCCTTACAACTGACATCTCTCTTGCCTCATTCTTGCAAGCATCTTGAGATTTCACACATCCCCTGTACCTAAATTGCATCTATATTTTACGATACAGGTTCTCCTCCATGAATGGGGATTTCTTTTATCACTCTCACATTCATTTAATTTCTATATGTTATCTTTATCTATCTAGCTATCTGTGGAGGTGGGAACACCAAAATGGGGGTTTGGCTGAGGAAAACCCCTCTACAACCCCAATATTTCCTCTCGATCTTAGCATGTAGGTATTAAAGATATTCATGTGTTGGAGGCTTCATTACTTGGGTTTCAATGAGTAGTTTTTATCTCTTATCCTCTTTAGTCTTATCATCTACTTTACCTTATTTCAATTTTGTTACATTCTATGACTTTCTCACATTCTAAGTTTTTTAGCAATCAAAGTAGAAGCAGTCATTTTTTGTTCTCTATGATAAAATTAGTTTTTGGTCCATACAGATGCCAATGCACTAGAGAGATGCCAACACGCTTCACTGTCATCCCAAATCTGCGATGTCATCCTTTGATTGAGACCTTGTCAGTTCATCCAGAAAACTTCTGTGGCTTGCTCTTTTTTATTATAAAACTCTCACTTGGTTTCCTAAGGTAGTTTAGGGTAGTTTGCCCCTTGGATATCTCTTGAGAATAAAGAGACTCATGAGTAGTGAATCCCCCTTCTCTACAAATGGATGGGGAGATTTTCCATACGCAAGAAAATTTAGAGTTTGGATATAGGATAGGACAGCTTTGGAAGTGTTGAAGAATCATTTTGTAAGGGGGTGTGCCATAGAAAAATGGACCCTTGTCATTTTTATGGCCTTTTAGGTCTTGTTTCATGATGTTTGGTCCATTTTGCTCTAATTTTATATTGTAATGTGGCTTGAACATGCATATTTATGTACTAAAAGTCAAATAATGACATCTTGTGAAGGTGTTGTAAAAAAATTCTACACTCTTCTAGACTCTATTCATTACAATTCACCTAAAAAATCACCTTTTCATCACTAAAAAAGTCCTATTTTGAAGTGTTGTAAAGTCTTGTAATAAGATTTCACACTTTTCTAGGCATAACTTTAGTATTTACATCTTTCTTATGCTTTATTTGACCCCTTTATGCCCTTATAGGCTTTAATTAAGTGTATTTTTTAATGTAAACTTGACAAATAATATTAAATGTGACTTATTTCTCCTCTTGCAGGTGTGTTTTCAGAATTTTGTGTGTAGATTTAACAAGTATTTAGGTGTTGAAAAGTGGTCAACAAGTCAACTAGGTTTTTGATGTCAAATCAACCATATTTCAAGCTTGGAGAAGGTATTCTATCTGTTTCCTGTAGAATTGTCTTTGGCAACCAGACAAGTAGACTTGACCTTAGATATGGTGTTGTAGAGTTGTCTCTTGATTTCTCAAAATTTTGGGAGAGGATTGATTCACCACCAGTGGCGAATGAGTCCCACCTTAAGTTTGGAAATCTAAGTTGTGTCAGATATTGGATCTTGACACTTATAAACTGGTTCTCAACAGTTTTCATCAGAAGCAGGACTAATTTACCACCCTGGTCAAATGAGTCCCACTCGCAATTTTTTGTAATTTGAAACAACATTCCAAAGATTCCAAATCCTTCATCAGACCTCTAGGTGCACACTGATTCAACTCTTTTCTTTCTATTCTGCATTTATTCATTCTTAACTCATTGTTTGCATATCACATTGTGTTTTCCAACATAGCATAAATCTTAGGTTTTGCATTCATAATCAGTCACATAGATCACTTAATTGCACTTATTTCATCTCATTTAGGCATAATAACATCCTAAATTGCATACTTTGAATGAAACCTTTAGCATTTTTGGTCCTACTCTCTCATTTTAGGTGAAAACCATAGAAGTGCTAGAAAGTCCTAAGGTGCCAAAAAATCTACGGTTCATTTTGGTGAACTTGCATTATTGAACAATTTTCATTTCTGATTTAATTTGCATCTTGCATCCTATATTACATTTGTATCAACATCCAATTAGGGTATTGTTTTGTTTTTGCATCCTAGGGATTCTTAATTTGCATTAGTGAAAGGCTCATTTAGAGTTCATTTTTGCATTGCATATCATTGAAAAAACTAAAAATATGCATCTGCATCCTTCATTGGAATTTCAAAAAAATTAAAATCACATTAAATTTTCTGAAAAACATAAAAAAAATCTCATACTGGGACTCATTCGTCACCTTGGGTGAATCAGTCCACCTGCACATTCTACACAACTTTTTTCAGGCATGTTTTGGGTATTTCCTACATTTTTGTTTTTTGTAATTTCTTTTTGTTTTACTTTCTAGATTCTCTATCTACTTCTATTTCTTTCATTTTAGTTTACTTGCATCATGGAATTTTCTTTTCATAAGTTTTGGAATTCATTGAAATCCTTAGTATACATGTCCAACTGTGCCTTTGCCTATGATCCTAATGACCTTGAGCTGCCTCATGCTCCTTCAACTCCTCATGATTTTCCTCCTTGTGATGTAGACATCATTGGATAAGATGATGATAACATAAACAAGTTATGCAATGAATGCTTTGATAACCTAGAAACCAATGCAACCTTTTATCCATCCATGGGGACACAAGATCTTCCTACTATTGCACCTCCTAATCACTTTGGATACCTTCATCCTGAAACCCAAGAGGGACCTAAGATACCTCCATCTAGTGGACCTAATCCCTCTCAAAAAACACACCCTCACCCATTTTACGATCACAAAGTCACAAAAATTCCCATAAAACTTGAAGAAATGTACGGTAAAGGCTTTGGGTATGTGCATGATCATGATGGGCCAAAAAGTGGCAATATGATGGGTATGTGTAGGGTATGTGGCTGAATTTTTTTTTTACCCAAAATTGATGAAACGAATAGGGTTTTTAAAGGAGATTCTCAGCTTTCTACCAATATAAATTATGCTTTACTTTCAATTTAATAAATAATTATTATTCATTTTCTATTTGAATTATTACTAAATTCTTGATTTATAGGCTAATTGAAAAACATTTATACCTTTCAAATGGTATCACATTTTTTGAATCCAAAATATGTGTCACATTCTATGGTTTGCATAACATAGGATTAAAAAAAGAATTGAATTCTAAGGAAGTTTTGACGGTTAAGGTGGTTAGGACACACAATTTTTTATATTTTTAAAAAGTTTTAATAAAAAATCATAATTAATTATTTATTTGGAAAAATTACAAAAAAATACACATCACATCTTCAGACATGAGTCCCTCTACTTATATCTAAAATATTAGAAAAAAATAATATTATCATTTATTGTTGCAGTGGTCGTGACAAACACCTACTTATTTTTTCCTCTCAAATTTATAATTACTGCATTGAAATTTCAAATTTTCACCAAATAGATTTAAAAAAATCCTATTAGTTTAGAAACTACATTCAATTTGCTATATATTCTATTCTTACATATTTTTTAAATAATATAGATAACTTATTCAATTTTTACGTCAAGTTGCCTAACTCTGATTTTTCTAAATTTTTTGCCACTTAAGGGCCTATTTTTTCCATGATGATCCTGCACATACCCCTTTACTATCCTAAGTAAGTAAGGTTGTGACACAAAACATGAACATGACATTCACTAGCTTCTTGAACAAAAACCAATAGAAGAAAACACCACAAGATTAGGATGGGTATGTGCAAGATCATGAGGGGCCAAAAATTGGCAATATGATGGGTATTTCTAGGGTATGTGGCTGACAACTTTTTTTAACCCAAAATTGATGAAATGAAAAAGGGTTTTTAAAGGAGATTCTCGGCTTTCTACCACTATAAATTATTCTTTACTTTGAATTTAATAAATAATTATTATTTATTTTCTATTTGAATTACAACTAAAGTGTTGATTGATAGGCTGATTGAAAAACATATATAGATTTTAAATGGTATCACATTTTTTGAATCCAAAACATGCATCACATTCTATGCTTTGTATACTATAGGATTAAAAAAAGAAAAAATGAATTTCATGAAGTTTTGATCAAGTTAAGGTGGTTAGACATACAAGTTTTTATATTTTTTAAAAGTTGTAATAAAAAATTCATAATTAATAATTTACTAGGAAAAAAATTACAAAAAAATATGCATCACATTTGGACATGAATCCTCTACTTAAGTATAAAATATTATAAAAAAATTAGCTTTTTATTGTGGTTAGGGTGGTCAGACAGACACCTACTTCTTATTTTTTCCCTGAAATTTAAGTACTATTGCATTAAAATTTCAAATTTTCAACAAATAGATTTTTTTTAAAATAAACCTAGTTTTTTAGAAATAAAATTGAATTTTCTATAAATTCTATTCTTACATATTTTTGAAATAATATAGATAACTTATTCAAAATTTTACATCAAGTTGCCTAACTCTAATTTTTCTCAATTTTTTGCCACTTAAGTGCTTGTTTTTTCCATGATGATCTTGCACATACCCAGATATCAAGATCCTTCTCATCCTGATAAACCTCATTTTTAATATTGGAGACTTAGAGATGATGGTATAGTGATATTTGATTCTCCTCCTGACTTAAACATTCTCCTTCCACG
>VDFB02047397.1:95954391-96044597 GCA_007258455.2 Sequoia sempervirens | reverse complement strand
AAGATTTACATATATTGGATTATGATCTGATTTCAGCTCTAAAGGAAATTTTCCAATCACTAGTTCCTTTATCTTTGACGTGTAAACATGCGAGCAAATGACATAATCAACCACACTTTGTCCATTGTATGTTTTGCAGGTGATGTTGCCTGAGTTCGGCCATGCTTTCAAACCATTGCAAATGACCAAGTTGAATAAACTACATAGCCCCAACAACTCAGCCCCGTAGTGCGTGACATTGTGCTTCCTATCTTGCGAATTCCTTTCCCACAGGTGCTGTCCCTCTTCCTCCAACCATAGTGGATCAGCTTTCTCCTTGTCGTTGCTTGCCAAGCTGAGAGCTTGTATGTTTGCAGTCCTTGCATTAAAATCCCCTATTAGAATAACCTCTCCCATGCCATTATAGATTGAAATGTCCCTTTTTAGAGCAGCAAAAGGATCCTCACGGTCTAGGTTCCTTTTCTTGTAAGATTTGGAGCCTTTTGGGGCAAAATAGCAGGCAGCCACTCTTATGACAGCTTGATTTTCTGTTATTTTAAACCATATATATTGTTTGTTTGGGTCTTCTTTCTCGACTTGAATGTTATTGCACCATATTTCTTTGATTAGGACTGCAACTCCACCATGCCCTTTACCACTATCTGTTCTCTCGTTCCAAATGGAAGCTTTTTTATATCCTTCAAAGTCTGGAATTTTACAGCCATCATGCTCATGAGTCTCCGTAAGGATGATGATGTCTTTTCCTTCTGCAATGGGCCCTAAACCAGGTCCTCTTCTCCACGGGTAACCTCTACAATTCCAACTTACTATTGACACCTGATCCTGGGGGGCCCCGAGTTCCTACTTTTGGTGAGTAATTCTGTCACTAACTTGAGCTTTCCCATCTTGTAACCAAGCCCATTTTCCTTCGTTCCTTGCTGCCTTTACTTTTTCCCACTCCTTACGCCTTTCTTGTTGTTGGACTATTGTTAAGTCCTCGTCAAGGTATATTTGTGTACCTTTAAGAAACTTCTTGTTCCTTAGCAGCTTGTTCTTATCTTCAATGTTCGCCAAAGTGACCCTTACGTGCCTACTCTTTCCATCTTTCACCCATTTTCCAATTCTGTTTGCTTGTTGAATGACACCTGTCCATTGTAACTCATCCCTAAAAAAATCTTTTGCTAGCTCCTTTGTTGGTTCATTCTCCCCATAGTCCTTTAGCCCTTTAACAATGACATTCACAGCCCTGACATTTCTGTCATTCTCTTCTCTTATCTGTCTTCGAACTTGCTTTTCTATGAGGTCCTTGTGTGTGTCTGAGGGACCTCCCACTACATGAGCCCAGCTTTTGGCCTCCTCTAATTGATCCCTCAGCTGGTTTTCTTTTATCTTTACGCTGTCCAGGACTGATTGTATCTCTTTTATCTGCAAGTTGCTGCTTTCAGCTACCTCTCTTGATATGCTTTTGTCTATTGTGCCACTTTGTGCTAAAACTTGTCTTATCGAAATCAATTCTTGCTCTCCATTTGACATGGAGATTTGAAACTTACTTATTTCGTCTTTGAGAATTTTGTTCTCCCTTGATAATTGCCAATTGGTATCCATGATCTCTTTCATTTTAGCATCTTCAAAGAGCCCCCTTGCCTCTAATGATTGAAGCCTCTTGTTCATGGCCATTAGCCTTACTGGATTTTATGCAAACCCGTGAGGGACTACTTGAGGTGTTGTGGGTGGACTTAAGTAAGAATCGTGTTTAATTTCACTCCCCTTCCTCCTTTGTCCAAAACTGAGACACATTGGATGGTCTACGCATCTTCTGACCCGCTTTTGAACTTGCTATCGATTTCAATAGGGCCTGATAAGCATTTCCAGTTCCGTACCCTAGTAGAATCTTATAAATTTCCTTTGCAAACTCTTTACCTTCGAGTTTGTCTTTAAAACACTTTGTAATCGCTTTTGCATTTACAAACACACAGTCCTTCCCTGCGTTTGACCTATCCAGTGGATAGCCCATCACATAAGCACCCCAAGTGTTAAACAGAGCTGCTGCTGCGGGCTCTACTGGAAGATGTGTTGGGGGATTAAAAGGGATTAGAGTGGTCCCTTGATGCTGTGCACCACCATTTTGGATTTCAAAAGTTTCAATACCTACCGTATTGCCTTCCACTGCCTCATTTACTAATAGCTGCTTTGGTATGTTATTAGACTCTGTTGATAAAGTAATCTTGTTTGATTCTCCCAATATGCCGGTCTGTTTTGTTATGTTAGCAGTCTCAGTTGACCCTGAACCCACACTCGAGGCCCCAGAGTTTGCCATTCCTTTCCCACTTTCAGATTGTTCAGTCATTAGAGATCTTTAAAGTTTGATGCGTGTTTTGGGAAAAGGCAGCCGTTTTGGTTTAAAAATGACTTGCGCTTGATGCAACAGATACTTTTATTTGATGACAGAGGAGAAAGCAGGCAAAGAAACTGAAAAAGACAAGATGTGGGGCACACCTGTTCCCTGTTGCAGTGATTTTCGAAGAAGCTCTGTCTCCTGCGTGGAAAGAAAACTCTGGGCCCACACGGTCACGTCCTTCTGCTCAGCCTTTGACCCTGACCCTCGTTTCTGGGAATCCTTGCCGTTGTCGCTTTTGTTAAAACAACTCCCAAACTCTTCTCGGTTTCGGAAAAAGCCCTAAAAGCACCTCTGTCGCGTGGCTGTTTCCTGGTTCGCGTGATGTTCCTGTTCCTGTTCCCTGTTCCCTGTTCCCTGTTTCCTGGTTCGCGTGGCTGTTCCCTGTTTCCTGGTTCTCGTGGTTTCTCTGTCTGCGTGGTTTCTCGTGGTTTCTCGTGGCTGTTTCCTGGTTCGCGTGATTGTATGGAACTTGAACCGGTTGATTGTATGGAATCTGATACATTTATGAGACCGCACTCAATTGTTTAGCGCGTTATTAGTAAGAAGTAAAAGTGTCAAAATCTAACTATTAGTAAAAGTGTCAAAATCTTTTAAAAATTAGAAAGAACTATATATAAAAATATAGCAAGTCCAAAATAATATAGTTTAATAATTTTTTAGGTTGTAATATGCGGTCCAAAATACTAAAAACGGCCAGATAGACCATCAAATTCCAGCCCTGATGGGGACGCCTTCGGCGTAAATATTACAGTACACGTTTTCTCTTTATTAGTATTATTTATCAAATTAATAGTGACGCGTGTTAGTACAACCTAAAAATTCCATTGACGCAAAGACGGCTGGGACCATAATACACGTTATGGGTTGTCGTACTTGCCGCAACAGACAGATGTACTACTTTGAGTTTTCTTCGACCCACATTTGAGACGTGTTTACGTGGCTACAGACCCCTTCCACTCACGATACATTTGACCCTTCCATTTCTGCGACTTTTTTTGCAAAGCGTGTTTGCTGGGCAGCATAAATATCCCTCGCCTGTTACTCATTCTTCACAATCTTCACATCCTTTACATTTCAAAACGGTCTGAGAGATTTAAAAGGTGCGGATTTTCCACTTGTGGGTAATTACTTGTCTGTAAAACACCGGTTGTTCATATGGCAGGATCAGCAGAGAAGATGAGATTCATAGCCATGTTAGTTATGATGATGATGATGATGATGGTGGTGAATGCACAGGAAGCAGAGGCACCCAGTCCAGCAATATTTACAGGCACAGCTTCCATGGCGATGCCGTCTGTAGCCGCTGGTGTGGTGGGATCTTTCATTGCTTTTATGGCCTGCCTTTTGCACTGAGGCGTTGAGTATATGGATTAGTACAGACCTTCTAAAGTGTGTTTTGAATGGATAACAATGAGTGGATTTTGTTCGTGGTGATTTTGTCTCGATGGCCAAGAAGATCGCTCTTGTTTTACGCTTTGCAGCACATATTTTAATTGAGAGATTATTTGACTATATTGTTTAGCCCTGTAGAAAATAAATGGGTCTTTTCTTTCTCTATCCGTAAACATCTGGCGTTTATTGTTGTGGTTTTATTTATTCTATAAAGTAACATTCTTCCGGAAAATCTTGGTTTTGGCTATGGTACTTGAACGTAATTGATATGGATTTCATATTTTGCAGATCTACTGTTACTTTCTTTTCTGTATTTTAGGTGTATATTGGTGTAGCAGATCTTTGACACTCAATTGCCAACACACAGTTCAGTAGAATTAAGAAGGTAATCCTGCACTCTTTGTTTTTATTGGCTATTTTGCTTTACAATCCTTCTTAAAAACTAGCACTTGCACTAGCACTGGGATGGAAAGATATATGTAATAGTTATATCGATTGTATTTTATGAAATATTTAATATGATTTTGAATAACTTTCTAATAAGAAGCTTTAAAAAAAAGTTTGCATTCAGCACACATAAGTCTAATGGAAAACATGTTTAAACTTATAGTTTAAACTTCAAGCACTACAGCTTACACATTAGTGCAATGACAGTATAGAGATATGCTTTGAATCTAATTTGAACATAATAACATGAATCAATGAAGATTGACTTGAAAGTAGATGGCAACGTCAATTCATTATTACATAATTTGATACAATACAAAAACAGCACCTAATACATAATATGAAATTGTGTGTTAATATTTAGTGATTGTCTCATATGAAATTGTGTGTTAATATTTAGTGATTGTCTCGTATGACTTTAATTTCATGAGGTGGTTATGAATGTCTGCACAGAATATTGCCACATTCTCTAGTCTGAAATCTTCTTCACTTATTGCATTTTTTAAATCATGGTTCAGAACCAAGATATCCATTTTTGAGGAAGCAGAGGGGCACTTACCTCACTCTCTGTTGCCCCATCTTTTTCGTCCTCGTGCGTTTGCAGAATGAATTTCGCACCAGACGACAAGTTCACCTTTTCACCAACCACTATGTCCCTGAATGACATTGCATACGTATTCTTGCCATTCACCTGGTTCGACTCTTTGGCCGAGCCATTGGGGGGGGTCCATATCCCCCTCCATTATTAGACGGAACCCCCACAAGAAGTTTCACATGAACGAGGGCAGAGATAAAGAATGGAGACACACTTCGCCCCGATGAAACCCCAGATCGAAATGCAAGAAAGATTAGAAATCAAAGCACAGTATGGCCTGTAACACGACTTGAACGCCAGTGTGGAGGAGGGTCGAGCCTCCTCCACAACCCCGTGTGAAACCCTATCACGGGTTACGCCAACCGTCCTTCACATAGAAACCCTTACTTAGAATGTCCCTTTCTAATTTTTTTTTTTTCAATATTGAAAGCTAATGTATTAACTAACATTTGCAGCCGAAGGTTCAATAGGCATGAGCAAATCATGGGATTAAATATAGGCTTACACAACTGAGAATATGCTACCAGCCACTAACTTGCAGACAAAGCACAATTGACTGTATTTAACCCCTACTCTTAATAAATTTAGATTTGAGATTGAAGTAAATCTTGTTTTTTTACAGTAAATCCTTTATTTACAGTTTAGTGTTAGCATTCATCTATCATTAGTCTTCAAAAAGGTTACATTTATAAACATCAAATGACTTCTGAAAGTTCATATGCTGAATCAGATCACAAATTCTAAAAGATTTCCACATTTATCACTCAATTATCAGGAAAATCAGATCACAAATTCCAAAAGATCTCCACATTTATCACTCAATTATCAGGCAATTCAATACTCAGTATTTTAGTTATCCCTAGTATGCAATGTATACAGATATACCCAATTTATAGATCAAAGCTAATGCATGTCCTATTTGGACCAAGTCACCTCTATTAATGTGAATCGAATGGGTTTACTTTCTCCCCAATCTTCCCAGCATTTCAAAATATCTCGGTAACGAAATGGTGTACAGTGCTTTCTCCATAGCCGATGATGAAATATCCTCCAAACAATGAATAATGAAGTGAATCCTACTCATTGGTGGCGCAGCAGGGTAGGTAGTCCTGAACATCCAATAATGGCGGATTGCCAAAATCTAATTATGAATGGTAGATTTGAAAGGATATTTGTAATTTTTTAATTAAAAATTAGAATTAATCAAATCTGCATGTTGCTGATCTCACATAAAAGGAATTGTGGGTTTTTATTTTCCAGTTTTATATAAAGAAGGTTTTCATCTTCTGAATTAATTGAACCAAAATTCTATACTCCAACAAGAAGTAGAAATCAGATAATAGAGTAATTTCTCAATATCTTTTCTTCCTCCTCCTTGACCTCTCTTAAATAGAACTTTCCTTAAGATACCCCTTGAATAAAATTATCAAACATCAATTATAATTTCATTCTACAATATTACTTAAACATTCCTTAATGCTGGAAATTGCTTTTTCCTTGTATTGAGATTGCATTTGTTGTGTTGGTTAATACATTTGTTGCACTACATATGATGGGCATTGGGTTTTATTTTAATTTCGAATAAGGGACATTTCATTAAGTAAACCAAGAAACTCTGTAACAATTTAGGAAACTAACGAGTAAGCTTCACCTTCAATCACCTCAGCTGGATCATTTGTTTCAATTTTTTATTTGATCTGTAAAGTTGTCCGCCGCCTTCTGCCTTCTTTATGCATTTTGCCCCAAACCCTGAATCGCTTTCACGCAGATACGCTCTGCTCTTTGTTTATTGAGAATAGATTGAAGTAGCAGCTGTAGGGAGATTCATTTTCATTTGTCTCGCTTTTAAGCGGTTTCTGCTTTGGTAGGGTTTCCTGCAAAATCTGCCCATTTTCTCTCTTCGACATCGTTGGCAGCGGGACACAATTTGTGTAGAAGCTTGAGGTTAATCACTTGCCAATCTGGTTTCAGAGATTTTTTCTTCTGAGTCTGTATGCCACCAGATCATTCTCTGTTGTGTTTTATTGCATTCTAAACAATTATGTTGTTATTTATCAAAAAATCGACATCGGTTCCATGGTTTTATCTGTGGTTGTTTTCTTGTCATCAGTACCTTTTTTAGCGTCATTTCTGCTGCGCCTGAGCATTCATATTACAGAAATTATGGAAATTGTTTTACCGTCATAATTATGCTTGAATCTGAGGAGCTCCGGATTGAGGCCTGGGGAATTCATTTGACCCAACATACTGAAAATGAAACTATTGCTACGCTACGACAAGGAAAGCGTATTCTTCAACTTATAATGATGCTATCAGATTCCCCTGCCTATTACTGAATGGAGAGTGACATGTTGTTGGAGAGTCCCCCGATGACATGTTCGAGACTCTTAGAGTGGACTCTTGCTCCAGCAGTGACCCTCCCGCAGTCGATTAACTACACGGAAGTAAAGGAGAGGAATTGCAAAAAAAATTCAATTACTAGAATGGCAATACAAAATAGATCTTTTGATTCCTTTTTCAAAACAAACTACACATAAATACAAAATAGATATTTTGATTCCTTTTGCATGGGTCAGTGACTCACATGATTACCACCCCTGAACATGTACGATGTTGACACTTTCAAAGAGTATATAAACATTATCCAATTTGTAGGTGTATCAAATCTAAGACAGGCTTGCAGCTTAAAATACAGTCAGCTTCTAGTCACAATATGCATTGGGGCCTCCGCCACTTTTTCAAAAACTGTGGACTGCACAACCTTTAGAAAATCTAACGGTGGATTCATAAGAATGGGCATAACATGAACATATCAAAATAGTAGGAAGACCAGTAATAATAAACAATGCTGAGATATAAAAGGGTGTGTGGGAATGGGGAAATTAAGATTTTAAGTCTGGTAAAAACTAGCAGTCAGAAGGATGATTTTTTTTCCAGTGATAGCAGAGTTACTGATGGCAGAGTTAGTGAGATTATTGATGGCATGATGACAAATCAGGCTGCTTGCAAGCGTTTGTGGTTCATGTTTTTTGCTCCACCTCATTCTTGGATGATTTTTTTTCCAGTGATAGCAGAGTTACTGATGGCAGAGTTAGTGAGATTATTGATGGCATGATGACAATCAGGCTACTTGCAAGCGTTTGTGGTTCATGTTTTCTACTCCACCTCATTCTTTGATCATTGTTGGGCCATCTCCAACCATTCAATGCCCCTCATAATTTGTGGAAAGTTTTCCTGCCATAACAAGTCTTGTTTGAGCTTTGCTAAAAGCAAATTCTTTACCCATTTGTGTTGAACTGTATATTGAGAACCACAAAATATTTTGTACATTATCTAAGAAGATTGAATGTATTGTGCAAATTTATCAAGAAAATAGGTAGAAAAGTCTTCTGAAAGACCCAATCCAAGTTGTCTTAGATTTACTCACAAATCTACAACTAACTTATTTCTAACAGAACTTACAAATGCAATGTAATATTAATAATAGATATTAATAGATATGAAATGATCAGGTTGTCAACTGGCTACTTTTCTCTTTGGCATCCTTCACAACTCGACACAATGTGTGCTGAAACTTAAGGTAACTCACTTGCCATTATTTTAGTTATTTTTTTTGCCCAGACCTGTTTAAATGTGTTGTATTTGTAGTTTCCTTGCCTTTTGAAGGCAATATGTTCAGTTTAGCTTGTCTCATATAATCATAATATAAATATTTTATATTGATGTATTTATTTAAACTCAAAGATAGTATAGAAATTTAATAAAATAAACCGATTTGCAAAATACCCTTACTATTGGCATACACTTTCTTCATGGACCGGCCTTTACCAGGCATTGACATGATTTTTGTTTCTATTTATATTTGTTCAAATATTCATATACAGTCCATACATTCATTAATATTCATGTTATTAAAGCAAACTTTTAATGCTTGATAACCTTTCTCATTTGTTGGTTCCTGGTTTTATATCCTTTTTGGGCAGGCAGACTGTATCGCTGAGTCTGAGTATTGCATCCATCATGTTAATTTATTTATGAGATAGATACATCTCCAGTAGTTTAAGCTACTCGTATTTGCTATATCCTTCACTGTTGTGTTTATTTATTTATATGAGATAGAGACAACTCTTTTGATTCTTCATTGCAACTATCTCATGTGGAACATTTGCTTTCTCCAACTCAGAAAAATTGGAGTTCCAGTTGTGTAAATTTACTATCATTAATTAGTAAAAAAAAATGGTTAATTAGGAAAAAAAATGGTCTATTTTTTATTTACAATTGTTCACTATGTGAGGTTGATTGGTAGGACATTTAGAAAATGATGTTTGTGCAAAAAGGGTACTAATGGAGAAGTGATAGCTTCAAATTAAGAAGGATCCAAACATGACTTCTTTGAAAGGTTCCATTACCAATAGACTCATGTAATGTTTGGAATAGGGAGAGGTAGAGGGAGACAGAGAGGGAGAGGGAGAGAGGGGCAAAGAAATAGAGGGGGGAGGTTAAGGAGATAGAGATGGAGATGGAGATGTAAATGGAGAAGGAGAGGGATATTGAGAGAAAGAGAGAGATATAAAGAGAGAAGGGATAGATATAGAGATGGAAGAGACAAATATATAGAAAGGGAGAGAGAGATCTAGTGGGAGAGAGGAAGAGAGAAAATTATATAAATAGATAAAGAGAGGTAGAGGGAGAGATACAAATAGAGAGAGTATGAAATGGAGAGGGAGAGATACAGAGAAAGAGATAGAGAGATAAAGAGAGAGAGAGAGAGGAGAGAGATAAATAGAGATGGAAGAAACAAATGTATAGAGAGGGAGAGAAATGAGATAAACAAATGCATATCCCATATTTCACTTGTTTGAAACCATTTTCCCCCACCCCTTCACTTGAAATCGATGGGAAAGTATACAATGTTGTATGGACATAGCAGCTCATTGGGGTTTGTGATTGGCTCCATGTAGCTCATGCGATATTGATCCAACATTGATAGAAGCATTTGTTGATTGAAATTCAGAAGAAGAATGAAAATAAAATAAGAATTAGTGCATATAAAGCCCTTTCAAAATAGGAGAAATGGAAAGCTTAACTAGTCTCACAATTACCTGTACTTATTGGGTATGTTATTCTAGGATAACTTGATTTATTTTATAAGTACATTACAAGTGAATGGTTGTTGCATTGGGAGTTGAACGACACTCAAAATATCCTATATTCTTGAGCAAAGAATGGATCATTCAAAGTTACTTCAACTTCTAGGCACTTAATAAATCAAATTTAAAAGTCCTCCAAGCAAGTCTATGAGCAAACAAGTAGGGTGATCAGCATGTTCCATTACAAGATACTCCAAAAATATGTAGAATGTTGATTGATCAGAAAGTACTTTCCTAACCAACCATATATGGTATAAGATTACAATGTATACCCTAAGTCGGGGTAAAATTTTTGACAGAGCTCTAATTCTTTACTTTGAAAATGCTCTTTGAGGAAAACTTATTCTCATTCCATGTCATATATTTTGTTGGATGATAAGATAAGTTGGCTATTAGAATCTAACTATGAGCTTCCAAATGACAAATTTGGTATAGGGAAAAGAAACATAACTTTCAAGTAAGCTACTCACTCTTCGAATCATATGTTAAGGCAAAATAGCACCCTTAACATAATATCAAGATGTTCAAGATTTCCATGCATCTGAAATAGAGTTTATCCCTTTAAAATTAGGTTGAAATTAAATAAGTAGTATTAGTCAGTTCCTTTCCTCAATCAAAGAATGGTTTTTCCTAGCATGCAACTCTCATAATATTAGATAAATGAAGTGATGTATCAAAATAAATCAAGTTGCCTAAAATAGCAGGTAGCATTGGTCTCAGAGTACATTAACTTTGGCTACAGTGTATCATGAATTACAATTATTACAGCCTGCTTTAGACAGCGTATGAATACAATGCCTGAACCAAAAAAAAATTGTGGAATGTATGTTGCCTTATTATTTCATAAATTTTTTTTCCTCATTTTCAATTGGCTGCAGCAGTGTTACTATGATATGATGTTAATGGGCATGATGTAGTAGCTATAGCGTGATTTGATGTTAACGGGTTTTCATCATTCACTTTTCTACGAATTGGGTTCTCCAGAATGATTAAAACTCGATTTATTTGCAATGTAGTTAGATACAGATTCACAATATCATGGCCTGACATGAATGCAGTCATAATTATAAGATGCTGAACTGAATTATATAGAATCAAATACATCTCAATACATCTGCTAAGAAAGTTCCATATGTTCTCTTTGTTTGAGCTTTCATTAGTGGAATACATGTGTAGCATGTTTTCCTTGAAAGCTGCTCTTTTACGAAACTCTTTATGCTGCTCATTTTTAGCTCACCTATACTATATTAGGAGTTTCCTATCAACACTACCATGAAGATTTTTCCTGCAAACTCTGCCTATTTTTCTCTTTGCAATCCTTGAAACTTCAACAAAGTGTGATGAATCTTAAGGTAACTCACTTGCCATTATTTCAGTCATTTTTTTTTCAGAGTCTATACATTTAAGCTGTTTTTCATTTACTGTTTGCACAGCACCGAGCTATGGAACAGGGTATGGATAGAAATCAAAACATCATGGAATGAGGATTTTTTCCTGATCTTATAGTTGGCAATGTACTGGTAGACATGTATGCAAAGTGTGGAAGCATCGAAAAGGAATGTAAACTATTTGATATAATGCCTCAAAGAAAAGAGGAATATTTTATTTTATTATTACACCTCTGTTAAATGAAAAAAGCATAGAAAAGACAAGCATTTGAACAAGGGATGGACATCCATTAAAGCACAAAAAAAACAGGAATTTTATCAAATGTTGCAGTTGCAACTGCCAACGTGAACATGTATGCAAAAAAAAAGGAATATTCACTGTTTCACAAAATTTGAATGCTTCTTGGTAAGCTTTCCTGCCAACATCTTTTACTATTAAATGTACAGCAGCTGTAAATGGAAGTAAATGGAATATTCACTGTTTCACAAAATTTGAATGCTTCTGGTAAGCTTTCCTGCCAACATCTTTTACTATTAAATGTACAACATTTATTTCCCTTCTACTTGACACTATTCTGCTGACAGTTTTCCTCGCAACATTTTAACTATTGAATGTATAGCAGTTGCATATGAAGCTGCAAATTCAATGGTTGCCACATCTATTCTTCCAATACCTGCATTACATATCATATCATCTTCATTTGTTAATCTCAATACATTGTTCTTACTCAAAATTTTCAGCCATTTTACTGCTTATTTTCCTTTGCAAATAAAAATAAAAATAAACTGCTTCTTGAATGTCAAAACTGTATAGCAAATGTGGCTGCACTAATGAAATTGTAGTTCAAAATCATATTCTGTTAATTCAAATTAAGTGACAATATAATATATAATGCATAACTTCATTTATTTAAAAAACTTCAACACTTCACATTTTACAATTTCTATAATTCAAATACAATACCATAAATTAAAATATTCATCTCCACAAATCTTCGGCGTACCCATTGCACACGAAGGTGTGATTACTAGTTTTAATCATTTGTACAACTTATTAACATAGTAGGCCCATATTAACATAGTAGGCCCATGTACGGGGGAGCATTCATTGTCTATGCCAAATGGCTAGATTGGGTACATGGGCTAGAACACTAGGCAAGTGGAAAGCACCTCTTTCTTCTCTCCCACGTTTGGTAAGCAAGATTTATTTCGGATGGGATTGACTCAATTCCCGAGGTTGGATGATGGTGGCAAAGGAAATTTTAGCATATGAATGGGAGATTGGCAAGCACTGTTTAAGAGTCGACCAGCCAGGACGTACGGGAGACATTCTTGCGAAATCTAGCTTCACTACCTCGGGCGTATTATCATAGAATATTGGGACGACATGTGTGTTTTAATAACAAGCCTGGCACAAATGAGTTGGTAGATGTTCGAAAGGAATTTAATGAAGTTTTTTGGCGGTCGACACTTAATGCGATTTCCACTTCCCTTTCTATTTATGGCACTTTCATTGGTATTCATGGACACCGAAATGGATACTCCAGTTCAGCTTTCAAGCATGAAGCGGGAGGTTGCATTCCGTGGTGAGATCTCAGACAAGCGATTGAAATATATCTGTCACAATAGAGATATCCTTTGCAAAGAGGCCGTAAGGATGGTGCTTGGTAGGGAATATTGTGTATTAAAAAATTGAACACGGGCCAACTCTAATATTTCCTCCAGGTTCTTGGCGTCACTTCTAGACTTAGAATTGCTGCTAAAAATTCAATTTTGGTTGGCGACATTGACATGGTGGCGGTAGCACTGACTGGTGTGGGACTCCCCTAGCCGGACGACGTGGATAGAATGCTAAATTTGGGCGTAGTTGTTGATTGGCATCCTTTCATCCTAGACGCTCAAGGCGAGGCTCTGCAATGCCACAGACGATGGGCGTCGGTGGGGCAGAAATTTCTTTGTCGGAGGCTAGGAATTGACGCGGTTGTTGGGTTGGAAGGGTGCCATGCGTTCACAGACTTGGTAAACTCCAGGCATTTCTATGAAGATCAGTAAGGGTTGGTTACGGTGTTTTTTGAATGTAATTTGAAATTTTTACTGTGCTTTCTTTATTTTGTCGCCAATGGTGGGCGAATACCTTTTTTGTATGTATGGAACCATGAAGGAACACTTTGTAATTCATTTTATTATCAATATATCGCAACATAGCTGCCCTTTCTTATCAAAAAAAACTTATTAACATAGTAGACTTTGTTCAGTAGAACAAATTGTATTGGTTGATGCTTTACTGTGTACCAGAGAAAAACTAACATTATTAATGTAATAAAGTTCAGATCAACAATTTAGATTTACAAAATATATTTCAATATTATATGATTAACAAAAGTTAAGATCGTCAATAACATATATGAATTATTTGTCAATTTGAAGTATGTTAATAGTTTATTTCAATTAAAAATGAATTGAGGATATTTAGTTTTTCAACTTGAGGTTCTCTTCTCAGGGTTATTGTCTTGTTTTTAAATTTTTAGCGTATACATTGAACCTTGGTTGTACAACAATAACCACTTCAGCAACACTTTAAGCTATCAGTTGCAGCCTTCAAGAAGAAAATATATCAGTTGTGAGTGAAAGTTTTTTTTAGGCGTGGGGTGAGGAGTTTCAATTGTAGGCCTGAAAGTTATTTTTTTCTGTGTGAAACAACTTTTCCTTCATTTAACAAATAATTAACAAATTGTGTGGTGTTGTCAATGATGCCGATGAGAAAAAATGGGCAGAGTTTGTAGGAAAAATTTACAAAATCCTACCACGGAAAAATGTTTTTAAAATGAGACGAACTAAAACCTATCTCCCTTTAATTGCTGCTTCAATCTATTTATAGTAAATGATAGTAGATCTAAAAATATCATAGTTTGAGGGCTACTAAAGTTTGATTTGATTTGGAGATTGGTGAGATTTTTTGGCTCAACGAGATTTTCCGGCGTGAAAATTCCAATGTGAGACAATTTTGGTGGGATGTGCCCACAATATATAGCCTATCGGCTAATGAAGAGGGAATAAGTTTAGACTAGAGACAATTGACGAAAGGGATTAGGGGAGGGGGTCAATATTATAGGGTTCAATTGTTGTTATAACACTTGTGCTTATAATATTCAATCTTACCACATATTTATACTATATATTGTAAATAAATAGTCCACTTTAAATTAAAAAAAGAAAGAAAAGAAGTTGGTCAAGATGGACTCATGCTTGAATACATGAGAATCTATGAATGTTATATATAAAAAATATATTAGAGTATATATAAAAAAATACAAGTGAAGTAAATAATTTTTGGTCTCAAATAAAATATCATAACTATACACTACAAGTGTATCATTTATAAAATAAAATGCTCATTTAATAAAATAAGACACACATTTAAACAAGTATTGTTATCATAGTGAGAAAATATTGTTCTTATGCGTACAACTATTGGGGTAGCAATTTATAAGCATTAGAGTATTTCATATTAATAGTTTTCCCTATCACAAATATAAAAGGTGAGCATAATAAATACCTTGATTTTCATAAAGTTTTAGTGTTCAACTATTGGTCTAGTTTTGTTTGATATAAGTTGTTTCTTAAATAATCATGTGTTGTTTTTATAACAACAAATATTTTTTTTGTGTTCAACTACAATCCATTTGTGTTGGATATAAAAGTTAGAGATAATAAAGTTTTATGGTTATCAATAGATATTTGTTCCAATTAGGTTACATATATTTATATTTTAAATAAAAATATAATATTTTACAAGCAACACATGATATATTTTTGTTTAATTATTTGGGGTACAATGATTGAGTTTCAATTAAATCTTTAAAAAATAAAAATTTGGACACTTGTCATAGATATGTTGATGTGGCAAGTTGTGTGACGACTCACACCTCCAAACCTTAGTTATAGATAGATAAGAGGCTAGCCATATTTCAAAAAAAATGGAGGTCCTAAGATATTCCATGCAACTACTACATGCTCACAAAGTTAGCCAACATGACTACTGACCCCTCTCCCATAGTACTAGCTCAAACTTTCCTACTTAGTACAACTTCTAAACATTTCAATTTATTTGAATTATTTTAAAAGTGTAAATTTAGCTAACTAACTTTTAATATATTAGTAAAGTTAAATGAATTAAAAATAAATTATAAAAATAAATCTTATTAAATAAAATATTTTCTATAAAATAAAATTAAAATTTTACATTAAAAATAATATGTAAAAATATAGTTATTAATATTATTTCTAAAAAAAATCAATTATAAATATCTCAACATTTATTTAAAAAACTTATGATTATAAATAAATTATTTCTTAAAATATTCTAATCAAAATATTATATTTTATATAATTATATTTATTTTGATCGTAAATTAGTAATAAACCTATTGTGTTGTTTAACTACAAAAAGGTTGACACACTTTTAATTTGATGTGAATTACAATTGACAAATTAATTTTAAATATTTTTTGTATATTGCATTTATTGATTTCATAGCTTAGGGTAAATGAAAGGAATAATAGAGCTTTCTTCCACTACTTAAGCTCCACCTCTTTAATGTAAATGAACGAACTAATCTATATAAAGAATTGAGAAAAATGAGATTGCCCATGCGGGGCTACATTGGACGTAACAAACCATTTGATTAAAGACTTGAAAATTGACCTTCAAGACCTCTTAAATGTACCCATTGCAAACAAAAGTGTGATTGCTAGTAGAGACTTCATTGTAGGATGTATGTAAACAATACAATTTTTTTATTTTAATGTGTGATTTTAATGTCACTTGCATGGAAGCATTTTTTTCTGGTTTAGTTTTTTATTAGCCACTATGGTCCATCTTTCTTTCTTTAGAAACACTCTCCTCACTTTGTATTCATTTAGTTGAGAGAAAGTTCTCATATATAGTTGTCCCCATAAATAACAATTTAATCTTGAGAATGTTTCCACAAAGAGGGATCCACTGTATCCTCCTCCATTTGTTCCTTTATCATCACATTCAACAATGTTGGGTTACTTGGAACTAGATTTAAATATCCTCACACAATGTGATCTTGATGTGTGGCATTCTACCACCAAGTTATATGTTTCTCATAATATAGGGAATCTCCTCACCTAATAGTGGACATATTTTAGTAGGAAAGCCCAAAGATAAGTCAAATCTACCAAAATACACACATTAGAAGTGAGTGTGGACCTTAGGGTTTTTAGAGAGATGAAAATAAAATTACCTAGAGAATTTCCAATACCCTCTAATGTTGATGAGAGCTAGAAATGCAATGGTGGATTGGGAAATCTTACCCAAATAGGTGCTACCATAAAATTCTCCATTAAGGATTTAAATTCTAGGAACCAAGGCTTCTTAAAAATTTAGGCATTGTCCTAAGAGAAACAACACTTCTCCAAAATCCTACCTTTTTCCTCTAAAGTAAAACAAAAACAAAAATCCCTTTTGCACAACCTGATAAAAGGCTACTATTTCTACAAGCAAAGAGTTCCAGTAAGAAGATACCCTTTTTTTAAACTCTAGAAGACTTGACCAAAAATTATTAAATCAACATATTAGTGTCATTTCTACATAATGCTCATTATCCTCTTATACATCTTTCCCCAACACTAAAATAAACATTTTTTCCATTGTCTTTATCACCCCAAATCCCCCTCATTTATCTTAGACCTATAAATTATCTTTCTTGAGCCAAAGCTTCCTTTTCCCAAGTTTCTAAATGCTTAAACTCTCCAACCATTTTAGAGAAAGAATAAAGTAAAGGGCTAACATTGCCCTTAACCCCAACTTTGACATTCTTCTTCTCCCCATCCATATTTTTCTTTGATATCAAAACTTTTTTTAGGGTGTATTGTAGAAGCAAACTTCATCTCTTTAGCATGAAACCCTATGAATATATTAAACACTTACTTTTACTTATTAACTTGATTACGAGTTTGAGCCTAATTAATTGAATAATCAAGAATAGAATTACCTTTGTTATTTTTTTAAAAAAAGAAGGGAATTATAATTGTAAGGAAGTAAACACTTGCTCTTTTATTGGTGAAAAATACATATTTACCATTTTCATATTCTTTTTGGATTTACTTTGGAGTGGTTACTCTATGCAATAAAAAGTGTAAAAATGGTGTGTTTTCAATTGAAATTGGATTACACATAATATAAATTGTATCTATTTCTAAAGAATGATCAACAATCATAATCTTATCTATTTCTAAAGAATGATCAACACAATCATAATCTTATCTATTCCTATTTGTATTTATTCCCTAACCCCTACTCTCCTCAATAAGGGATATTAAAAGTAGCAACACCTTATTTAGATCATGCCCCAAAAGCATACTTTGTCTCTTACGCATAGAACCCTATGAATAAAAACATATTATAGAATATTACCAAATCCTTACTTATTTGATTATGTACCCTAATTTGATTTACCTCTTCTTTCTATATAGGAAAATCCTTATTCATTTATTTAGTATTTTCCTTGTCCCTTACCTCATCCATCCCATCTCTTGGTAACTAAGGGTTAAATCCAACACCAAACATTTGAGGAGAAAATAAGGACTAAATATAAATCATAAGCTATGTAGCCAAGCAAAATGGATATTTTTTGAATCCATGGTTGGTTCCTACCAATGTTAGATACTAACATTTACAATTTAATATGTCCATTCTCAAGAAATTATAAAAAAAAGTGGTCTAAATTTCATTTTGAACCACTAATCATGGATTATATGTTTGATTCATTGGAAAAAATTAAAATGTTTGAAGTAACCATTAGTGAATTTCAAAAGATATAATTTCATATATCTAGTATTATATGGTGAGCTCCAAGATTATAATAAAAATTAATATTGCAATTTAGGCCTATGTATGAAAAAGCTTATCAATATTATTATAATGTTCAAACACACCCATTTTGGTACCAATGAGTTTTTATGATTGAACCAACAAAATATCGATGACCAATCTTTCCTTCTTGAGTTCTAGGGTCACTATGATTCATTAATTACATATTTTAGCTTTAGCCTCAATTGATTTTTTATAATCTTAGTTTGTTTTATAACTTAATACTATTTTAATATATTATTCCCATTGACCTGCTTTGACCACTCCCAAAGATTAATATGATGAATTTATGTCTTATATTATTTATAATCAAATCACATCCTTTGACTTTTTCTCTAGATGAAATACATTAAATAACATATAAAATCAAAGCCATGGCTACAATGGCATATGTTGTTTAGCCAAGTGAAACACAAAAAAGGGTCCAAACTATTTTGAGTAGTTTCCATTGCTATGATGGTAAATTGAATGCACAAGACACAATTATCCCAATTCATACTCAAATGATATAACCAATGAATACGATTTGCAATCAATCTAAACATTGAGTGTCAAATTTTAATTAAATATTTATCTTGGGTGTATGAGAAAATTAAAACGAAAAGATTCAACACTAAAAATAACTCTCTCAATTCTTCTCAATTATTTCTAATGATAGGTTATGGAGCTAACTCAAATTGTCTGAACTAAGACTTGGATTATAATGTGTAATAGGATCAAGAAAATTTGACCCAACAAATAAGCGCACAGAAACCTCCATTCTTTGGTCTATTGTTCTTTCAATTAGAAAATAAAATTTTGGTCATTCATAGTTAGCTTGTTTCTAGAGATATTTTAAAAATTTGTGTTAAAAAACTAAATTGTTCACATTATAGTGTATGCTAAGAGCCAAACAATTCATCAATAGGAAAATATGAATGTTGTAATAAATTTGGAAATTGGTGAAATGTTGTAGTAAACATACTCTTGATATTGATCTTCAATTCACTACAATTTATCAAATCATTGTTTTTCCAATGATCTTTGACAACTTCGTTTATCTATAAATATTCTTTTACACAATAATCATTATATTCAACTATATTTATATACACTATGGGAAATGATTTAGGGTGGTTGTAGAGAAGGTATGAAAGCATAAAAAATGCCTACTAACATTGAACAATCTACATTCACTCTAGTAGATGAAATATCTATTATATATCAATGATGCTATTAAATTTCATTTTTAAATATTTTATCCAATATTTAGCAAAATACTTTAAATAACCAATATTCTAATGCATTGATTCATTCTCAATAGTTTGGAGTGCCTTCTTGATGTTTTTGGAAATGATACTTTTAACTACTTAATTGAAACCTGGAATAACATGTGACTTTCTAATTAATGACAACAATGACAATTGATATTGATAAAAAGAAAACATAATTATTTGGTGGAAGATGATATTTACCACCTAATTATAATATTTATCATATCTAAAACTTATTTTGATGTAAGACAATTTTGAACATCATAGAACTTTTTGAATAAAATCTCACACGAATAAACCTATAAATAAATAATTAAATCTAATGAAATACACATTTCTATCCAAACTCATATCTATTCCAATTCATATCTAAAACTAGCAATCACACCTTGGTGTGTAATGGGTACACCAAAGAGGTGTGGAATGTTGATTTTGAAAAATTGTAGTCTATAAGTTGCATATATTGTGTAGTACATGAAGTCAATTGGTAGGACATTTAGGAGGATAAAATTTAAAAATAATTTTTTTTTTTTTTTTACAAATAATTGAATATATTTATTCTTTTTTATGTATGTGCAAGTGATATTGCAAATGAATCATATTGAATGAAGAATGAATACATAGAATATATATATCAAAGGGAAAACATTTTATAAATTGCATTCTTCAATTAAAAATGAAAAACACGGCTCCATTTCCATTTACGTCTCTATCTCTATCTCTATCTTCATCGTCATATTTATCCCATATCTTTATCCCCCCCCTCTCTCTCTCTATCTCTCCTTTTCTCTCCCTCTTTCCCTAATGCAAACATAACATGAGCCTATTGGTAATAGAGCCTAATTATCTTCTTGATTCAGAGGTTTCTTTTAAGTGGATGCATAGTTGATTTGAACCTATCACTTCTCCATTGAGACTGCACAAACAACATCATTTTCTAAATGACCTACACATTATATTTATGATTATTTGTTATATATAATATATACTATTAAATATAAATATAATATATATTTTATTTATAACATAAATAACAAATACATAAATATTAAACATATAACACAATTAGTATGCTATAATAATAATGTCAAAATATATTTAATACTATATATTATTTCAATACTTTTTAAAATATAACTCCTTTTATAAATTATATTAATAACATATTTATTGCAATCAATTTGTACATATGCAATAATATTTATTTTACATATAAAATTTCAAATTATAAATATCAAATTGAAACCATATATATATATATATATATATATATAATTTTAATATCTTTTTTATGGACTAAGTATCCTAACTAAAACCATTAAAAGTAAAGAGTACATGAAAGTAGCTATTTAAAATTAACTTCTTTTTTTTGTGATGAATAATGAATATTCAAACTGTGTTTCTTGTTCGAGGTACTTGTATTTTTAGTAATTTAGACATGGTCATTGATTATATTATCATTGTTTCATTTCTAGGTTAACTCTCAGAAAGAAGAATAATAATTTTAAAAATGTTTTTAGTTTAGAAAATGACACCTCTAAAAGAAATTGAAAATAAAGAAAGAATATGTATGTTCCTATGAAAGGTAATAAGAAAAAAAATAATATTATTTTGTGAAATTATCTACCCAAATACATTTTTTAGAAAACAAAAGAAGCATAACCATCATTCCTTGAACATAGAGTTCACTACAATCTAAACCTTTAAATTGGAACCAAGAGTTTGAATTGTAGTAGAGGATGTTAAACATTCCAAACTTTTCTTATTTTAGCTACTTTAGTTATATTTTTATTAAGCATTGATTATAATAATCATTTAATTCCTAGGTTACTTTTCAAGGAAGAAGAAGAAAACTTTTTAAAAAATTACCGATCTAAGAAATGATACATCCCAAAAAAATTCAAAAAAATAGAAAGATTTTGTATATGCTTATGAAATAGGCTATATATTTGAGGTATTTAATAAAGCAACAATAGAAATAACAAATACAAAAAATGCTTCAAACTATTTAAATGCATCATTCAACACATAATATATGACAAATATTTAGTTGTATCAATAAATAAGTGATAGTATGAACTTTTTTTATGTCACGACAATTATATTTTTTTTTCCTACTATCTTGTCTTGATGATGGATCATAGTGTGATTCTAAACATTGATGAAGAAAAATATTTACATATTCTAATTCAAAAAAATTATTAACAGTAGTTTTATAGTAACAAAACATTAAACAATTAGATAATAAATTTTATAAATTGACAGCCTCATAAATTTTGTTTTATCTAAATTTTCATCCTTGCATGTATTTCTTTTGTGAATGCTAAAGAAATCTCTCTTGATCTTTACCATAATGACCAATTTACATTTATGAAATTACAACAACAAAAAAAAAAAACTGGATTAAATTTACCATTTAAATCTAATTGCTTATGGATTTGATTGTGTGGACTCTTTTTTCATCAACGTTTCGGATCACACTCAGTGAGCCATCATCAGGATAGAGAGTTGAAAAAGATGAGAAGAGATAAGTTGCAAACGAAGCTTGTATAAAAGAGAGGGGAAGGAGGAAAGATGAGGGGTTAGGGTGAGGCACACAACACAAGGGAATTGCTATAAAAAGCATAAAACAAAAAGATCAAATAAGAGGAAACCATTCAAATACTAAAAAACAATGAGATAAGATGCAAGTCACAAATATATAAAAACATAAACAATTTAATTGAAACAACTAGATGTAGAATAGCAAAAGAGCAAATAAGAGGAAACCACTCAAATACTAAAAACAATAAAATAAAATTGGGATAAGAAGCAAGTTAAGAATATATAAAAGCACAATCAATTGATATGAAACAACCAAAAATAGAATAGCAAACCCAAAAACATACTAAAAATATAAAGATAATTATATGATAAAATATTGTAATATATAATATAATCTAATAATATATATATATATTACATACAAAAATAAATAAACATAAAAATAAAAACAAATCAAAAAATAAAATGAGATTGTATTTACCATAATCATACTCAAAACATAATTTTTTTTTAAAATAGACATTAAAGATCACAAACCAAATCCATGTTTACAATATAAAAAATTAAATTTTAATGCTTTCACCAATGTTTGATTGGAAAAATGCACTAAATAATCAAATATTGAAATATAGATGTACAAAATATCAGGTTTTTAGGTGTGACGATTTTACTGCAAGGATTTTTCTAGAATTTTCTATCCTCCTCATTAGGTATCACTAAAGTTAGTTTCTCTGCAAGTTTGACGTCTTCCCAATTATCTTCTCATCATTAATAACAATTGGGTCAACGTCATTTTGAAAAATGTAGATTCCATATGCCCCTATACTCCTGAAAAATTAAAATAACTCTACTTATTACAATGTGTTAACAAGGTTCGTGAAGAAGAATCTGATAAAGTTTAACATATGAAATAGTTGTGCCAACCATTGCATTTACATCATCAAGAGTAAGTAGTTGGTCTCCTTTCAACAGAAAAATTAATTTTAAAATTTAATAAAATTGAAACTCCATATGTCAATAGACACTTATACAGCTGTCTTAATTTTACTTCATTGCTATCGGTGCACTTGCATGTGGTCGAGCTCTCCAATGGATGATAGGTGAACAAAGAAGTAGACAAGGGTAGAGAACGTGGAGATTGAAGCTGCATATTTTCAAAGGACACCAACATTGCTTCCAATAGAGTCATCCTGTGTGTTTGCATTATGCGCCTTACACTGTGCTCTCTTATCCCTATATATTTGTTCAATAATGTTGTATCATCACTATGTAGAATGTTTAGTAAACTATCACAAGCAATTTCTGAAAATAGACGAGGCTTACTAAGAATGCACTGTTTCATCATCACGACTGGGAATCATGCTTTTCACAAAAGATGCTTGCAACCAGAAACCAAACTGATTTTTTTTGCCGATTTAATATTTTTTTACTAGAAAATCTATGTTTCATCTCCAATATAGCGGTCTGCCTACGTGCCTTCGAGCCTAAGGGGCGGCATCGACCTCTCTGGCGACACCATGCGATGGAGAAACGATGAGAATTCTACTAAGGTTATGAATCTTTCCAAGGACACAAGGGATGCCGGGACCTGCACGAGTTCTTCAAGTTGTTTGGGCACATCACACATGTGTATGTGGCAATGGACCAGGAGACAGGAGTTAGAAGAGGCTTTAGTTTGGTTACTTTCATCAACAAGGAGGACGCCCAGAGAGCCATCAACAAGCTCAATGGTTATGGTTATGAAAACCTCATTCTCAGAGTCGACTGGGCCAGCCCGGCTGGGCTTAACCAGCACACTCTAAGCGTTGACCGCTTAGGTGGCTGGTGTGGGCCCTCTAGAACTTCCGTTTCTTCTTCAAATTTTCGTTGCGCTCCGTTCCGTTGTCTCCTCTGACTCTTCACATGACATTCACTGCTACGGTTAAATTTGAATTCAATTTTCAATCTCTCCCGCCCATTCCATTAAAAGGTAGCCCGCGCATTTCCACTTCAATATAATGTTTTCTCGTGTCCTATCATTTTGCGATGCATATGGAGCGGGGCTAACAGATCTGAACTTGACATACAGATAATGTTGTTGGCATTCGCTTGCCCTCACAAATGCTTTTGGCGCTGCATGGATCAGATTCTGCTTCCACTTCATCATCTATCTACTAACCAAATGCTTCATAGTTTACTGAGTTCGTCTATAATTCAGAAGAATCTAGGATAATCATTGTGGTGCATCTCCAATTTTTGCTTCAACTAATATTTAAGCTTCTTATTTTTCTCCTCACGTTAGATAGCTCCTTCGAAATCGGTCAAGAGCTTAATATTGTAATGTTGGCGCTGTAACTCTACTCATGTGCAGGCACAAATATGAAGTTTCTGAAAATACCGTAAAAACCTTGTAAATGCAATACATGAAGTCGTTCTGTGATATTTCTTTTCCTATAGATTATACTTTGACAGCCAAGTTCAGTTTGGGCTTAATTAGAAACATCTTATATCGGCAAAATTTGAAAAACCATAGTTGTATGTTGATGAAAAGAGAAATAAATATTAATCAGTGAAAAAAAATCAAAATAAGAAAGCAGCCCACAGATTCAATCCAAACAACTTGGAGTGCATGTCCACTGTCTGTACAATATTTTTGACAAGAAACTTGCATAACTTTAGGGATTTTCAAAACTTTCCTAAATACAATCTATAAAAAAATATTGGTGTCCCAAAAAAACAATATAAAATCTCATTTTACTCTCAAATACAAAATTTAGTTACTTTTAAGTTCTTTTTGTATTTAAGAATTTTTTTTTGGAAAATTTTATTGTCCATTTTACATGATTTTGGAGTGTTCTTTTAGTTGGCATCTTGTAAAGCATTATGTACACATTTGTAAAGGAAAATAAACTTTTGTTAGGCATTAATTTGGATTGATTAAGTAAATATACATTTAATTAAGTGTAAATTAGTTTGATTAATCAATGTTATTTTAGACTTAATAAATTTGATTAATTGTAATAAATTATATTAATTTTAATAGTTATTCAAAAAAATATAATAGTGAGAGTTTTTAGTTCTAATTATACTTATGGTTAACTTGATTTATCTTCACTTCTTTTATTTTTTAATCTAAAGTTCGGTAGCATTCAAGAATATGTTTGAGGGATTTCTCTTACTGCTAGAAATGGACATGTTCTCCTAGGTCAACTCCCTCCCTTAAAATGAGTAAACAATATAAGAAATCACTCTTGAGTCATTCCCCTAAGATTGCAAATCTAGATTCCTTTTATTACACCAATTGAAGTGTCTTCTTTCCTAAATGTGAATAGGAAGCACTTGAATGATTAACCAAATTCAACTAAATGTTTTTAAATACATAACTATATAGCAATAAATTACACGAATACCATTGTGCTTGGTTCAATGGCTTTACGAAGGAAAGTAAAGTGTAGGATTGAAGAAATTTTGAGTTAAAGTTGAGTTACAATTCAAAAGTTATGAACAAAATAGTAGACAAATATATTTTGGCCATCAAGACAGAAAGATGAAAAAAATAATGAAACATTTAAGGATTAGTACATAGATAGGCATAATACATGAAGAATACATGGGGATGTGGATCAATTTTGATAAGGTATGGATAAAGGATGTGGGAATGTGTAAAAGTGGAGTAGCAACATGGGGGAAAAAGCTTGACTTCACACAAGATTATGACATTTTTCAATGTGTATATGTATCAAGACATTCTCTTAAAATGGACAAAAAATCTAAATGGAAAATGACATTAGTATAAAAATTTCATCATTACAACTTTACATAGATGATCTAGGCTAATCAAATAAATGTAAACAATGAATATAAAATTAATTTGCATGTAATTAGGGAACAATGATGAAGAATAAATGTTGAAATTATGTAGAATCCAATTATGAATGCTTTGATGGGTAAGAATCAATTGTGACCTATGGAAATAATTTGACTAAAATTTGTTATTGAGATCTCTTCATCTTCCTTGTATCAAACTATCAAGGTGGTGATTACAAACACCCTTAAGGAGATTTCTAGATCAGTACAATCAAGTTATATCATAGAGAACATGCACAACCATATTTGAATGGCCTAAATATAGTTGTCCCAAAATCCAAAATGGTAGTAAGTGCATATTTAATGTCTTAAAATACTAAGACACAATAATAGTTTAAACAAAACATGTGCTAAGTGAACCCATCATAGCTAGTAGGAAAGGGTCATAGCCTATAAATTTATATTTAAAATTTAAAAGTTTGCGATCAACCTTAAGTCACTTAGGATTGACCAAAAATAAAAATGTATAAGTTTTGAGGCCATAAATGAATGGTGTGGACATGATTTTGAAAGTAGGCTAATAAAAATAGTGTAAATAGTGAATATGTGAGAATCCATAAATAAGGATGGGATAAGGTTGAATCCATTGAAATGGTTATAAATGAATATAAAATGGATTGGGATAAGCTTAGAATCATAAGCCAAACTTGTCACTAAATTAAGACATTCCACTAAAATACCCCAGAACTATATGGGAATTGGTAGGGGTATACAAATTTCACCATTAGATTTAGCCCCCAATTTGAGGTGAATGTGAATTTAATATCATCAAGTATTTGGAGCATATTTCCTATTAAATTATTCTTTTACAAAATGTATTTCATTACATTTACTCACTAAATCCATTTAGGAAGGAAAAGCCTTTCTTCTTAGTGAGATTTTCCAAAACCTTATTGATGGGGGCTAAGGGGAATTAATCTCTTGAATTGGATTTATTTAGCTTTTTTTAGCTTACATATATTTCTACTTAATATATTTCTTTAAAATAATCACTAGTGGAGAAACCAATTGGCTATCTAAGATTGGTATATGATTCCTACTTCTAAAATGTTTCCAATATGAATTTTGAATATATCTTAAAGTGATAGGTTTAAAATTCATTTGGTTTGTCTCACAAGTATCAAATTTTCTATATATATGATGGGTGCAGATGTCAAGTTATATTATCATCATAAGAGTGTGTTCCCAAGTAAATTCTTTTGAGAGTGCTTACAACATATAGTGCAGTTTTTATTCCCACTTATCTAGTAAGGAATTATTAATGTTTAGTGGTTCACCTAATTCAATCATGATTTATTTAGTGAGATCTTAAGGATATCATTTTATATTACCTTAGTAGCATGCTTAATTGGAAATGGTGAGGATATGGCATGTGAAAAGTGGTAATCTCTTTATAAAACATTTCAACAACGAGAATAATATTCTCTAAGGGACAATTAAATTCTTGGAGAAAGTTTTACTAGTTAGTTTGGACAAATTAAACAAGGCTGCATTAGATGATTATTTGGTTTTTATATTCTTCCTTATAATTGTCAAAATCATCTTCCAACTCTTCTACATTTCATTTTATTTTGATGACCATTAAGTAGGAAATTCTCTTTATTTTATAATTTTTGTTTGATACATCTACCCATAAATGATTATCAAATTCTAAGGAAGGTCTTACAAGTGGGCATACAAATGAAATATCATTTATTCCATTAAATATGGTCATTTTTCTTGATTTATAGTCAATAAAAGCAACTACTATAGCTAGATAGATTCTTCTTAGGATCAATGGGTATCCATTCTTTGAGGTTCATGACTAGATTACCATGAAAATAATAAAATATTTCTAGGGTTTTGTATTAACTAGGACATCTTTAATGATACCCTTTATCTTAGTTATCAAATGTTTATCCATTTTAAAAATGGTGGAAATTGGCTACTTAAGTTAGTTAAGGATAATACTCTCAACATGTTAGCTATTGTGATATTGATGGAAACACCCAAATCCACAAAGATGTCTGATGTTTTGTGCTACCAATTGAAGTTATGATTACAAGGCTCCCTAGGTCACCATATTTTAGATGGATACATTTACCATCTAGGAGGCTAGCTAGCTTACCATCTACTTAGACTATTTTAAGATATTTCTTCTTTTTTCAAAAGTTTTGACATACAAAATTGTTTAATGTTGTTATTATTCTCTACAACATCTCATATAGCCTATAACAATGGGATTTCATTTTTTTAATTATTTGATCTCTTGTAATAGATTAGATTTATACACATGTAAAGGTTATATATGCGAATTTTTATTTTCATCAATTAGGGAATTATGCAAATAGAGATACATTTGGACTATTGTATAAAATAAATTTATTTTATTTCTGTATTTTTTTAAGAGAAGGCTATATCTCCTCCTCGTTAGAGATTTAAATAATGGTATGGGAGGAGGGTTTTTTCCTAAGTGAAGCTAAATATTTTCATAGTATATGGTATTTAATCTAGCTATGTTCTCCTAGTTTGTGTTATAGAAAGATGCAATTTGCATATTTTTTTAAGGATAGTCACAAGTTGGGTAGGTACTTATTATTGATTTACTTACTGATATTGAGGAAATTATTGTATGTTAGAGGGACTAGGATATAAATCTTGTTGCTAGTCTAAAAAAAATTCTATCCTTGGAATGGTTGGTTTTATGTCCACTAGGGCATCCATTGTTTAGGCATGTGTCAATACTAACATTGGTTATTCCAATCTTAAGGAATCCATGAATATGGTCCCCACTATTGTGTAGGCTATGGGGTTAGCCATAGAACTACCCACTAATTGATAGATAAATTCTTGGTGGCATGTAGGAAAAAATAATTTGTATATTAATTATAAGAGAAGTTATTTCCCTATCTCTAACATATTTAATTGATTTATTCCTCTAGTTAGACACCCTTGTTCATGTGATTCTTGATTTTAGGTATCAAATCACATCCATTAGTAACATCATTTTGTCAAAAATATTACAAATTTATATTTTATCAAGTGGGAAATCACTTTGTGCATGCTTACTTATGCATCTAGACTACTAGATGGAAAGAAATTCATTTTTTCTAGCCTTTACTTGAATTTCATCTATTGTGGTGTTTGATGTACCAATATTCTTATTTTCAAATTTATAAAATCATCTATTAATTGTCTTGTCTTATTGTGTCCTTTTATAGTTTTGGATTTCCTAATTTTGGCCCTAACGTACAAACAATTTTTATATATTTTAGAAAAAATTATGATTCCAAGTGTGAACACCTCCCTTCTCCCATAAGATCTAAATCTTATTAGGACTCATCCTATACAACTTAGATAAATATGGTTTAGTTAGTTCTATGTCTCATACATTTCCATAACAATAGTAAACAAAGAGGAATAAATCAAGATAATTATCCTAAAGAGTTCTTGTTTGTAATATCTCACCCTGCAATAGTCTTTGTACTTGTGTAAGAATTTGTTTTTTTATTTCTCTCCATGTGTGGATAGATTTTGGTTGTAAAACCATAAACCATCACATAATTGATAGATTCTACTATGAAATGAAATAACTTTTTTTTTTGTTATCAATTCTATAATTGTAGGTTTGACACATCACCCTAAAATCAAATGGGGATTAGTCTAGATCTTCAATTTTTATATCCCTACAAGTACAAAATATGGATGGGGATATATTCTTCATCTAGGTTTAGTTATATAGGGTATGTAAAATTTATCTATGATTCTCCCTATCATTTATATCATCTTTGTCATCCATAGTTCCCCAATATAAAGTTTCCCTTCATTTCAAATATTGAGGGGTTGCAAGAATTTTTTTTCCCTATATGACTTATTCTAGTTCAAAGTCATTTTCTATGGTGTCATGGGAGGGTTTATAAAGTGAATCTACCTCTTGAGTCTCTTAGTCCAACCATGCATTTAGTTTTTAAAATTTTCTACTAATCTTAAAGAAATTAGTTAATTAATGCTCACTTTCAACTTATGTGTCATATTAGAGTCCTTTTTATGATCCTCTTACTCAAATTAACTCAAAAAAATATTATTGTCATAATAGATAAACTTTTTTCTTTAATAGAGCAAGGATGTTCAACCTCTAATGATGAATTACTAAGGATTATGTCTCAACAATCAATTTCAAGAATGTCCTCCTAATAACACCTCAAGATATTCTAAACAAAAATACCAAAAAGTGATGAGATTCATTGTTATGCCTTAACTTTAGATATGAATAATGTCATCATTATCAAACTAGGTTTATTTTTATAGTTGTTTGCAATTGGGGAAAACACATTTAGACTAATGGTTATTTATTTCAATCTAGATTTAAATAAATGTCAATTAAAATTGTCCTAATCTAATTATTGAAAGTGAAAATAAACTTATTTAAATATTAACAACAAAGAAAATATACAATATGGCAAATAATCTTTAAAACAAGAATTAAATTTAATCAATGGGAATGGAAATGGCATAAAATAGAATGAAAATCTCATTGCAATGAATAAATAACATGCTACATAATATGTTTTAAGGAATACAAAAAAATCTAAAGCCAGAAATACCACAACATTCTTCCTTCACATGTAGAGTAAGCCCTTACGCTTCCTTGGACTATGATTAAATTATCAATAAATGGCTATCGAAATACTCAAGAAGTTAGATCTTCATTTGTAAAAATTGTAATAGCATAAGAATCAAATGCACATTTCTACTTTATAAGCAATTAAGAACTATAAATTATTTTGTTGTAAGTATTACCACACAACCACACTTATAAAAATAACTACAATTTTTTTAATTTATAATTATTTCACCTATCACATTACTTCCCATAGTGTCTCTCATCTTATTGAGTTTATGATAGAGGAAAGATTTTCCTTAGTGAGAATAATTAATATTTGATTGTTGGTAAGTGAAAAATATAATTATGTTTTAGTGATGGGAAAATAAACTCTTGTAATGTTTTGATTATTCTAAGACTTATGAATAATCTAAAATCTAATTGAATGATTCTACACTATAATTAACATTTTTTCTTATTAAAATATTAAAACTAAATATTAATTTTTTTTAAAAAATATTAATAAATCAAATTATTATGTTTCATTCACACATGATTATTGAAGATACACTCAGATTTCTTTTCTTTTAGATCTAAATCTAAATTTTCTCTATTTTTAAATATTTTAAGGCCTTGGCTAAAATGGCTCAGATAACGAGATAACCGGAGAGATCAGGTGTAGAAATAAAAGCAATTACCAGTAATATTCTATTAACTGGAAAAATATATAGCTATCTTCTCCCTTTCTCCAAAGAGTTACAAGTACAACCAGGGCTTAAATTTGACAGTGGATCCTACTGTCAAGCAATTTTTTTGTGACAATCATTTATTTGAAGTTGCATTTCAAATATTAAAGGTTATCTATTTTAAGAAAAATATATGTAGATTGAAAAAACATATATAGGAATAATTACATAGAAATTTTGACAGTTCAACTAAATTTTTTCCTTTCAAGTGATACAATCTTCCTAAAATTTTAATTGTATTTTACAGCTAAAATGACTAAATATGGCCATACGGCCATCAAATTTAAGCCCTGAGTACAACACATAATAGAAAACCTAAAAGAGAAGTCAACTACAGATAAACACATGATCTTTTTAATATAGATCTGTATGTTTTCTAAACTAATAGCAAACATCCTCTTAAACTTACTAAATTCTTCCATTCATGCTTCGATTAAGTAAAAACTAAGACACAACTAAGTCATTTACTTCATGTACTCAGTTATTTGAGCCAGATTAGCGAATTTCGTAGAATATATCAAAATTCAATGCCAGACGAGAGGGAAATCTGTGAAGAAAGCCTTGTACGTGGTGGCATAGGAATTTCAAGGGTTCCTTCCAACATCTGAACGACTCTTTTCATGGACGACCTCAGAGATGGATCATCTTGAATGCACCACAGCGCCACCAACACCATTCGTTCCAACTGTCTTGGATTTATACCACTTGTGTGTTGCTAATCCACCAAATTTCCAAGCCCTCCATCTCTCAAGCAATCATACGCCCAGTCAGAAAATATGTTCTCATTTTTTGGAATGTCTACCTTGGCCATTTTCCTGCAACAAATGATCCAGTAACATAACTCCAAAAATATACACATCTACTTTAACAGTAATTGCCATGCCGCTCTGCCACACAGGTACCATATAGCCTATGGTTCCACGGGCTGCTGTAAATATGAATGTTCTGCTCCAGCCAATTTGGCTATGCCAAAGGGGCTAGCTTAACCAGAATCTGATCCATGCAGCGCCAAAGCATTTGTGAGGGCAAGCGAATGCCAACAACATTATCTGTATGTCAAGTTCAGATCTGTTCACTTTGTTGAGGGAGAATTGTAGCGTTATGTTTATCACAAGACATTTGATTTCTTCTGTTTCAAACTCTGCCTATGTTTGATGTGATTTTCTCAATTTTGAATAAATACAAAGTATATTTATTAATGTAGAAAGATCGTGCTTTTTGCTTAGGTGTGCTATATTGTGTTCCTCTGAAAGATAAATCATTTTAAGATTGGTATAAAAAATGGATGACAAGATGAAGACCTTTTTTTAAAAAGTTTTCATTGGATCAAGGACAAGTATACAAAAATAGTGAATGCGCTTGTTGAATTGTATTAAATAGCATGCTTAATATGCTTTCTAGCGTGGTTCTGCCAATGCAGGGTGCTTGCTTTGTATCTACTCTATCCTGTTGATTGGTGAAATCAAAGGGTCAATTTTTTTGTCAAATATTTGTTTTGAGTTGGAAGGAAAATGGATGATATGGAGTGGGAAAGGGAAGATAAGGAGTTGGAAAGAAGTAGAGAGTATGAGGGGACAGTGAAAAGTATGAGGAAGATGGAGGAGGAATTGTATGGTTTGAGAAGAAAGATTAACCCTGCATAACAGTAGAAAAATGCAAGTTATGTCGTTATGTTTTTTACACCGCCTCAATCCATTACCAAGCGGCTAAATGTCCTGCCAGCTGGAATCCTTTTGCTTTCTATGTGTAGTCATTTTGGCAGCAAAGGATATTAACAAAGGAATACGCCTTCGAAGTCAACATTGTTCTTTAAATATGGGTAAATAAATGGCCACGATCAGTTCAATCGTTGACAAGATTTATTGTACAATGTAAGTCGTTGATTATACTTTTTAGGTTGATCTGGTTCATATTGGATACGCCTTTGACGTAAATTAACTATGATTACTAATATTCTAAATCTATACGTTATTTCCCAACAAAGATAATATTATGGACACAACATACATACATGAATTATATTGCTATCTCGAGCATATACATTTTTCTTTCCTATGAATTGGGTACCCACCGTTTATGCACGTTTATGCGCAATTGCTAGGAAAATATTATAGTACATGTTTTCTCTTTATTATTATTGTTTATCAATTTGTTTGTGACACGTGTTAGTGCAACCTCAAAAATTCCATCGACGCGAACACGGTTGGGACCACAACACACGTTACGTGTTGTCGTGCGTGCCACAACAGACGGATGTACCACATTGAGTTTTCTCCGACCCACATTCGAGACGTGTTTTACGTGGCTACAAACCCCTTTCCACCCACGATACATTTCTCATTCGTTTTTGCAACTTTTTTGCAAAGCACGTTTTCTGGCAGCATAAAGACCCTTCGCCTGTCGCTCATTCTTCACAATCTTCACATCCTTTACATTTGAAAACGGTGTGGGAGATCAAAGGGCTGAAAATATTGGACTTTGTGGGAAATTTGTGAAATACCCTCTGATAAAATGGCAGGAGCAGCAGAGAAGTTGAGATTCATGGCAATTTTAGTTGTGATGATGATGGTGGTGGTGGTGAGTGCACAGGGGGCAGAGGCGCCCAGTCCAGCAATGATTACAGGCAAAGCTTCAATGGCGATGACGCCGTCTGTAGCCGCTGGTCTCGTGGGATCCTTCATTGCTTTTATTGCCTGCATTTTACACTGAGGCGTTGAGCACATGGATTAGGACAGACCTAGAAGAAGTGTGTTTTGAACAGATAACAATGATCTGATTTTGTTCGTGGTCATCTGGTCTCGATGGCCATGGAGGACGCTCTTGTTTAATGCTCTGCGGCACAGATTTCAATGGGAGATTATTTGATTAAATTGTTTAGCCCTATAGAAAATAAACGGATCCTTTTTTCGATCCGTAAAAATCTGGCGTTTATTTTTGCTTTATTTATTTATTTTATAAAGTAACATTCTTCCGGGAAAGCTTGGATTTGGCTATGGTGCTTGAAAATAGTTGTAATAGATTTCAGATTTTGCAGATCTACTGTTACTTTCTTTTCTGTATTTTTGGTGTGTTTTGGTGTAGCAGATCTTTGAAACTCAATTATCAACGCATGGTTGAGCAGAAATAAGAGGGTACCGGTGCTCTGTTTTTTTTAATTGGCTGATTTTGCTTTGGAATTCTTCTTTAAAAATGAAGAGGGGAAAAGTTTCTAGAGACAGTTGAGACGCAGGGGAGAAGCATAGCTCAAACTTCCCTACTTATTGGCAACTTCTAGTCATTTCGATATATTTTAATTATTTTAAAATTGTAAATTTAGTTAAGTAATTTTTAATTTATTAATAAAGTTAAATGAATTACAAATAAATTATTAAAAATAAATTTTATTATATAAGATATTTTATTTTAAAGATAAATTTATTAAAAAATAAAATTATTATATCATTTAAAAAAAATTCAATTATAAATATCTCAATATTTATTAAAAAAATCTTATAATTATAAATATTATTTCTTAAAATATGTTAATCAAAATATTATATTTTTACATAGTTATATTCATTTTGATTATAAATTAGTACTAAATTTATTGTCTTGTCTAATTAAGAAAATGTTCTCGGAAATTATTTTTCAAATAATTTTTTATATTATATTTAGATATTTTCTTTAGTGATTATAAATTAGTACTAAATTTATTTTCTTGTCTAATTAAGAAAATGTTCTCACATTTTTAATTGGTAAATTATTTTTCAAATAATTTTTTATATTATATTTAGATATTTTCTTTAGTGATCATTTTTATTATATTTATGTATTTTTTTAGCAATCACTTTTTACATTGTGGTTAAAGACATAAATCTTTGTCTATTATTTTCAATTAACACTTTTATTTGTGGTTAAAGACATAAATCTTTGTCTATTATTTTCAATTAACACTTTTATTTGTAAATTAAAGTGAAAAAATATAATTCAATCATTAAAATCACCTTATTATATAGAAAAATTACAAGTTCAAATACCTTTCTAATTTTTGTTGGAGTGCACATTTATTTTTATTTTGCTGCATGCTCTTAAGTCCAACTTTGCATTTAGTGCAGTAGTTGCATTAATTTGTTTTGGTCTGTGCATTGATGGAGGGTGGTTATCTGCTTTCCTTGCTGTCTTTCCATATTTTCCTCGTGCCTTTTCACAAGGCCTTTGTACATTATAAAACCCTATTATTGTTAATAAAATTTCATTGACTGGTGAAATAGCATCATTTTAGGTTGCTTCTCTGCATTGTGAAGGTTGCAGGTTGTTGTTCTGGGAACGCCAATAATTTTTTTACTAAATATATTAGTGGTTAGTTAAATCTTTCTAAAAATATGTTGGAAAGTATGTACTTTTAAGAATGTGATGTTTTATTAGGATTTAAATATAGAGTTTTTGTCTCAAATTCATTGATCCATAATTCATGAGTAGTTGTTCACATGAACCTATCTCTCACAAGTATGAGTGCTTTGTGGATCACCTATGCTCATGAGAAATGGGTTTGTATGATCCACTACTAAAAAATATGGGTCAACAAGTCTAACTCAAAAATCACATAATTGAATCTTGATAAAACATCATAATTTGACACATTGTGAAAAGACGACTCCTACTTATCTATGGATGAGTTAAAAAAACTCTATAATTAATGTTTCATAATGTACAACACTTGTTGAAGGTTTTACTAAGGAGATAGCAAGCTAAGTTGACTTGACCTTGAGAGAAACTTAATGGTTACACACATTTGAGTCATAGTATTGGGATAAATGACCTTTTGGGAAGTCTTGATTCTTCACCTATGACCCTCACCTAAATGCAATGAGTGCCAAGCATGCCAAACTTATTAGAAATAGAAATTTTGGAACCAAAAATCATAAAATTATGACCCAATAAGTTTGAATCAAAACTATACAATTAAATCTTAATAAGACATCATAATTTGTTAGATTACAAAAAAAATACTTCATACTTACTCATTTTTAAAAGGTAATCATAGAAAAGTGAAATAAGTGTATCTAATAAAGACCAAAAAATGATGATAAAATCTTTAAATGAAGAGAATGAGCATACTATGGAGTGATATAATGCTTCCGTAGACAATGTGATTTCATTTGTGTGATAAAATCTCATAAGAAAATCAAGGACAAATGGATCACATGTCACAATGTGTAAACATGTCAAGATTAGTGATGTAAGCATGAATATGAGCTAAGTATAGAGGGTTGTGTGAATCTATGATGTAATTTAAATAGAGCTCTATAAAAGTGTAAATAAGTTTGAGTTCACAACTATACAATTAAAGTGTAAAAATCTAACAAGAGTAATCAAATGATATAAAAACTAAGTATAATTTATTATAGATGATTTTTTAAAATCTTAAATTAGATCTAAAATAGAGGTGAAATATTAACCTTGAAGCACATGTAAGATTGCATAGGGTGCATGAAAGATAAGATATGTTAAGAAGCACACCAAATCCTATAAGAAAGATAAATCAATGAAGTGAAGTGTACAATAGGAAGATCAAATTTAAAAGTAATATGTGAAATAAAAAATTAGATTTGAAAAACTCTAATATGATGAAAAAGTCTATAAGGAATACTAGGTTGTGTAAGATCAATAGATTCATCAAAAATGTAAATGAAAAATAATTTAGGGTTTTGAATATGATATTTACAACTCAACACAAATTAATCTAGATTAATAAAAAGACAATTGTACATATACATAATTTTAGAATTAAATATCCATCTACCAAATTATATTAAATACATTGAATAATTTATTATCTTATTGATTGATGATGGATAATAGAATGTGGTCTATAACATTTATTCAAAAATTTACAGGCAATCAAATCCATAAACAACAAAATGTGAATTGCTTTAAAAGCTATGTTGATCTTATACTATTTTTGGGATCATGCTCATGAATTGGAGTTAAATTTACAGCTATAAATTCGTCCTCTGCATCTAGAGTTAACCCTATAAAATGTGGAATTCTTTGCTTACTTTGTTCGTTTCTTTAATCTCAGGGTCAGCAATGTTGAGAAATGCCTTGCATTATTAGGCAGTGGAACGTTCGCTTTGCGAGGGTTTGTACTCTAGTTTAGAGATCCCTTTTCCAAATATTCGCCAGACATTGTTGGGCTTTAGAGAGCCTTTTCAGGGAATATGCTTCCAATCGTTAATTTAAAAATATAAACTCGTACATTACTTAGCAGTTACGCAAACAGGACAGCCTGTTTCACACATGATGCACCATTATTATGTTTGCCAATTAGCTGTCCTGGCTATAATTCGGTTCCCTGTCAGAATCGGGCGAATGTTTTATATCGCGCTTTTACAAACCCGTTAGAAACGGAGGAAGCCAGTGTGTGGGGCGGCACTATAAATATCCCTCGCCCAAACAGATCTCTCCATTCATTTCCCTTGGATTTTCCTCTGTTTTACTGTGGTTTTTGCCAGACAAATCCCACGTCTTGGAATGGCAGGAGCAAACAAGTTCTGTTGCGTAGCAGTTTTGACCATGATAATGACGGCGTGTGCAGTGAATGCTGCGGAGGAGGCGCCGGCTCCCAGCCAATCTCTGGTTGCAGGCGCCGCTTCAATGGCCGCGCTGCCCTCTGTAGCAGCTGCTCTGGTCGGATCTCTCGTTGCTTTTTTGGCCTGATCTTCCCGCTGAGGCGTTCGCCGCATGGACGAGGGTTTTTTCCCTTCTGCATATATTTGGCTCTGGCGAATCCGATTGTTTGGTTATTTGAAAGGGCCGTTTGTTTATTTCATTGTTTTAGCCTTTTAGGACATAATCTGTTCAGGACAGATCCACGTGTATATTGTTGTAATCCGTTCTGATATAAATATAAACGTATTCTTTCTGGAAATTTTGGGGTTTTCTGCTATTGAGTGTAAGAGGGGCCATGACAGAGACATCCCTCCATTATTGCCATAATGCTCACTACGGCTGCACATGATATCCTTAGTGTGTTTATATAAATTTGTGTACATATTTCACTATTTTACAGTCAAAGAGGGGAAATAGGAGTAAATAGACGGTGGAAAATATACAGCTGACCTAAAGTTTCCGAGATATATATATATATATATCTCTTGGAAACTTCAGCGTTTAGTATTTTCTGCTGAGAATCTAGAGAGGATAAGTTCTTTTGTGTTTATATGGAAGAATGGACGCCAATCTGTATGGGATGAATTTGGATTTAAATATTTTTTTAAAAATAGATTGGCGTGCTAAAATAGATAGCATCGTGTGATTAATTTAAAGTTTTGCTTAAGAATTTTATAATATATTGTTTTTATGGTAGAGAGTAGTCAATCGGAAAGGTGGGAGAAGATTGATGACTTTATTAAGAGTTGTAGTCCTTTTCTTAATAAAGAGAAGATTAAGGACTGACTTCATAATAAGCTATGGTTTTGTTAATGATATAAAATTAAAGGTTATCAAGTAATTAAATGTATGCAATGTTTAAGATGCTAATATTAATGTAATATTGGAGATATTTTTGTTATGTTGATGTTGTGTTATTCTAATAATAATTTAATATTGGAGTTTATATACTTTCGCTATGTGAGATTCTAGTTTATTTGTTGTTCTTTTAATGATATTTTTTTATGTTAATTAATGGTCTGAGGTTGTCTATACATATAAGAAGATCTTAGTCACTTAATTTGAGGTATTTGGTGTGTAGCCAACCAAACTAATAGTCAAATTCTAAAGAAGTCAACTTCAAGAGTGATGAATATAGTGGGCTAGGTTTTGACACAACCCCAATGGGGTAGCATTCAAATCTTAGAGAATCCAACCTGAAGCATTTTGGCTTTTGAATCATGTGAACCATATAACAACATGAACTGGTCAAGGGGAATGATCTCACATGACTTAGTTTGAGAAGGCTAAAGTGCTATGGGATTGGAGTCTTCACTAAGGTAATGAATAAGGCTATTTTGATTGATAGATTTAGGGTTATGGTCAATGTGTGCCAAATAAGACAAGGCGAGAACTTTAACAACACATTTATGATAGTACTCAATATAGATGTAAGAAAATGAATTAAAAAGGTAGCACACGTAATTTTGTCCAAATATAATTCACCCCCTCCTTGGTTTATATGTGGAACTACATTAGGCATGAATGTCAAAGGAAGATACAAAGTAAATGAAATATACAATACCTCACAACTACTTGTATACTAATAGAGAAACATCCTCCATACATTCACACATGCCATTATTTGTACCTACAAAACCAAGGTGACAAACTAATAATAATTATGAATCATTACATTCGTTATAGGTGTGAAATTTGGTAATGTGTAAAGGTGTAGTGTAGTATATGACAATGTTTATAAGAGAATGTAGAGTTGTGACTAAATTGTCCCCCACAAGGTATACACATGACACAAAGGTGAGAAAGAATAATGGCTAGGGCAATTGTTGAGTTTGACCAATTTAGCCTCCACAATGTCATTCAAGTATAAAGCCTTGTAAAATGATGCATATTTTAAATGGAATTATATATGAGGCAATCATGAGGATGTAACCTAGCTGGCCCCTATGATGTATTAAAGCATAATATAAAAATGGATTTATGATACATAGCTACACAATTACGAGGATGTGACCAAGTTGGCCCCCATGACACATTCAAGTATGAAACCAAGTAAATATGATAATGGAGTCATGATGTATAGGGTGATCATGAGGATGTCATAAAGTTAGCCCTCATGATGTGTACAAGCATGAAACCATGTAATATGAGACAAAGATAATATGTCATCTAAAATTGAGTGCATGACATCATCATGGATTCAATTTGAGAAGTGAGAAATGGGTAATGACCAAATATGGCAACATGAATGATCCTATATGTGAAACCATGTATGATAAAATCCTAAAAGGATATGTAGTAGTATGTAAGATATGGGCATGTAAGTACAATGCTCTATATTTTCATATAAGATTTGTTCATGGATAAATGATAGTAGAATTTTTGGTAAAATAAGATAAATGTAATGTAAAATAGTAAAATCATGAAAGTCCAATAAGATAAATGTAATGTAAAATAGTAAAATCAATTATGTACAATCTATATGCTAGTTTTGTGTCAATACAACATTGATGTAATTTTGGAGTACAAACACTTTTTCTATGTGAAATTCTAGTTCAATCAGTGATCTTAAAATGATATTTTTGTATGTTAATGAATGAATTGAGATTTCCTATTATCTAGAAGGATTTATCAATAGTAGCTTGTGTTAATGTAAAGAGCATTCTCATGGCTTGTGATAATAGTGGAAACACTTCAATGATCTATGGTACACCATAGTACCTCCCAAATGCTCACATGAATATATTGATCATCCCACTCTCTCCAACAAGTGTCATACATACTCCAATAATTATGCATAACACTTTGCACATAGGAAAACACCATTGTGGTAATCATTTTCATCCAAATATTTTACATTTCTATTGCTTCAACAAGCTATGGTGCATCTCCATGAAAATTTGGAAATTTTAACTTAGACAAATTCTTACTACACTAGGGTGAGTGGATGGAAATGTCAGACCAAAAGGAAGTCCTAAGTGGCCACTTTTATTCTTAAATCAAGAAAAAATGATCTTGAAATTTAAGATAGTTATGCTTAAAATTAAAAGACACAATAAGAACAAGAGTCGCATTGTTCTAAATCTACTTTCTAAACTACTATTTTTTTAATGGAGACTAAGGGGTTCAAATAGGGGGATCATACAAAGTGCTCGTGTTTTTATCAAAAAAACAAAACATAGCATCTGTTGTGCTCCCCTTAAAATGTTAATTTTTTTTAGTATTTCAAAAATCACTTCAATGAAAAATTAGCTAACACCATTTAGTTTATGCTATTTTTTGCTAATTTTTTAATGAATGTATGACTTTTTACTAATTTTCTAAGTGGACACATCTTAAAAAAATAAAAAATTGACCATGTCCCCCTAAAATGATACCTTTAAAATCAAATAAAAATATGAGTGAGTTAAAATGTACTCGCGTTTGTGTGAAGAAAAAATTAAACGTACCTCTTCATCTCTATCTCCAAGTATATCTCTCTATCCATATTTTTCCCTACCTCTATCTCCATATCCATCTCTACCTATCTATATCTATGTCTCTCTCCTCTCTCTTCCTCTACATCCACATCCCTCTCTATCTCTCTATACTCCCCTCTATCTATACCTCTCTCTCTCCCTCTCTATACATTGATCTATCTCTCCTTCTCCCTTTCCCTCTCTAGACCTATATCTCTACCTATCTCTCCCCTCTCTATTTCTACCTCTCTTTCTCTTCTCATATTTCCCTATTTACTCCCCTTTCCCTCCCTATTTACTCCCCTTTCTCTCCCTATTTGTCCCTCTAGATATCTCTCTATATCTCTCCCTATCCCCTCTATCTCTCTATATATTGAGCTATTTGTCCCTCTCTCCTCTCCCTTTTTCCTTTTCCTTGTTTAGTCATGTACCTCTCTTTCTCTCTTCTCATATTTCTCTATCTCTCCCAAGCTCTCCATCTCTCCCTCTCTCCCTCTCTATTTGTCTATCTCTACTTCTCTCCATCTCCCTCTCTACCTATAGCTCTCCCTTTATCTACATCTATCTCTCTATCTCCACCCTCTCCCTCCCTCTCTTCCTCCCTCTCTATCTCTACCTCTCTCTCTCTCTTGTTCGCTTCACATCTCTCTCTCTCTCTATCAATAACTCTCCCTCTATCTCACTCTCATATCTTGCCTATCTATCTCAATCTCTCTCTCCTCCTTTCCTCTAAATATCTCAATCTCTCTCCTCCTTTCCTCTAAATATCTCAATCTCCCCCTCTCTTCCTATTGGAATACTCAAAGCAAGTATACTATGAATGTGTTTGTTGGAATTCCAAAAAATGGTGAATAGGCATGTGGATCCCATGATTTAGGACCCACATGCTTTGTTTTACTCTAAAATTTGTGCTTTATCTGACATAGAAACACACTTTTCATGGTTTTGACAAAATATCAATAATCATTTAACAATTCTACCATTTTTTTGTTTTATCAATGTAGAAGAACTAAATTGCATGTTTTTAGAACCAGTTTGATTATATGAACTAATATTTTCATGTTTTGAAGATTATAATGATAGTTATCATGTTTTTTGTTTGAATTGATAATATGCAAACATTGTTTTTATATTTTTTACTAATTCTATTAGATTGATATAGAATTGAATATCATAGGTCAAGGAAGTTGGAAAAAAAGTCAAATTTTGGAGTGTGAAGCCAAAAGCAAACTAGATAACATTGTGCAATTGGTGAAATTGAATTCTAGAGTTTAAGGTACATTCTCTTTGCATTTACCCAGGTTTTCTCATGCCACCTTGTAAACACAGTAATGTGCTATATATCCTAGTGCCAATTCACTTCACTGTAGCCCAATTGTTGACCCTTTCATGGTTCATATCCCTTCTCTTTCTACTAATTTAGCACTTGTCAATATTTTTTAATTCTCATGGATTTTTTTATCATTACACTCACTTAGCCAAGCTAATATCAACATCATAAAATTAATCCTAATTATAAAATGTTTAACTCTAATGATATATTATTGTACTGTAGAAAAAAGTAATCCTTTTTCACACTTAATTTGGGAATAATTGATATAAAATTATCCTAATAATGCCTTGATTTAGTGTTGTAATATGTTGTACACATTCACATTGAATCTAGGGCCCCTTTTAATAAAAATGTACACTTAAATTATACCTTATTTAGAGTGTTGTAAAGTGGTGTATTACACTTTCACACTTATCTAGGGTTTTATTAATTAATTGTGGTTAATTGAGCTTAATTGGCCCTTTAATTCAAATTCAAGCCCTCTTAATTGCATTTTTCAAGGATCTATCCCAAAACCCATTAATGATATTGCATGACATTTACATTGGAAAAATTGGTGTCTAGGAAATCTATGCTAGGAACCATTTGCCTTTACTGGCAAATGAGTCCTCCTAACATAGGACCACCCTTTCTTTGCATATTTGAGGCAGGTTTTTGATGTTATTCCACCTCCATGAAGCAAGGTCTTAGAAAATGGTGCTAGGAACCACTCGCCTTTCATGGCGAATGGGTCCTCTCCACATAGGAAATCCCTTTCTTTGCATTTTTGAATTGAGTTTTTGATGTTATTTCATGCCCCCGAAGCATGGTCCTAGAAAGTTGTGCTAGGAACCATTCTCCTTTAGTGGCGAATGGGTCCTCCCCACATGGGAAATCCCTTTTTGCATTTAATTTTAGTGGGATCATAATGATTTTCAATTCTAGATTTGGTGTTGGCTTGAATTATTTGAATTTCAGGGTTAATCCTTAGATTTAGTATAAATATAAGGTTAATTCACATAGTTTCATCCTAAGTGATCCTAGATCTTCATGAGCATCCAAGAGTACTTTCACAAGAGCATTATAGAGTTCACAAGAGCATTTTAAAGGCATTTAAGGGAAGATTATTGAAGTCTTATTCTAACAATTCAAGATCATATCATGATGTCAAAGGCATAATCCATCAAGCATGTGGTTGAGCTAATGTTGCTGATGTAGCATTGAAGATCCACTTACAAGAATTGTTTCACATCTAACTTGAGATCAAGATCTACATTCTTCATGGCCACTTCCTGTAAAGTTTGCAGATTTACATTCCAAGACATCTTCCAAGGTATCATCATTTGATGTTTCATGTTTCATGTCCTTATTTCATTGTTCCATCATTTGGTTTAATTACCTAAAAGGGGTTTGACCGAGGAAAACCTCCATCCTCTAACAATCAACAAGTTGTCCTCCTCTTAAATGTGTGATTGTAGGTGTTTAGGTTGGAGAGAAAGATTTGGAGAAAAGTTGTCAAAGTTGAAAAGTTGAAAAGTTGAAAAAGTCATCTATATTGTAAGATCATGAAAAGATCCCCACATAATTTGTTTCAAACTTTTGGGAGCTAAAAAATCTAGGAACCAAGAGCGTAAAAATTGAAGTATAGAACCCATAAATCAGTTTTCCAAAACCTTTAAAGGACCCATTCACCACTAAAGGTGAATGAGTCCTCAGTGAGGCTTGAAGTAGTGAAAGCTTGGGATCTAGGAGTGGAGACTGAGAGGAATAAAACCCAAAATTTAGTTTCCAAAACCCTAATAGGGACCCATTTACCACTAAAGGCGAATGAGTCCTCTGTGACCTAAAAATAAGTTTTCAACAAGGTACACATTGTTTTAGTCTCTCAAAAATTCCCTTTTTATTGCTATAAAAGTTAGGATTAGTTTATGATTGTTATTTTGGCATTTTGGCCCTCATAATTGAGTGTAACAGATCCCTACAAAAACATAGTGGCTCATCATCTTGTTCATTCATTTTGGTGAGCCTGATTTTTCTATGTTTCATTTTGGTGAACCCAACTTATTGAACATTACAATTTTCTGATCATCCTAGGTTAGATCTTGCATTCATTTGCATCTCACTTGCATTGAATTAGATCTCATTTAAGGTTTCTTACTTCACATTCAAATTTGCATCTCATCTAGGGTTTTAGAATTGTATTGTTTTGCATTCTTTAAATATAAAAAATACAAAAAAAAAATAGTCACTTTGTATATCATTTAGATCATATAAATTTTCATTTGAAAATCAAAATGAAATTGAATTTCAAAAGGTGTTACATAGGTCATCATTTACCCTTCATTTCACTTGCATTAGGTCATCAAATTTTGGAAATTTCTATCACAAGAGTTACAGTTTGAAACTGGGCACAAAAACACATAAAACAACTTAAAAATTGTAGTTTTCACCTTTCTAAAACCCTAATTTGGGACTTTATACCACAAAATTTGCAAGTCTAAAATATTCTACCACATTTACCATGAGATGAATTTGAAAGAAACAAATTAGAGTGATATCCCTATGGAATAATTCAACATGCTTGATACTATGAACAAGATAGCAAAATAAGCAAACTAAAAGCATGAAATACATATTGAATACCTATCCCATATTGGATTGGTGTCACTTGTGCAAAGTGACCCTTTCCCAATCCTTAGTAAGATCAATGATAGATGTCTTGAAGATGGAGTGATGGTGGGAAAAATCAATTCTCAATTGATGAGAATGAACTTGCATCAAGATGTTGTAGCTCCAATTGTGGAGGATGAAGCTTTCATTTATAGATTTTCTTGATGAGAGATTGGCCAATGAGATGAGGCCACTTGTCAACTTTTGATAGGTTGGAGGATGAGCACATTTTGACCAATGTGCCAAAATTTTAAAATTGTTGAGTGGGGGGACATGTAAGACTTTCATAATTTTAAATTCTGAGTGGGGGATATGTCAGAATTTAAAATTCTGAGTGGGGGGACATGTCAGAATTTAAAATTTTGAAAATGCTGAGTGGAGGATATGTTAGAATTTAAAATTCTGAGTGGGGGACATGTCAGAATTTAAAATTCTAAAAATGCTGAGTGGAGGATATGTCAGAATTTAAAATTCTGAGTGGGGGACATGTCAAAATTTAAAATTCTGAAAAATGCTGAGTGGAGGATATGTTAGAATTTAAAATTCTGAGTGGGGGACATGTCAGAATTTAAAATTCTGAAAATGCTTAGTGGGGAATATTCCTCCAAGATGCCATGTTGAAAGAAAATAAGGATTTTAATAAATCCAGAATTGATTTATTTGTGCTTGAAGTGGGTGGTTAGGTTAATTTAATTAGGATTAGATTAGCCTAATAATGATTAGGATGTTTTACCTTTATGACTTAAATATTTGATTTATTTAAATAAGAAAAGGATGAAATATGCATTTGGAGATTTAATTAAATAAAGTTTGGTTTATTTAATTAAAGGGATTGATTTATTTAATTGAAAGGTTAATGTTAAAGTTTGTTTAATTTTAAATTTATGATCTTAGGAGATGGAAATTAATGAGATTACCCAATGAATGGATGAAGATGAACTTGATTAATTGATGAATGGACCCAATGCATGATGTTAATTTTGCATGTCTACATTTTTCCCCTATTTGAAGCAATGTACTTCTTGTGTTGGTTCAAAGAATAAACTTGCCGCGATCAAAATTCAAAAAATTTCTAATTTTTTCGGTTGCTCCAATGGAAAGAAGTATACTAGTACATTGCCCCCTCGAGAGATCGCACGAAAATATTCGATTTGAGGGTCGATCTCGCGATAAAGAGGTTCAAAATGGATGGTTATGGATGATGATGCAAATGAGATGATTTTGAGATGCTTAGAATGACAAATCTATATTATCCTGAACAACTTAAATGATGATATGATGTGAGATGGATGAGATTGATGATGTGATATGGCATGATTATGCAAATGGATGATTTGTGCTCGATGCTTAGACTAACAGATCTATATTATGATGATGATATGTTGTGATTATGTATGATTTTATGAGATGCTTTGACTAATAGATCTATATGATGATGATATGATGTGATTATGTATGATTTTATGAGATGCTTAGACTAATAGATCTATATGATGATGATTATGCATGTGAGATGATATGCAAAATATTGATGGTTTGCGGAAGCAAGATGAATGCACAATGGATGTATGATGGATGTATTGGTGATGATGATTAAATATTCATGCTGTGATGTTAGTGCAGAAAAGAAGACATTAGATGATGACAAGAGGATCCAACAAGCCAGCTTTATGAGAAATGATGATGATAGATAGATGATGATTTTCTTATCAAGGATTGGGATTTTAAAAGGGCCACTTACCTTATGTTTGATAACATGCCTAAGCACGATGCATCAAGGTATAAAGGACTAGGATGGTGTTGTACTTAGTGTGATGGACTTTGACTCAACGGATAGATAGGAATATTCTTGTCCACACTTGACATACGTAAACCTTGCTAGTATGTACTTTAGAAGTTTTAAACATCTCGGGCCAAAACACGAAAAGGTATAACCAATCAATGCAATAGTCAACAAGCTATCCAAAACATCGTCTATACATATATAAGAAAGAAAGTATTCGCCAAAGTTATTTTACAAGAACGTCCAACAAGCACATCAGACAAAAGGATAATGATCGTTGCCCCATTCCTATCCCTCTAAATCCTTCATTCGGATATCATCGAGAGTTCCTTGGTCTGAGCGTAATAAGATAAGTCAAAAGACCAAGATAAAGCACACAAATAAGTTGATGTTCTTCAATACTGCTAACCAAAAGGGAATGTGTTTTCAAGGATAGGAACCAAAACTATTGCCAAAAGATAATGCCCATTTTAGGAAGGATGCATCCTATGAGATGTTAGTGGATGGCGGCACATTATTTCGTTTATCCAAAGTGTTCTTTCTAATAAATAATGCCCCTTGTAGGAAGGATTTATCCTAGGACATGATATTATCAGATGATTGATATGGGACTATTGGATGATGGACTATCGACACAAAGAATTGACTAACTTGCTTACGTACTGACTTAAACCTGAGACTTGACATTTTTGAGTTTTTACATTTAACCTACTAGATTTGTTTCTCACTATTTCACCAAAGGTTTAGGATGACGACCAATTTATTATGGATGATGTTATTGCAGGTGCAAGCGAGATGAGGTGGATGGATTTTTTCAAATATTGGGATATTTTTTTTTTTTTTATGTTTTGCAATGTTTTGAGGCTGTTTTTTTGGTATTTTTTGAGATTTTCAAATGTTTTCATTTTCAATTTTCCAATGTTTTGGGATTTTCTGAGATTTTGACCAAGAGATTGTGAATGGGTGATAGCATTTAAGGTCCTGCTATCATGTCTACGATCATGTCGATGTTGGGAAGCGGGAAATCATCTTTTGGACATGCCTTGTTGAAGTCCCTGAAGTCTGTGCAAATTATAATAGTTCCATCAGGTTTTGAAACAGGTACCAAGTTTGATACCCATTCGAGATAGTCTATTGGCCGGATGAATCCTGCACCTAACAACTTTTTTAGCTCCATTTTGACTAATAAGGCAATTTGATGGTGCATTTTTTGAAGCTTTTGTTGATAGGCTTTGCTTCTGGATACACTACTAAGTGATGAACCACGGTCTTTGGATCAAGTCTTGGCATGTCAACATAACTCCATGTGAAGTTTATTTGTCTTTCCCTTAGGAAGGCTGCTAGGAGTTCTTGCTCTTCTGATAATAGTGATTCCGCATAGAATGTGATATGTGAGGTCTCCTCTATTCCTAGGTTGACAGGATTGCATTTTTTTTCCAAGACTACTGACTTTTCCTGATGAATAGCTCTTAAAGGAAGATTGAATCCCCCATCCTCGGGTGCCTCAGAGAGGTTTTCACTGTTGGATGTGTCCTTTATTTTCACTTTTTTCTTGTCAGAGAGTGCCACAGTGTGGTTTTCACTCAAGGACTTGGATATAATTTTGAGTTTCTCACTTTTGTGACTAAAGGATTCAATTGTTTCCCCATAATAGGCATGTGTGTCCAACTCCATTATAAACCATGCTTTGTGATCCCCATCTGGAATGTTGTCTCGCAATCCCATGAATTCTAAGAGTGCCTCATCATTTTAGAATGTATCAAGAATTGGTGGTCCTCATTGGTCGTGGTCGATGAGTTGGGGATAGACTTGGTGGATCTCATGATTTTGATGGCCGACTTCGAAAGATAAGGTACTAATCATGCAAAGGGCGGTATCCTCAAATAACCTAGGTAGATTGGTCATGGTATCCTCATCATCGCTACTAATATAGGCCTCAGTTATAAAGTTATGCATGTCTCTACCTATGGATGTTGATGAGCGTACTTCTGCTGCTATTGGCTGAGGAGAAATTTTAGCCATTCTAACTGGAGGACTTTGGCCACGTATGATTATACTCAGAGGGGTACATCCAAGGCCAAGATTTGTTATTGGTCGCATCTCTAGTATGATAGGTATTATTAGCCCATTGTCGTTTTGCCCAAGTCTTTGGTTTCTATCGTAGCCCATTGCAAGCATCATTTGCAAACCCTTGCTTCTGTCATCCATTGGTAATTCAGGTGCTAGTCTTTCATCCTGATAAAGCATATGTGATAGATCTTCCTCAATAACTTCTCATCCAAGATCTCCCCATCTTGTGAAGGTGGGATAGTTTTCAAGAGGTGTTTGGGATGTGGAAGCTTCATTTGTTTGTGGACGTCCCCGTTATCTAGGAGATTGTGGTAACTCTCCTACCACAAAAGCATTGTTAGGGAGCTTGTAGCTTCCACAACTGTTATCCTAGATGATAAGCTTGATGTCAAAGATAGTGGAAATGGTGGGAGTGGCGGGTGTGTTTGTCATAGAAGTGGATGTGAGGGTGGCAGGATCGATGTATTGTGTAGATGGGCCCTCATCATTTTTTGGTACCTGGCGGATTTTGTAATATTTTTCTTCAAGATTCTTGCAGTATGAGAAAGGTTCGAGATCTTCGTGGATGGTAACCTCTTGTCCGTTATGTGTGAATTTCACACATTGGTGAAAAGTTGATGCTACGGCTTTCATCGCATGGATCCATGGACATCCTAAGAGGATATTATATGGTAAGTCAGGGTCTAAGACTTGGCAAGTAGTTTCCATGATGGTAGGCCCTACTTGAATAGGGAGTTTAATTGTGCCTTGAGACACTCTTTCTTGATCATCATATGCTCTTATCGTGATACCCTTCCCTTTGTCGATGGAGTCTTTTGATATTTTCAATTGCTTGATGAGGCCAAGAGAACAGATATTCAAACCCACACCTCCATCCACTAGGACCCTTTTGTTTTTTCTCTTATTTATGATGACTTCCAAGTGAAGTTCATGGTTGTGAGATGGTTGGGCAGGGAAATCTTGGTCAGAGAATGTAATGAGATTAGGCATTGTGATATTTTTGACCATGGCTTGGAATTGCTCCGCATCGAGATCTGCAGGGACAGTTGATGAGGCTAATGCTTCTTCAAGGATATTTTTATGAGTTTGATATTTTTAACAACTCCATGATGGAGATGTGTGCTGGTGTTCTCTTAAGTTGGTCTACAACATTGTAACCATGCAGAACAGATATGGATGAAGGGACTCTATTTGGTTGGGATGATCCTGCGATGGTGACTTTGTCGCCTCTTGTGGTGACTCCACAATCTTTGACATGGGCACCTTTGATGGTGATGACCATGCAGTCTTCATTTAAGGAGGCAACAACTGATTCATAAATATGATTTACACTACCCTTCCCTTTATCAATTTTGTTCCCTTTGTTGCCATGATTTGGCATCAGATTCATGTATATCTTAAGATCTTGATTTCCCGTAGGTTGTTCCACGTTTATGATTTTCTAATCTATGAGATCTTGGATGATGTTTTTGAGTCTCATGCAACTGTTTGTGGTGTGGCCTTTGATTTTATGAAATGCACAAAGTGGATTCTCGTTATACCAAGGAGGTTTGACATCGGGTTCTTGGTAATTCTCAATTGTAGGAGGTTTGATGAGTTTTTCGTCAATCAACTTTTTCATTATGTCCTCAAGTGGTTCCCCCAAAATTGTGTATTTTCATTTGGGATAAGTTTTGCGTTGGGGTGGTCCTCTTTTGTCATTGAGATTATTGATGGTTGGATTGTTGTTTGGTTGGTATGTTATGTGATGAGTGTTTTGGTGTTGTGATTGGATTTGCGGTGTGGGTGCATTTTGGTGAGGACCACTAATGACCACCTTGGCATCGATGACACCATCATTAGTAATGTTTTTGTTTCTTGCCCATGTACGAGGTTTATCAGTGTAATTGGATGGTGGGCGATTATTTTGTTGTTCATGGTATGATGTTGATTCCGTAGGTTGAGTCATGAGGGCTCTTTCAATGCTGAGCGCCTTGGGGATCAATTGATCATATGTGGTGATGCCCTGAACCTTGAGATGAAATGCCAAGCGGCCTTCCAGGTTGGAAATGATAGTGCAAACTTGTTGTTCTTCCGGTATGGTCCACTTACTTCGATTGGCCTTTGATTGCCATCGTTGTAAGAAGGAAGCGAATGATTCATTCTTTCCTTGCTTTAGAGCTGAGAGTTCTTCTAGACTAACATCCATTGCAATGTTGCATGCGTAGTTTTTAATGAATGCGTCTATGATTTCCTGAAATGTTTTAATGCCTGATGGTAGACAAGAGAACCATTCCATAGTGGGGCATGCCAAGCTCCTAGGAAATAGCCGCATCAGATAAGTATCGTCATATGCGACTTCCATTCAATGAAAGTATGGAATTCCCTGATGTGATCCTGAGGGTTTCCCATCCCTGGATATTTGTCAAATTTGGGGATTTCAAATCCTTTGGGGAATGGTTTCATCTCTAGGCTCCTATTAAATGGATAGGGACACAAGTTGCTTGGTGTTTTCATTGTTCGCTCAAATTGCAGATCGAGCACTTGTTGTGAAAGTATCCTGATTTGTGTCATCACATCATGTTGTGGATCAGGGGGTGGGATGAAGGTGTTTTGGGGTGTTTCAATCATGGGTTGGATGGGTAGGTTGGTCGATGTGTTGTTTGATGGTATTTGTATGTTGTGTCGAGCGAGGTAGGCTTCCACCTGCTTTTTGTATGAACAACGCTTGTTGTTGATCTTGTTGTTGCGCTAAGATTTGTGCTTGTTGTTGCGCTTGTTGCTGTTCCAACAACACTTGTTGTTTTGCTTGTTGTTGTTCCAACAACACTTGTTGTTGGGCTACCAATTATGCTGCTTCTTGCTGTTCCTGATATTGCTTTAATGCTTGCTGATATGCTTGCAATTGCACTGCTTGTCTTTGTGCAAGAAGTTGTGCTTGATATTGAGCTTGTTGTGCCTAATATTGAGCTTGTGCTTGAGCTTGCGCTTGTGCAGATTGTGCTTGTGCTACTTGTTGTTGTAGTAGGGTTTGCACAACATTTTGTGCTTGCAATGCTTGTAATGCTTGAGCAGCTTGGGCAGATTTTTGTTGTTGTTGTTGTAATAATGCTTGGGCTTGTTGCACTTGTAATGTGGCTTGTGCTATTTGGGCGGCTTGCCTAGCTTGAGCAGCTAGTTGTTCAGCTTTTTGTTTCTGAACTTGTTGGTATCCTCTTTGAAAAGTAGCTTGCAATGCTACATCATGTTGGTTTGATGTTGTGGAAGTTGGTGGTGGTGGGGGTGGAGGTGGATTTGGAATGGTATTTGTGAGTGTGGTATTGGTGTTTTACGTGATGGATGGTGTTGTTGATGTGGTTGGTCCTTGAGAGACCATGCTTTGTGACGCTAAGGGGGTATTTGATGATATTGTGTTTGCTTGTGCATTTATCGTTTGTTGTTGCGATATTAATGACAAATTTTGAGTGTTTGGTAAAATGTTTTGGTTGATATTTGGGATGGTGGTTTGATTGTTATTTGGTAGAGGGGGAAGCCCTAAACCAAGGAGTGGTGTGGATGATGATGGTAATGCTATAAGTGGTGGGAATGTGAGGGGTTCCAATTCTTGTGAAAATGTTGTGGTGTAAAAGATGCCCCTTGGTCCGAACATGTCTCCTTCCTCTTGCGAATTTGTGAGGAGAGGATTTTGAGGTGTTGTGAGAAAAAAGGATGATGATGGATCGCGATGGAAAGTGAGAGGAACATTCTTTTGTAATGGGTTTTCCAATATGTTTTGTTCCAAGGTGGTATTTGTGTCCAAGTTTTGATTATTAACAAGGGGATGTGCTTGAAGAGCTTGGAGAAGTGTATTTCCCTTATTAACGTTGGGTTGGGTTGGAGCAATAGATGTCATGATTTGTGGAATGTTTTGTGCGATGCTTTGTGATGGGGGTGTAGATGAGATGGGAATAGTGGATGAGATTGGAGGAAATGATGTCTCCACTATGGTACTCACGTAAAAATATGAAGGTAGTTTGGCCCCTTGTTTTGCTAGTTCAAGCATGTATAACGAAGGGTTGAGCCTCATCATGATGTTGATGATTTTATGATTTTTCAGGATTTTGTAGCATTTCGGTCATTTCATCATTTCATCATTCCAAAGGTAAGATCTTCTCCTTGGTTTTCCTCTTTTGGGTTTTGCAATGATGTTGGAATGTCAACTGTGAGATTTCCTGACCCAATGGGATTCATTTCAGGAGTGTTTTGACTTAAATCACTTGAAGCAGGTGTTTCTTTGTTGGTTTCCATGCTCTTCTTGTATTGAGATCTAGTTTGAACCATAAAACAAGGATCAATTTTTAAGAATGGGGGATGAATATCTTGATTCTTTGAATTGATCTTTATTTTATGTCTCAAAGTGAAAAATTTTAGGATTTCTTGAGGATCGAAAGGTGATATTATGATGTAAAATATGAATGATGTGGATGTTATGATCTTTAGGTAAATCTTGAAGGAGATACTAGGTTTTTAGAACTTTCATATATGTTTTGGATTTTTGATTTTGATTTGATTTGTCCTTGATTGATTTTGATTTTGGATTTTGAACAAATAGACCCTAAGATGTTTGGATGATTATCTAAGGGATAGATTTGATCAAAGGATGATAATCTGAATATGTGTGGGAAGAAGGATGCATCTACCCACACTTATCCAAACAAGATGATAGTTTTACTAAGCATATGGAGAAGGATTCATCTACATATACTGAGCTAAACGAGATAGTTTTGATAACTTTTAACTAAGCCTATGCAAAATGATACATCTACACATTCCTAGTCAAGGTGATTTTGATAATGTTTTCAAGGATTTTGTCTCAATGATTTTGATGTTTTTTTTATTTTTGCCAAAAAGCCTAGTATTAAGGATGATTTCAAGATTTTCAAAAGGTGATTGTGAGATGATCTTTGTTTTGATGTTTTGAAGAATGGATGAAAAGGATTTTGACTTTATTTGATCCTAAGATGAACCTAAAAAGATACTTTGTTTGCCTAGACCTAGGTATTGAAGAACAAACTTTTCTCTAAACAAGATGTTCAAACTCTCTGAAAAGATTTGGGTTTTGGCAGTAATAGAATGAATACAAAACAGGATTGTTCCTTGAAGTCTTCTTATAAAAGTTGAAAAGCAATCTTTTTCTGACCTCGTATAACATAGAAAGATGTTCTTGATGGGCTATCAGACTAAGGGCTTTCACCTTTGGTTTCTTGATCTTGATTTTTCGCGAAATCATTGGAAACACATGTGTGGGGTCCAATTGTTTTTAATCTTTGCTTAATGGATTATTTTTACCACAAATACACTCTTGATTAAATTTTAAATCTAGATGTCCAATTTCCTAATTCTCTTTCATCACACAAGGTGCATTATGCGGAAATCAAGGAAATCAAGGAAAAGGTTACCTAAAGTTGACTTTAGTAGAACCAAATTGAGATGAAATCCAAATGTTCAGAAGCCTCTAAGGATACGAATCCCAAGGGAAAGCAATAACATGTGAATTTTTTCAAGGATATTTGCTTCTCCTAAAGGGTTTAAGATTTGATGCTTTGTTGAATGTTTGTTTCGATGTTTTTGAGAAATGCACTGTGTTTTCAAAATGACTCACAAGCAATATAACATCCTAGCTCAATTGGTATGTTTTTCTTGGTGGGTTTGCCTCATGCCCTTTGTAGTAGAAGAGATGACTTTACATGCAACCAAGGACAAAATATAAAGGTATGTTAAGAATGAAGTCTTAACCTCTATATTTCAACCAAGATCAAACATGGCAAGTAACTTCTTAGAATCTAAGTTCCAATGCACCACTTTGATAAACTCATTGGATGGACTGGTTGGCAACTACAAACAAGGTTCTTAATGGCACAATATCGGGGACATGGCACCTTATGAGTGTCTAGAAAGCCACTAAAGGATTTAATCAATCCTACTAGGGGCTCTTATACATTTTACAATAGTACCTCATTCTGAAAGACACTGTATGGCTCAGGCCTACATACCATGAGGACTTGATAGTTTAGTCTTATCCATCTATATACCGGCCCAAATGAAAAATTGGTTGGAGTTTCCTTCGAGTTCTCCTTTCAGATGTGTCTCTTAGGCAGGCCCCTCGAAAGGTGACTCAAAGCATTAAAATGCATTTTGAGTGTTTCTCTTGCACCCCAGATCACATGAAGCGCAAGGGGAGAGGGTACACATTCAAAATGCACCAAAGAAAAAATCACTCAATTTAGATACTTGTTAATTTTAGCCTTCAAAGCAATAATAAGTTCATTTTAAAGCACCGAGATGAAGTGTGAAATTTTTCTTGTTCAATTTTAGCCCCAAAAGTAAAGTCCAATTAGTTTCTAGTGTTCAATTTTTAAGCCTTTGTAGCAAAAACCAAAACATTCTTTTTAGAGCCCAAAAGAGGCAAGTTGATTCAAAACATAAAATTAAAGCATGAAATGGAAGCTCCAAGCATAAAAAAATGCTTTTGAATTTCAATCTTTATATTCAATTCTTCAACTCCAATCTTGCTTTTGTTTTTGCTTGATTTCAATGTGTGATTTTGACGTCAACCTTCGCCTTTTTCCGTCTTTTTGATTTTCTTCGTTTTCCTATATAAAAAAAGACAATCATGTGAGGATTAGAACATTAAATTCATTTTGAAAGAACAAATTATTTGGATGATCAAAAGTTTTTATAAATGGATCATGCTTTGATATTGATTGCATGGAGAAGGTACCGCACTTGTTAGATCCATTCTCTCCCTTACCATAATCTACATCACTAGAGATATTGAGTCAAAAAATAAATTTCTCAAAAGCATCCTCATAATTTTGAAATAACCATAATAGTGTGAATCATATTCTCAAACATGATAATCATCTCAAATGTGGGTTATCAACTTCTTTAAAGCACTTTCATGACTGCAATTCATGAGTTAAAAGATATTTTTGATGAAAAGGTATGCTTCAATATTTTTAACTCTACACCAAATCATTTTACCACACAAGCGATAAATACATTCTTCAACTGCCTAAAATACTGCCATTCAAGACTGTACTACTATCCAACAAAATCACGACAACATTATCAAGAATTGACACATATAGCATTTAACTAGACAACAAATCAGGGAAAAATGCTTATGGCTAGATAGTGAATCAGACAAAATATAGAAAATAAAAGAGTTTCCCTTAAAATGTACCAACAATATTAATGATGGGAGATAGCAATATTAATGATAGACAAAGCACATAATCTATTCAACATGATAACCTTCCTTACCATTTGAAAATATTACCATTTGATATGACAACATTGTTATTATTTTATTCGAACATATGGAGACACCTTGCTGCCTCTTTCATTAATTTTGCAATCAATGTTTGAACTTTCACTTCTCTAATTTATATTGTGAGATAAATGTACAAATCTAGGGAGTATTTTGAAATTTTCAAATTCAGTGAATGATGTTTCATTACTGTGAAATAAATACAGATAAGAGAACACCTATGTGAAATGGAAGTGGTTAGAGACGATCTACAGACAAGTACTGAGCATAAAGACAGAGAGAGGGTGTTTTATCAGATGTTGTAGTTGCAACAAAACAGGTAGACGTATATGCAGAATGTGGAACGATTGATTGAGATAGCTCTCATTTTCACTGACCACCCTCTTGTGAAATCTCATTCATATTATAATCTTGTGTGATCTTATCACAATGAAGGTGATTATGACCTATTGACTTTGGCAGCAAACCTTACTAAGGATCAATCCAAAGTAGAATATTCTTCCTCTCTTGCTCAGCTGTCCATTGTTGATCACTGTTCTCCCAAAACTCATCATCCACTAGCCTTGGGCTAAGAATGATGTGCATGCCATTAACTTGGAGAGTGAAGACAACTTTTCCATGGCGAGAATTTAAATACCACCTCTCCAAAAGTGACCGATTTTATCACTAGCCTATTGGACCGCATAAAATTTGAGTTGAGAGACGTAGCATTCAAGTTGAAGTCACGAAAAACTCCATGTATACTAGAAAGACTAACTTCCAACTTCATTTCGGCTTCTTGCTGTAGCCATGGTCGCAGTACCCATGCCACCCATCTCTGCAATGCCTCTCATAGTACCAGTGTTAGAGCATTAAAATCAACATAATGAATGCAAACAATACTAGTGTCAGAGCATTAAAATCAACACAATGAATGAAAAAAAAACCACACACCCACATTTAATTTCAATTTTTCTATTGTTATGAATAGAGTACAAGGGTAGAAAGGGCTAAGAACAACCCCATAATGCTAAATAAGTTTGTAAGGCCAGAATAAGTCCAACTCAGAACCAAAAAGATAGGACTTATACTAACAAAATTACATCTTCCCAAAAGGAATCTGAAAGGGTATTGATGCCAAAATAGAACATTAATATCGAATCAAGTTTCTTATAAAGACAAAAAATCATACGAAGATTTCAATTTTCCCATTTATACCCATAGTTCGAATATGGTAGGGATTTTACAAGTGCTTGTAGCATAAAAAGTCTTTAATGATAGAAGGGATAGTTTAAAAAGCCGTCAATATCCTGCATTAGTTGTTAATGATAGAGAACCTGACACACTCATGTGTAGAAAGGATCAAGCTTAAAATTAAAACCAGCAATGAAAGTCAACATTCAACGTTCAATACCATTGATCTATTAGTCTAAGCTCATAAATATCAAGACAGGAAATCCTATCTCAAAAGTGATCAATAACAAATGCATTTTTTTTTTCAAATTTGATAAATAAGCCCTCCTTCTAGCGCCAGTATGTATACCAAAAAATTTGCAAGTCTAAAATATTCTACCACATTTACCATGAGATGAATTTGAAACAAAAAAATTAGAGTGATATCCCTATGGAATAATTCAAGATGCTTGATACTATGAACAAGATAGCAAACTAAGCAAACTAAAAGTATGAAATACATATTGAAAACCTATCCCATATTGGATTGGTGTCACTTGTGCAAAGTGACCCTTTCCAAATCCTTACTAAGATCAATGATAGACGCCTTGAAGATGGAGTGATGGTGGGAAAAATCAATTCTCAATTGATGAGAATGACCTTGCATCAAGATTTTGTAGCTCCAATTGTGGAGGATGAAGCTTTCATTTATAGATTTTCTTGATGAGAGATTGGCCAATGAGATGAGGCCATTTGTCAACTTCTGATAGGTTGGAGGATGAACACATTTTGGCCAATGTGCCAAGATTTTAAAATTGTTGAGTGGGGGGACATGTCAAAATTTAAAATTCTGAAAATTCTAAGTGGAGGATATGTCAGAATTTAAAATTCTGATTGGGGGACATGTCAGAATTTAAAATTCTGAAAATGTTGAGTGGAGGATATGTCAGAATTTAAAATTCTGAGTGGGGGACATGTTAGAATTTAAAATTCTGAAAATGCTGAGTGGGGAATATTCCTCCAAGATGCCATGTTGAAAGAAAATATGGATTTTAATAAATACATAAATTTATTTATTTGTGCAAGTGGGTGGTTAGGTTAATTAAATCAGGATTAGATTAGCATAATGATGATTAGGGTGTTTGACATTTATGACTTAAATATTTGATTATTTAAATCAGAAAAGGATGAAATATGCATTTGGAGATTTAATTAAATAAAGTTTGGTTTAGTTAATTAAAGGGATTGATTTATTTAATTGAAAGGTTGATGTTAAAGTATGTTTAATTTTAAATTTATGACCTTAGGAGATGGAAATTAATGAGATTACCTGATGAATGGACGAAGATGAACTTGATTAATTGATGAATGGACCTAATGCATGATGTTAATTTTGCATGTCTACAGGGACCCATTCACCTCTATTGGTGAATGAGTCCCTAATCAAGCTTGATCTAAACTTTTTGGCATCTAAAACTCATTGAAAATCACTAAGAAACCAGCAAAAAAATTTCCAAAATCCTTATCCGGGACCCATTTTCCCTTACTGGTGAATGAATCCTTGATATATTATGATCTATATTTTTTGGGATTTGAAATCTCTATTTTATGCTTTTGTTTGCTACTGTTACTCTCTTATTTCAATTTTATGATTTTCTATTCAATTAAATTCATTGAATCTAGGTTAATTTGTCTTCATTCAATTCATTCTTAAAATTCAAAGTGGCATTTACAACAATTCATATTTAGTCTATTGCATAGTGTAATCAACAAAATTACCTTGTTTTAAGTCTAAAAATCTGAAAATGTTTACATTTCTGAAACTTTGCATACTATGGATAAAAGTTCTTTTCACTTTTCTATAAACAATATTTACATTCATGAAGCTTTGCATAAGTTTGATAAAAATTCTTTCAATTTTGGATACACATTATTTATATTCTTAAAGCTTTGCATAAATAGGAAAAAGGAACTTTTCATCTTTGGATATACATTGCTTATATTTTTAAAGCATTACATAAGATGGCTAGAAGTACTTTTCATTTTTGGTCAAACAATGTTAGTATCTTACCTTTCTAAACATGCTAAGGAAAATTCCATCCCTCACACTTATGAGAATGCTTTAGTGAAAGAGAATACAATGGTGGATAATCATGAAAATCAAATTTGGTCTTCCCCTAATATCTCTCCTATTTGTGACAAAGACCTTTTGGTGTTAGAAGATCAAAAGAATGATAGTTATGAGAGTCCTATTTGTCTCTCTTCCCCCACCTCTCCTACTAGGGAAGACATTATTAGATACAAGGATGAGACCATTGACACATCCCCTAATACTACTTTTCCTATTGCTCCTCTTTTTGAGAATGATTTGATACAAGATAAACAAGACAATCCAACCATTGATGAGTCCCTTACTTGTGACAAAGTTACTTTGTAAGAACCCGCCTTTGAATGTCATAAACATCTAGTTTGTATCTCTCTTAAAAATTCTCCTACTAGGGAAGACATCATGGTAGAAGAAAATGATAATATTGACAATAGTAATTCCTTAGATGAAGATGATTAAGTGACATTAGACTCCCCTTCACTAAGAGATCATGAAAATAAGGATAAGTATTCTAAGGTTATGCACATTAGATATCCCTTGAAGTACTCTCCAGAGCCTAAACTTATCATTTATCCACCCTCAACAAAACCACTGTAAGTTAAAAAAAAAACCCGTGCTTATCTGAGAACCACCTAAAAGGAAACTTGATAATGATAATATTTCGCAAAAACTAAGTTTCAATACTATTGCTCACACATATAACACAAGGAATAATCCACAACCAAGAAGAAAACTCAAACATACCTCCTGTTTCCTAACCCTATCTTACTTGGTCCTCCTTGTTTTCCTTTAAAAAGTGGAAAGGAGTATGATCCTGTTGAACAACATAAAAGTACTCCAACTAAGATATCTGTATGGGAACTTCTTCAAACATCACCTAGTTATCATAGCATGCTTCAAAGTGATTTACAACAAGTTCCCATCATTCCTAATGTGCAATCAAATTATGTGGCAGCCCAAATTCAAGCTATAACTTTGACCAAATTAGTCATTACTTTCCATCAAGAAGAATTACCTTCATTAGAAGAGCAAAAAAAAAAATGAATCTTTCATGATAATAGCTTACGTTAATCAAGTAGTGATAAAGAGAACTCTTGTTGACAGTGGCTCAACCCTTAATGTGTGTAGCATAAACCTTCTTGATAATATTAAAGTAGACAAAATCCAAATTCATCCTAATTCTTTATCTATTCATGGGTTTGATCACATCGGAAAACAACTGCTTGGAGTCATCAAATTACCTATTAAAGTTGGAAAGGTCTTATTAAAAACTTGGGTACATGTTATGCCTTATGATATTTCATACAACCTCCTTTTAGGAAGACCATGGATTCACGCAATGAATGGGTTGCCTTCTACCCTTCATCATAAAATGAAGTAAGTCTATGACAAAAAATTTTACTCACTTAAGGCTGATCTTGAAACTGAAAGTTGTTTGATTGCTGAGAAAGAAGGATGAGATCCTTTGAAAGCATTGTATCCAATTGAAAAATTGGAAGCCAAGAAAGAATACAAGAAGAACATTGATCAATTCATTAAGCTATTGGAAGTTGATTGGGGTTCCTTAGATTTCACACCAACATTCATGGGTGAATACAAGATCATAAACAGATATTATAAAAAGGGAAAAGAAAAAGAAATAATGTGAACACAAAATTCAAAAGCATCCACTTCAACTAATTTAGAAGATCAAGTAAATTATACCACAAACTTTGATGAAGCTGATTATGAGCAAGCACTAAATCCAAAAGAAATTCAAAAGCTTTATGAAAGAGGTTATGAACTTCTGAGACAACTTGGGTATAGTGGAAAAGGATGCGTTGCTAGAGAACAAGGTATCCATGTCCCTATAGAATGTAGAAAACAAGAAACAACTCATGGTCTTGGTTATATTCCTTTGATAGAAATAAAAGCATAAAAAAATCCTTCACTTAATATCAAGACTCTTACAAAATATTCTCTTAAACCAACTTTAAAATTAGTTAATCCAGAATTGATAGATACTAATGGTCTTGGTTATTGTCCTTTGAAACAAATAAGACAAACAGAGAAATCCTCGCTTAATATCAATGTCATCACATAAAACAATAACAATTGGAGTTCGTTAGATTTTACACCTTCCTTTAAAGAAGGGTACAAAATATTGCAATCTAAAGAGTCTTGTGTAAGTATGACATCTTGTACTAAGCAAGAGGTATCTTTGTCACAAAATAAAACATCTTCTACTTTTGATTAAGAGAGTATCTTGTCAAGATTTCTCCAAGATTGTTTGATATCTGTCCCTCCAAGAACATGAAAGAAATTTTATTACAAGAGTTCATTTTGTGCATATCATAGAATTCATGGTCATTCTTCTAATGAATGTAAGACTTTGGGTAACAAAATTCAACATCTTAAGGAATGTGGTGCTCTTCCTTGTGTTGAAGCACCTTTTTCCTCTAATTGATATTGCTATTTGAATCATCTTAGCTCATCCTTGTGTCACACTAAGTGGGGGAAAGGGGTTAAGTAGTGTTGCCCTCGTATGACACTTGTCATTGTCTCATTTGGCTAGTTGACTGCCTTCCATGTATATGTAAGAGAAAGCTTGGGATGTGGATGACATGCCTTAAGTTGGCTCGCATATGACATTCTTTTCTTTCTAAGTTTAGCCTTGTATTTGTGGGGGAAACCCCTTCCTTCCTTGTTCATGGTGTAGCTTTATTTTGGAAACATATGACTTGGCATAGGGTCTTACAAGGAAAGTTCTCATGTCTTAGGACAAAACATTGGCTACTTTAAAGCACTTGCTCATAGTAATGGTGTTAGAAACTTCTTTAAAGTGGGGGAATACATTGATGAAATATTTTAACATATTTCATGGCATGATCTTTCTTTTTTCTTGTGACATGTCCTTTTCTTTGTGGTGTCATTGGGTTTGATGTCCTCCAAGAGTGTGATATTTCTAAGCATATGATTTCCCTTAGTGGCATGATGCAAAGCGTGAGGCATCCCACAAGTGGAAATCTGATACTCTTTGATTTTTCCTCTCTTGGAGACATTAGGAAAAATGTTCCCTAAGAAGAAGACCTTACATGAACAAACAAAAATCCCCTTTCACAAGATTCTCTTCTCTCCTTGAAAGCTATCTTTTCAATTCCTTTGGCCTTCTTCTCCTTTTGGACCTCTCTAGCTTTAGATCTAGCCTCTTCATCTTCCCTTTGTCTTGATATCCTATTTGAACAACTCCATACAACTTGCTACAACAACTTCAAGCATTCTTAAGCTCTTACAACACTCTTTGTAGCTCTCTTGGCTCTCATAGCTATCCCTCCCTTTGGCTTCCTTAAGCCTTACAACTGACATCTCTCTTGCCTCATTCTTGCAAGCATCTTGAGATTTCACACATCCCCTGTACCTAAATTGCATCTATATTTTGTGATACGGGTTCTCCTCCATGAATGGGGATTTATTTTATCACTCTTGCATTCATTTAATTTCTATCTATTATCTTTATCTATCTAGCTATCTGTGGAGGTAGGAACACCAAAATGGGGGTTTGACTGAGGAAAACCCCTCTACAACCCCAATATTTCCTCTCGATCTTAGCATGTAGGTATTGAAGATATTCATGTGTTGGAGGCTTCATTACTTGGGTTTCAATGAGTAGTTTTATCTCTTATCCTCTTTAGTCTTATCATCTACTTTACCTTATTTCAATTTTGTTACATTCTATGACTTTCTCACGTTCTAAGTTTTTTAGCAATCAAAGTAGAAGTGGTCATTTTTTGTTCTCTATGGTAAAATTAGTTTTTGGTCCATACAGATGCCAATCCACTAGAGAGATGCCAACATGCTTCAATGTCATCCCAAATCTGCGATGTCATCCTTTGATTGAGACCTTGTCAGTTCATCCAAAAAACCTCTGTGGCTTGCTCTTTTTTATTATAAAACTCTCACTTGGTTTCCTAAGGTAGTTTAGGGTAGTTGGCCCCTTGGATATCTCTTGAGAATAAAGAGACTCATGAGTAGCGAATCCCCCTTCTCTACAAATGGATGGGGAGATTTCCCATACGCAAGAAAATTTAGAGTTTGGATATAGGATAGGATAGCTTTGGAAGTGTTGAAGAATCATTTTGTAAGGAGGTGTGCCATATAAAAATGGCCCCTTGTCATTTTCATGGCCTTTTAGGTCTTGTTTCATGATGTTTGGTCCATTTTGCTCTGATTTTATATTGTAATGTGGCTTGAACATGCATATTTATGTACTAAAATTAAAATAATGACATCTTGTGAAGGTGTTGTAAAAAAATTCTACACTCTTCTAGACTCTATTCATTACAATTCACCTTAAAAATCACCTTTTCATCACTAAAAAAGTCCTATTTTGAAGTGTTGTAAAGTCTTATAATAAGATTTCACACTTTTCTAGGCATAACTTTAGTATTTACATCTTTCTTATGCTTTATTTGACCCCTTTATGCCCTTATAGGCTTTAATTAAGTATATTTTTTAATGTAAACTTGACAAATAATATTAAATGTGACTTATTTCTCCTCTTGCAGGTGTGTTTTCAGAATTTTGTGTGTAGATTTAACAAGTATTTAGGTGTTGAAAAGTGATCAACAAGTCAACTAGGTTTTTGATGTCAAATCAACCATATTTCAAGCTTGGAGAAAGTATTCTATTTGTTTTCTGGAGAATTGTCTTTGGCAACTAGACAAGTAGACAATCTTAGATCTGGTGTTGTAGAGTTGTCTCTTGATTTCTCAAAATTTTGGGAGAGGATTGATTCACCACCAGTGGCAAATGAGTCCTACCTTAAGTTTGGAAATCTAAGTTCTGTCAGATATTGGATCTTGACACTTAGAAACTGGTTCCCAATAGTTTTCATTAGAAGCAGGACTAATTCGCCACCCTGGGCAAATGAGTCCCACTCGTGATTTTTTTTAATTTGAAACAACATTCCAAAGATTCCAAATCCTTCATCAGACCTCTAGGTGCACACTGATTCAGCTCTTTTCTTTCTATTATGCATTTATTCATTCTTAACTCATTGTTTGCATATCACATTATGTTTTCCAACATAGCATAAATATTAGGTTTTGCATTCATAATCAGTCACATAGATCACTTAATTGCACTTATTTCATCTCATTTAGGCATAATAACATCCTAAATTGCATACTTTGAATGAAACCTTTAGCATTTTTGGTCCTACTCTCTCATTTTAGGTGAAAACCATAGAAGTGTTAGAAAGTCCTAAGGTGCCAAAAATCTACGGTTCATTTTGGTGAACTTGCATTATTGAACACTTTTCATTTCTGATTTAATTTGCATCTTGCATCCTAGATTACATTTGTATCAACATCCAATTAGGGTATTATTTTGTTTTTGCATCCTAGGGATTCTTAATTTGCATTAGTGAAAGGCTCATTTAGAGTTCATTTTTGCATTGCATATCATTGAAAAAACTGAAAAATATGCATTTGCATCCTTCATTGGAATTTCAAAAAAAATAAAATCACATTAAATTTTCTGAAAAACATAAAAAAAATCTCATACTGGGACTCATTCGTCACCTTGGGTGAATCAGTCCACCTGCACATTCTACACAACATTTTTCAGGCATGTTTTGGGTATTTCCTACATTTTTGTTTTTTGTAATTTCTTTTTGTTTTACTTTCTAGATTCTCTATCTACTTCTATTTCTTTAATTTTAGTTTACTTGCATCATGTAATTTTCTTTTCATAAGTTTTGGAATTCATTGAAATCCTTAGTATACATCTCCAACTGTGCCTTTGCCTATGATCCTAATGACCTTGAGCCGCCTCATGCTCCTTCAACTCCTCATGATTTTCCTCCTTGTGATGTAGACATCATTGGATAAGATGATGATAACATAAACAAGTTATGCAATGAATGCTTTGATAACCTAGAAACAAATGCAACCTTTTATCCATCCATGGGGACACAAGATCTTCCTACTATTGCACCTCTTGTTCACTTTGGATACCTTCTTCCTAAAACCCAAGAGGGACCTAAGATACCTCCATCTAGTGGACCTAATCCCTCTCAAAAAACATACCCTCACCCATTATACGATCACAAAGTCACAAAAACTCCCATAAAACTTGAAGAAACGTATGGTAAAGGCTTTGGGTATGTGCAGGATCATGATGGGCCAAAAAGTGGCAATATGATGGGTATGTGTAGGGTATGTGGCTGATTTTTTTTTTTTTACCCAAAATTGATGAAACAAAAAGGGTTTTTAAAAGAGATTCTCAACTTTCTACTAATATAAATTATGCTTTACTTTGAATTTAATAAATAATTATTCTTCATTTTCTATTTGAATTATGACTAAAGTCTTGATTGGTAGGATAATTGAAAAACATCTATAGCTTTCAAATGGTATCACATTTTTTGAATCCAAAATATGCATCACATTCTATGCTTTGCATACTATAGGATTAAAAGAAAAGAATTGAATTTCATGAAGTTTTGACGAAGTTAAGGTGGTTAGACACACAATTTTTATATTTTAAAAAAGTTTTAATAAAAAAATCATAATTAATTATTTATTTGAAAAAATTACAAAAAATACACATCACATCGGGACATGAGTCCTCTACTTATATCTAAAATCTTATAAAAAATATTATCATTTTATTGTGGTTAGGTGGTCAAACACACCTACTTATTTTTTCCCTCAAATTTAAGTACTCTGCATTGAAATTTCAAATTTTCACCAAATAGATTTTTAAAAAAAAAACGCCTAGTAGTTTAGAAACTACATTCAATTTGCTACATATTCTATTCTTACATATTTTTTAAATAATATAGATAACTTATTCAATTTTTACGTCAAGTTGCCTAACTCTGATTTTTCTAAATTTTTCGCCACTTAAGGGCCTATTTTTTCCATGATGATCCTGCACATACCCCTTTACTATCCTAAGTAAGCAAGGTTGTGACACAAAACATGAACATGACATTCACTAGCTTCTTGAATAAAAACCAATAGAATAAAACACCACAAGATTAGGATGGGTATGTGCAGGATCATGATGGGCCAAAAATTGGCAATATGATGGGTATTTCTAGGGTATGTGGCTGACGACTTTTTTTTAACCCAAAATTGATGAAATGAAAAAGGGTTTTTAAGGAGATTCTCAACTTTCTACCAATATAAATTATTCTTTACTTTGAATTTAATAAATAATTATTATTCATTTTCTATTTGAATTACGACTAAAGTGTTGATTGATAGGCTAATTGAAAAACATATATAGATTTTAAATGGTATCACATTTTTTGAATCCAAAACATGCATCAAATTCTATTCTTTGTATACTATAGGATTAGAAAAAGAAAAAATGAATTTCATGAAGTTTTGATCAAGTTAAGGTGGTTAGACATACAAGTTTTTATATTTTTTAAAAATTGTAATAAAAAATTCATAATTAATAATTTACTAGGAAAAAAATTACAAAAAAATATGCATCACATTGGACATGAATCCTCTACTTATGTATAAAATATTATAAAAAATATTAGCTTTTTATTGCAATTAGGGTGGTCAGACAAACACCTACTTCTTATTTTTTCCCTGAAATTTAAGTTCTATTGCATTAAAATTTCAAATTTTCAACAAATAGATTTTTTTTAAAAATAAACCTAGTTGTTTAGAAACTAAATTGAATTTTCTATAGATTCTATTCTTACATATTTTTGAAATAATATAGATAACTTATTCAAAATTTTACATCAAGTTGCCTAACTCTAATTTTTCTCAATTTTTTGCCACTTAAGTGCTTGTTTTTTCCATGATGATCTTGCACATACCCAGATATCAAGATCCTTCTCATCCTGATAAACCTCATTTTTAATATTGGAGACTTAGAGATGATGGTATAGTGATATTTGATTCTCCTCCTGACTTAAACATTCTCCTTCCACGTGAACAACCAGTACATGATTCTAATGACAGAGATGCTAGGATCCCCACAGGTCCTCTTCCTCCTTCCATTCACAAAAAAACTAGAATCCATCAAATGAAAATAACCTTATAAATTGAAGAAACTCAAGTTTCCTACACATCCTCCACCTGAATGTGAAATGAGACTTCAATTTCTTTTAAACAAAGGTCTTATACTTTTACCACCCATGAATAGGCTGGTCATTCATCCTAAAGATTCTAACATACCATTTTGCAAATATCATCATATTCTTGGACATCAAACTAAAGAATGTTAGACATTGAAAGAAATATTGGATAAGTATCATTTCACCAATACCGATTGCTTTCCTACTATCCCATAACAACTAAATCCCTTTATCATGCCATAGTTGTAGAATTTACTATTCTCACTATTGCATGATCCTTTTTCCATCAACCACCTTGGCTCATTATTTTCTTTACACTTTGTGTGGAGGTACAAAGTTGTTAGCCTTACCTTTGTAATGCAATTATCTTTGTCTCTTAACTATGTTATTTCTTTTTTGCTCTACCATGCAGATTGTGAAATGAATAACTTAGTTAATGGTTGACTTACATTTACATTACTAGCTCCTTTTCATTTTTCTTTTAGATGTGTATTGTGTTCCCCTGTATTGTGCGTTTGATTTTTTCTCTCTCATCGTACACTTCTTCTATTTGTATGTCTCTTCTTCTATATGTCGTACATTATCTTTTTCATTTTTTGTTTTCCTTTTGGGGATGACGCAAAGCATTGAGATGCCTTATGTCTCTTCCATGTTGCCCCAAAAGTTCCATATCTTTTTCACTTTTGTTTTGTGTTTTCCTTTTGGGGATGATCAATACAAAGCATTGAGTCATCCTGTGTCTCTTCCATGTTGACCCAATTGGTCCCTTTTATTTTTGTCTTTTTCTTGTGTTTTCCTTTTGGGGATGACAAAAGGCATCGAGACCGCAATGTCTCCATGTTGACCCAAAAGCTTTTTCTTTTCATTTTCCTTTTGCTTGTGTTTTGCTTTTGGGGATGATGCAAAGTGTTGAGACCACAATGTCTCTTCCATGTTGACCCAAAATGGACTCTATTGTTCTTTTGTTTTCACTCTCTTTTTGTGTCATTCTTCCAGTTCTATGTGCTTTGGGGAATGATGACAATTTTGATCTCCTTAAAAAACATTACAGAAACAATCATATTGGCCCCAAATCCATAGATCCCTTATATGTTGGGTGTGTTCTTTTTTGGGGGAAACCTCCTTTTATTTTGTTTTCTTTTTTATTGACATGACGCAACCTAACTTTGAAACATATGACTTGGCATAGGGCTTTCCAAGTTGGCTATCATGCCTTGTTTTCCTCTTGCATCTTCTTTCCTTCACTACTTTAAAGTAATTGCTCACAAAATGATGTGTAGTAATTACTTTAAAGTGGGGGGCATACATTACCATATTTCATTTGCATTTTAGGTTCTTAGTGCAGCCTTTCCATTTCATACGATGCGTTCATCATTTTTGGGATGGCTTTGGGGATGATGTCCTTCATAAGTGTGATCTATCTTAGCATATTACATTCCTCTTGGTGGCCTGATGCGACGCACTGCATCCCCTAAGTTGTGAATATTTTATTCTTTGATTGGTCCGCTCTTGGAGACATTAGACGCAATGTTCCCTAAGTGACTGACCTTGCATGAACATAACAAGAATCCTTTGAACATCTTTTACATTTTACATTTTACATTTTTCATTTTACACTTTACACTTTTTTCCACCTTGCATAATGCAACTTGCATGCTTGTGGTACCCTTTGTATTTGTTCATGAGTTCTAAGCATAGGAAGCTTTGCTTGTCTCATGAAGCATGAACCAACATTTTCCTTTGTGGCACCTTATTAAAGTTATCAGGAGGTATAACTTTGATAAGGTTTAGCGAGAAGCCCACTCAGTGGCACAACTTTCCCCATAGCCACTTTTGTGTTTGTGAGTGAATACCAACTAGCATATGTATTTCACCTTATAATAGTCCTTCTCACCCAACAAACCACCATGATTTTTTTCACCCCAAAGTGAGTATACATTCTCTTTTTCAAACAACCAACAAGATCTAAAACAAAACTAGTTGGATAGACAATCGAAGCTTCATTTGATTCTATCATTTCAACACTTGTGTGTTCCTTTGTTCTTATGCTTAGTTTTCCATGGGATCTTCATCCTGGGGGCTTGATCATCCCTCTTGATCGTTATCATTCCATCTTGCTAATGTAAGTGCATTTGAACCCTCCTCTCGATGTTCATGGCTACTTTAGTGTGAGTTTGAAGCAGGTTCATCCTCTCACTAAAGTGGGGGCTAAATGTGCCATCGAAAAATAGCCCCTTGTCATTTTCATGGCCTTTTAGGTATTGTTTCATGATGTTTGGTCCATTTCTCTCTGATTTTATATTGTAATGTGGCTTGAACATGCATATTTATGTACTAAAATTCAAATAATGACATCTTGTGAAGGTGTTGTGAAGTGTTGTAAAACATTTCTACACTCTTTTAGACTCTATTCATTATAATTCACCTAAAAATCACCTTTTCATCACTAAACAAGTCCTATTTTGAAGTGTTGTAAAGTCTTCTAACAATATTTCACACTCTTCCAGGCATAATTTCACTATTTACATATTTCTTATGCTTTATTTGACTCCTTTATGCCCTTATAAGCTTTAATTAAATATATTTTTGGATGTAAACCCGACAAATAATATTAAATGTGACTTAATTCCCGACACCCATTTTCAGGTCCTAGGTGGGATCCATTCTCCATGGGTGGAGAATGAGTCCCCCTTGGCTCTAAATTCAAAATATTTTAAATTTCCTTTTGGATTTTTATTCAAAATCACTTGATGTCGGCCTGTGATGAGGTATTAACAAGTTACTAAGGAACAAGATTGTATATATAAGTGATTTTCACCTCATTTTACATCTCCTACAATCACACATCACATCTAAGTAATCTTTTCATTCACTCAAGCATTCAAACACTTTACAACATCAAATCAAGTATTTATCAAGCATTTTCAAAGCATGTATTGACATATCTTTAGATTTTATTCAACAAGGGTTTGGTAAGTTGATATAATTTTCATGTTATTTGTTTATCATTCTCTTTCATCTCATTATTTCATTAAGGGTTTGATTACTAAAGTGGGGTTTGACCAAGGAAAACTCCTATTTGCCAACCCTCAACCATTTTCCCCCTCTTGCATGTGTGTTTGCAGACTTTTGTGTGTAGATTTAACAAGTATTTAGGTGTTGAAAAGTGGTCAACAGGTCAACTAGGTGTTTCAAGTCAAATCAACCATATTTCAAGCTTGGAGAAGGTATGTTGTTTGTTTCTTGTAGATTTGTCTTCGACAACCCGACAAGTAGACATCTTTAGATCTGGTGTTGTAGAGTTGTCTCCTGATTTCTCAAAATTTTGGGAGAGGACTGATTCACCACCAGTGGTGAATGAGTCCCACCTTAAGGCTAGAAATCTAAGTTGTATCAGATTTTGGTTCTTGACACTCAAAAACTAGTTCCCAATAGTTTTCATCAGAACTAGGACTAATTTTCCACCCTTGGTAAATAAGTCCCACAGGTGAATTTCTATAATTTCATAAAACATTCCAAATATTCCATATCCTTCATCAAACCTTCAAGTGCACACTTATCCAACTCTTTTCTTTTTGTTCTACATTTATTCATTCATAACTCATTATTTTCATATTACATTGTGTTTTCCAACATATCATACATCTTAGGTTTTGCATTCATAATTAGTCATATAGATCACTTAATTTCACTTCGTTCATATCATTTAGGCATAATAACATCCTACATTGCATACTTTGAATGAACCCTTTAGCATTTTTGGTCCTACTCTCACCTTTTAGGTGAAAAACCCTAGAAGTGCTAGAAAGTCCTAAGGTGCCAAAAATCTATGGTTAAGGGGGATTTCCATCCAAGTTTCCTCATTAATCAGGTCCAACAACTATGGGAAAAAGAACATCTGATAAGGAGATGATTTGTAGAATCTAAAGCCTGACTGCACATTACACAAGTGAACAAAGGTACAATACTTAATCTGTCCAGCCTCATACCCAATAGAATTCTATATTTGATAGCCATCCAAGCAAAAGCGTCTACCTTCAGGAGGAAATTTTATCCCCAGTAGAGGTTAAGAGTCCAGGATGAGGAGTCCTCGGAGCATACTAGGGAACTGTACCCATCTTTCATTATATAATTTCCAGATTTGGCTTTTTTCCATATTATTTCATGTAGTCTTTCTAAGAAAACAATTTTTCTTTTTTGAAGTTCTAAATTGAGGGAATCCTTAGGTGTGTTGGGACAGGGAGAAAGCTAAAATATTTCCATTTAATGTTGGGTAATGGATCCCCCAGATTGAAAACAAAATAATCTTTTACCTTATCACCCAAAAGGCCCTTTAATGTTGATTCTATTTGATACCAATCACCAAGGAGCTTGAGTGGTTGATGACCATTCCAGGTATCATCCTAGAAGAGGGATTTCTCACCATTTTTGATCAACAAGGAGAGATGAGGAAGGATGAATGATCTACAAGAAATAATAAAATTCCATATTTTTGAGCCAGATGGAAGATTCCTTTGGGTGAAGATTCTTTCTTTGTCAAGAGAGTCCAAGTATTTATGTCTCATGATTTGACACCTTTTTTTTTGGTTTGGAATATAATTGCTATACCAATTTGGTGCCTAGAGCTTTATTTTTCAAGAAGAGATCTCTTAGACCAACACCTCCTAATTCTTTAGAACTAGAAACTATTTTTGATTAGCGATACACAAGTTTTGAAGGGGCCCTAAAACCTTGTACAAAAAAGAGAAAATGAAGCAAAGATAAATCAGGCTGGCTTCCCTACCAACACAAAAATAGACTGATTAAACAACAATCAACACCCCATCAGAAAAATACAACCAGTGAAACAAAAAATTAGACAAAAAGAGAACAAAACAAGAAGCATCTAAAGAAGTTCCTTTAACATTCTGGCTGCTTCTAGATCCTTAGATATCACCTTGTTGTGAATTTCCATGATCTCATCAACATCCTACCTTGACACCATCTTTCTCTTGGTTTTTATTTGAGTGTGAACACTCGGTCCCGTGCCCAAGTTCACAACCTAAAAAATCTTCTCAGCATCCTTCTCCTCGTCTTGCTTCACCGACTCACTAAAGAATGATCTCCCAATCCATTCCCTAGCCTTTTCATTCAGGAATTCCAAACCTTCAGTAGAGGATTCAAGCTTCTCCTTGTTAAGGATAATCACCATATTAAGGTCTTTATGTAGTAGTAGGGAATTCCTCTTCACCATGGACAACCTAGGACCATGATCTTTCTTCAAATTGGTCATGTCATCCACCATAAGGCCAAGGTTGGAATTTAGTGACTTAACCATACTGAAGATTGAATCCTTCTCCTTTTAATCTTCTAAGGGTAGAAATATTACATCTAGAAATCGTGTCATACTTGTTCTAGAGGTCTTGAATAGGTCCTAAACCAACCACATAAGAAAATTAAAGGAGATATCAACCCCTTCCTTGACCAATCTAGATGCCTGTGTGTAGTCCATCACACCCTAATACAAGCCCCTCCTCTGATGAGAACTCATGTGTGGGTCATCTTCTTGGAAACCCTTAGGAGAATCAATCTTTACCTTACCCTTGTCTTTAGACACTCACATAGCAAGAGAATTGTCCAAATCCACCACACTATTCACCTTCCCCAAAACTAGGACCCCCCCACCACCAACTCAATCCAGATCATCATTCACCAAATTTTCCACCTCACCAACCTTATTATTCCCAATCCTCTCTTGCAAATTATTCTTAAATTCCTAGGAACACATCGGTTCCTTTTTCGTGGTCTTCCTCTTACAAACTTTACCCTCCACAACCTCCTCTTCGCCAATCACCTAAATTTTGCATTTCACATGTAGAGTGGAAGGCTTAACCTTTTTGGTAGAGCATTTATTTCCCCTAGAAGGAGTATAATCCAAGTTTGTGTGGTAACCATCTAACCACACATTAGATTCCTCCTCAATTTTTGTACCAACACTACCATCCATCTCCTCAATTTGGCATGTCCCACTCCCCTTCTCCCTCTTCTTGGACTTATTAGATTTTACAGGAACAGGGGACTCAATAACCAAATTATCCTTTATGTGTTCTAAAATTAACAACATTAAACCCTCATGTAAGAAGGGCTTCCTAGGGTTCCTTCTAAAGTCCACAAACCCATCTTCCAAAGAAAGCAAAAGATAGAAAGGGAAAGAGATGAGCTTACCATGATGGAAGTGGTTAAGCATCACAAAATGATGCGCATACAAAGCCAAAAATCTCCCATCCAAAGTAAAATAATGCATTATTTTCGTGGCCACCTCAACCCAAATAGGTTTGATTTTGGTGTGGTCATAACACCCACAGTTGTGTCTTGACACCATTTTGGCCTTCTCCCTATACCACGAAAAGTTCATTCTGGTAGCCCCCAACATAGCTTTCTCCTTGTAAAATTTCCTTCCTTCAGTGGACAACCCCATGAATTCCACTATGAACTCCTCACTGATAGTGATGTCCCTGCCAAACATACTCAACACCCGACCATGCCAAGCATCAAGAAAATCCTGGGAGACATTCGATTTAAACCCATGCAGTTTCTCCATGAAAGGGATAACCCCACCTTTCTGTAAAATTTCCTAGACATTGGCATTTTCTTTGAACTCATCACATGAAATAGGCTTATTTGTACACCTATCCCCACCCATCTTCAATGGCGAACAATTAAAAAAAGCAAGAGCACACAACATACAAATGCAACTCAATACCAAGGCTAAAGGAAAAAAAAGCACCCAGAAAGTGTGTGGGCCTTCCTTCTAAGGTATTGAAGAAAATAATATCTAGGAGCCTCATGCAAATACAACTCATATTCCCACAAATTCCAATGAGCATCACAAGTGTTAAGTGTCTAATCAACCTAGGGCTGAACATGATTACCATGCCATCCATTGGGAACATTGAGAGACAACCTCTTTGAATGAATCAGGAGCTATCACTATTAAGTAAGGCTATTAATTCGATGGGAAGGTTATCATTAAGCTCTCAAGATCTAGTTGATGTCACCCCCCAGATTTTCTAGCAAATATGTGACCCCATTTGCCTCACAAAAGGCATGGGAAATATAAACCTCATCAAATTTATGCAACATTGAATGGGCATCCATAATAAATCTTTCAATTGACCAAGACAGAGGGGAACAATTTCTTAGGAAATTGATAATATTCAATGAGTCTCCTTAAACCCATATTTTAGAAATCCCCTTCTCCCTAGCTAGCTTGATGCCATGATAGTGTACCCTTGCTTGAACATAGTGGTTTTTATGGGTTCCCAAAGGGAGTGCCACTATTGAAACAAGCCTACCATTATGGTCTCTAACACTCCCCCACAACTAATAGGTCTCAAATTTCCTTTAGTAGAGCCATCAAAGTTGAATTTATACCAACCAAGTGGAGGAGAGTACCAAACAACCCCTTCTCTATCTGATTTAGCTTTCTTCAAAGGATTGGAAATATCAAAGGAAATATTCCATTGGTCAACCATCCCAACATCATAATAAAAAACCATCACATGGTCAAGGATATTAGAATTGGCAGTCACTTGCATAAAATTCTCCTTAATGGATGAAATAGTTTTGAAAAACAAGGAGATTGGGGAGAGAGAAACATCCGTAAAACTTATATTATTCCTCTCCTTCCACAACCCCCATAAAACATGAGGAAGCATGAGGGACCAAAGAAACACCAGGGAAGGATTAGAAGAGGGAGCCTGCCACTGGAGCTAGAGCTCCCAAACCGAAGAAGGGAAGATCCAAACCAACCTCCAAAGGTTAAGAAAGTGAGTCCACACCTCCTAAGAAAAATTACACCCAATAAATAGATGCGAACAATCCTCTGCATCCTTGTCACACAAAAAAAAACCTATTAGGCATGGAGAAGCCTCTTTTGGAAAGATCATTAATGGTTAAGATTTTATCCTGAACTGTTAACCACAAGAACATATTGATTTTGGTAATCAACTTTTTTTTTGATGAATAGGAAATTATCTATATTAAATTAAGATAAAGATAAATATTCACAAAAAAAGATGGGTGGTAAGAAGGCACACCCTGAGAGTCATATGGGTAGCATCCAGAAAAAGCAAAAGATCACATGGGTCGAGCCTGAAAGTCCAAGATTACAAAACATTTAAAAAGAGGGCCATTAAGTGACCAAAGTAGTGCCAATAGAGCCAGGAGGGTCTCTACCATCCATGTTCTTCCCCCATATATTAGAGGGGTCTGGAGTGATGTTAGGAGGAGGACCCTAACCATCATCAACATCTTTTTCCTTATCTTTATCTTTATCCTCGTGTTGAGGTGAGATTGCAAGCGCTAGACATGGAAATTTTTTACTAGTATTTGGCCAACCAGAGCCAAAAGTAGGAGGGTCATTAGAGGGCCACTTGGAACTTCCATCAGTGCTCCCTAAAGCATCACCAGAAAGCCACCCCTAGCTAGCCCGAGGCAGAGTAGAGCGGAGTGCAAGAATCCCACCTCCACTTTAGCAGGGACGTGCAGAACCACTGCACTACGAGCCTCGAGAGGGCGACCAACCAAGGGAAGAGGTGGGCGAAGTGGGCACCCGAGCAATAATACATGGGGAATTTCCCCAATGATCCAACAACACTTGAAGGTGAGCAACTTCAAGTGCAAATTTGTTAGCTTGCACTTGAAATCTATAAAAGCACGTTTGGAAAAAATAATAGCTTTAGCATTTAAAGATTCACATTAATATCCATTTGATAATGAGAAAAAATGTAAGCATTTTTGTTTTTCTAGAAATTGATATGAGAATTTCCACCTGGTGAAAGTGCATTGAAATTTCAAATTTTCACTAAATAGATTTTTTTATTTTCTAAATAAACCTAGGTTTAGAATTTTGATTCTATTCTTACATATTTTTGAAATAATATAGATAAATTATTAAAATTTGTATGTCAAGTTGCCCAACTCTGATTTTTCTAAATTTTTTGCCATTTAAGGGCTTGTTTTTTCCATGATGATCCTACACATACCCATATGCTAGGAGAAAGGCTCTGGCCTAAAGGGCCGAAAGAAGTCATGAATCCAAGTCCAAAGCTACTGAGCTTTGGGACAAAACCAAAAATGATGCTTAAAAGTCTCAGCTTGCCCACAAAAAGGGAAATGAGGGTCTTGGATCCCTAGGTGAACAAGCCGAGAACCCATAGGCAAGCCTTGGAAAAGAATACACCAAGGAAAGTAGGTAAGTTTTAGCTCAATACTTGCAAACCAAATGGCAACAAATATTTTATGCTAGACATGAGTAGGAGATTGAAGAAGCTACCTCTGGTTCAAATTCTAAATCATAAGAAAATGTGGTGAAAGCCACTTGTAACCAAGCTGAGGCTTGTAATTCTTGAAATGGGTGTTTGGATACCACTTCTAGTCTCTCCACCAAGGTTTGGTCCCATGAATTCCAACCTTATGAAGCATTTATGCAGGAATAGAATTCACCAGACCATCATAAGTAGCATGGTCCTAGTTATGAAGCCTATTTTGGGCACGAAAATCTTCCCATGACATGATACACATGGTGGGTCTATGAAATATCTATTGTAGGGTTTGGATACCCTTCTTGTGGAATTTGAGTGCCTTAAGCCAAGGCGACTTAGCCAATGACTAGCCACTACAAGTAAAAAGAGACGACCACCAAATATTCTATTGGTTGAGAGAAATCCCATCTCAAAAACTAGAGCCAACCCAATGGAGCCAGGGCTTTACAGCCTCCCAGGCTCGCCAGATACTTTTGGCCACAAAAGTCCCAACAATTTGGACTGGTTCCTCCATGACCAAAAGAGTTTGAAAGTAAATCCCCTTCTAGGTGGGTCTACGGAAAACAAACCCTGATTGAATACAATGCCTGAGAAGAATTTTCCAGGCATCGTCCCTAATAAGGGCTCAAATAATCCATTTAACACATAAAGCAGTCCCTTGTCATTGAGTGGAAAGCAACCCAAGTCCTCCAGAATCTCTAGGAAGGTAGCAAAATTCCCAAGCCACATGGTGAAACCCTCTGTGGGATTTAGAGGAGACCCAAAGAAAATCTTGAAGCAATTTCTCAAGCTTGTTGTAGGCAACTTTGGAAGGGGCCCAACAGGAAGAATAGTAGACATGGGTGGCTGCTAGAACTTTAGAGCACACCTAAAATTTCCCTGCTAGAGAGAGGGGCTTGGTAATCAAATAAACAAGATTTTATTCGACTCTAGAGAGAAAAGGATGCCAAAGCTCAGCTGAGGACAATTGGAAGGCAAAGGGAATGCCCATAAATTGAAAAATTTCTCCTAGCCCAATCCACTTCCAACCATATTGCTGCAACCAAGGAGGAGAAGGAAAGATAGACTGTTTGTAGCACAAAGTTTTGTGCCACTGAATGGAAGAACTAGAAGCAAGACAAAATATGTTAAGGCACTCCAGGGCCACTGTAATAGTATCTTCTTCCTCTAGGAGAGTGAGGAAAGAGTCTTCTACAAAATGGCCATTAACCAACTAAGCCTGAGAGTTGGGTAGAGAGATGCCATTGACATGCTATTGGGAAACCACATTGGCCAGGAGGTAGCCAAATCCCTTAGTAGCAAGCACATACAGAGAGGGGGTAAGTGGGAACCCTTACCGAATGGAACAAAAAATTCCAAAGGAAAAGGATTGACTGCTATTAATGGTGATGCAAGTAGACTTATCCGCAAAGAGCATTCAAATAGTCTAAATGAAGTTAGGCCCAAAACCCAAAACTTGCAGCATAGCAAGAATCAAAAGGCCATTCAATATGGTCATAGGCCTTTGTAAAGTCAATTTTGATAAACATGGATTTTTGGTTTGAATGCCTAGCCCATTCCATGCCTTCCCAAACAAAAACAATATTGTCCATAATAAACCTAGATTTGATAAACCCAGTTTGCTCTAAGTGCAGAACCTAAGGTAAAAGATGGCAGATCTTCAAAGCCAAAGCCTTGGCGATGATCTTGTAGGAGAAATTGAGAAATGTGATAGGTCTCCAATTGCAAATGTCTTCCTGGTCACCAGACTTAGCATGAAAAGCCTCTAAGTAAACATAATGCAAATTTTTCCCAACACAGTCCTACAGGGCCTTGTAGAATTCACAAGGAAACCCATCAATCCATGGGGCTTTGTCATCAACCATGGAATGAACAAATTCTTTGAGATCATCAATTGTTAGCAATTGATCAAAAAAAAATTCTAGGTTGAGGAAAGCCTAATTGGCACTACAACAAGGCAATCATGTAGGGCTTGCTATCGCACAGGTGTGGGTTCCTGTGTAGTGAAAAACTGCTCATAATGATGCACAAAGGCTTGGAGAATTTCAAGAAGCTTAGAAAGGACCTGAATGCCATCTTTAATTTTTTTAATGCTTGGGGATGAGTGCCTAGCATGTAGAGCCAAAAAAACTCTTTGGAGGGACGATCACCAATTTTTAACCAATGTAACCAGGCTTTGATTTGCACACCTCTGGCAGCATAATTGTCTGAAACTTGCTTTTTGTGCCTTAATTCTGCCACCCTAACTTGCAATGATAGAGAAAAAGGTATGGCCACCAAAGCCTTAATAGCTGAGCAGAGGTCAACTGTGGTAGCCTCATAAGACCAACAATAAAAGATAGCTAGTTAGTGCCCATAAATGAACATTCATCTAGCTGTGCGAGTGATAACATCATTCCACCAAGTAATCCAGCTTGTATGATGAGTTGGCCTGCACTCCAGATTCTAGACTCTATGAATGTGGGCCATTGTGGGCTTGTGGTAGAGTAAAGATGTGTTTAGAAAAAAATGAGTTTAACGCGTGTGAGGTTGTCTAGTTTCCCATTCAATGCGAAAAGAAATGGGGAAGTGGTCTGAAAAAGTCACATCCACTAATGTCTTAACCGAGAGAGAAGAGCTTTCAAAATAAAAAATATATTGAGCTGAGATCATGACATAATCAAGACGCTTAAATATTCTATCAGAACTGGCCCTGAAATTACACCAAGTGTGCCAGAGTGAATGAGAATGGCAGTAGCCAATGTTGGGATCAAAGAGCCCCAATTTATTGCGCATGTAAAACCACGCCTCCCTTTCACCAACTTCCAAAGAAAAGAACATTCCACAACATCATTAGAAGCATAGATGATGCAGGAGCATCCTCAGTTCTTGGCAATCTTGCATCAACCAAAAAATATTTTCTTTTAGTTTTGTCTTGTTTTGTTCTTGCTCAGTTCATGTTGGTGGATTCATCATCTTTTCTCAGTAGACCTTGTGGATCTTGGATTACATTGTCTACATGTTAATTTTCCTTGTTCCAAGATTTGGGTGTGATTGGACCTTTTTCTGGCAAGTTATTGATTCCAAAATCTCATGGAAGTTTCTTGAACCAGCACCAGAATAATTTCACACTTTTCAGCCAGCTTGATCATTGCAAATTATCCCCATGACTTCTAGATCTTAACGGTGTAATTTTAATTGTTCTGTGGGGTGTCCAAAAACTTCATTATAGGTCCACACTTCATCTTACACACTTGTTGAAGAGAAATTCAAATTTGAGGCTGACCTACTAATGCACACATTATATTTTCCTCATTGGAGAATGTAATGATCTTTTGGGCCAACGTGGATGTTTCCAAAATTGCAGATATGATATAAAGCTTGTAATTGATCATTAGAATAGTATTGATCAATTAGTAGTTGATAGGGTAGATTGAGATAGATCACATTTGTAATATTTAGCTCACATATAGGAACATGTTAGAATGTTGTATATTTTATCAGGCTTGTGAGCTGAATATGTAAGCCCATATGTTGTCAGCTGAATGTAACTGAGATAATTGTTAATGAGCATATTTGCATCTATATTTTCCTCCATGTTTTTCTTTTCTTTCATTGTGTTACTCTTGCTCTATGGTCTAGATTGTTCTCTTTGATGATCCTCATACTGTGGCTATGTCAATAGACATTAATAATCCCAAAGGAATGATTATCAATGTTGAGAAGGATCTAGACAAGCTAATGAGTAGGATCAAACCCGTGTTTAACCACACAAGAGTACCACCATGGGGACAAAAGGGTGAAAGATCCACCATGCCCAACATCATGAGTAGTACAAAAAAATTAATTGGCTAGCCAAATAGAGTGACAAGTCGAAGCCAACAAAAAACTAGGAATTTTAACTTCTTGGAGACAATTTACTTCAATACCAGAATACTTACACAAGGTATCCCTAATAGAATACTTTTTGGAGAGGTTTTTCAGGTCTCAAACATTCCATGAGAGACAATTCATGAATGAAACTCCTCCATATTATCGAAGCCTAGTTCCTCTTCATTCAGGGAAGAGAAATGATTCTACAAAAATTATGGTGGAACTGACCTAATCTAGATAAAAGGAGAGGAAAATCTCTACTTTTCTTGAACATATTCCCCTTCTTCCCTAAGAGGAGAGGGGTCATGAGACCTCCTTTGAGCTCCCGTCACGGGAGGAGAAACATTCGGATGTGCTATAATAATAGTAGTAGGTTGAGGTGTTGCCATTGGCCTAGGCCATGGTGGAACATAATCATCCCCAATAGGAGCTTCCTTCCCTTTCACTGAATGGTTTGAAATTTTTTTTGCTAGTTTGGAGGCCTTGGGGGCTAACCCAGAACCATTGGAATTATTCTTGCAGTTTGTAACCATAGTCCATTTCTCATCAAGTTTAGTAGTAGAAGCATCTGTTGGATGAGGCTTTTCAACATCTCATGGAAGAGAAAGTGTACAAGGCATTGCCAAAGGCCAATCCTTGATCTTGTGGTCTGCGAACTGAAACCTATAATGCGTGTTGGGAAAATTAAAATAAGTAACATTTTGGGTATGCATGTCAGAGAGCTCCAATTTGGATATCAATGGAGTCTTTCAAATCTTTGGAAAGGTTCACTTCCACACAAACCCTTTTCTAGGGTCGTGCCTAAAAGAATCTATCTAGATCAATGCAAATAACCCTCCCTAGTGAGGATGCAATATGATTCAAAAAAGGAACACAAGGCAAGGATAAACCAAGAAATTCAATCCAGACCAGAACCTGCAGCTTGGTGTCATCTGAGATAGAAATATCCTGGGTTCATTCCTGGAAAGCTAACAAAGAAGACTGGACATACTAGGGACCATGGGCTACAATAACCTGGACATGATTGACCTCTATAAAGCAAAAAAAAAGAAACCCTTGGTTAAATTTTGGACCATGTCAAGACGGACCCCATGAGGGACCCAAGCCTTGTTGACCCACTCTTTAAACACACTTTCAGGGGGAGTTCTCCCAACAAAATACTCAAAAAGGGTGTGTTTCTCAAGCCATTGACAAGTAGTAATAAAATATAGTAAAGGAAAAACCACATCATCTCGTGAATCAAAACACTTACCTTGTGAAAGACTTTGGAAGCAAATTTTTGAGGACATTTGTTTGGAGGAGGAGCCATTGAGAAAAGTCATTGAACTGCTAACACCAGCATGAACTATAGAGTTAGAGCCAGTTGAAGGCATATTAAAACACAAAAACCACACTAAATGCAGTCGTACATAGGAAAAGAGGAGTTTCCTGTGCTAACAACACAGTATGAAACAAGAGGGGCCAAGAATGATTGCAAACAACACAAAACCATAGCAGAGCTCATACAACCTTGAACTGCAATAACTTAGCTTTTTTTTTGGAATCAACTTTGAAGAACACACAAGACCCCGAGGAGGCATCAAACCCACAATATTATTAAGGGAGTGAAAAGAAGAAGCCACCAAATAATTTCCTTGCAGGAGAAGCCTCCAAACCACCTTTTCCCATTGAGGAGAAACAATGATATGAACTTGAGACAACACTCTATAAAGAGTCTCCAACTCCTAGAACTCCTCATGAATTCTTCTCCATGCCCCATCCATAGTATAATCAGCAACATGAATCCCAAATTCCTAGACACACAAATCCCTTAGGGGAGCCACCCAATCAATGTCTCAAAGAGGACCATGACCAAACCATTGGTCATCCCAAAAGAGAATATCCATCCCATTGCCAACTGACCACTGAAGGCCAGTATAGGCAACTCCTCTAGCCTTGACCAAGGAATTCTAAAAGAAATACCCAAAAGGAGGAATGTAGTCTTCCTTTAGGAATTCCCTAAATTTTTCCACTCCAAGATATTTGGAAGCAAGAATATCCAACCAATCCTTATCACCAACAAGAAGAAACCATAAATGCTTAGAAATAAGAGCATAATTGACAACTTTAATCCTCCATAGACCTAAACCTCTTTGGCCTTTTGATCGACACACCTCCTCCCAAGAAACCAGACTCATTCTTTTGTATTCCTCAACACCAAACCATAAAAACCTTTTCTGAATACTTTCAATCTTCTCCCATAATTTTTGAGGCATTTGGAAAAGGCTTAGATCATACACTGGGAGGTTTTGCAATGTAGATTTGATTAAAACCAATTTAATAGCCTGATTGAGAAGAGCTCCTCTCCAACCTTCCAACTTAACATTAAACTTATCAATCAACCCATTCTAGAAAGAATCAGGAACCACATTAGCTCCAAGAGGCAAGCCTAGATAAATAGAAGGCAAGGTCGCAATTGAACACTAAAAAATACTAGTAATTATTTGCATCCTTCTCTCTGATGTATCGAGGAAAAAAAGCATACTCTTAGGAAGACTCACCAATTTACTTGAGGCAGCCTCATACTTCTGAAGAACTAATTTGATGGCTTTGGCTTCTGCAATAGACAAATCTCCCATATAATCATGTCATCAAAAAATTGTTGATGCGAGTAGGGAGGAGAGGAAGAAGGAGGTTGAATCCCCTCTCTAATACTTGAAGAAACTTTCTATTGAAGAGATCTCCCAAGAGCTTTGGCCAGAATGATGAAGAGGAAGGGTGAAATAGGGTCACCCTATCTCACACCCCTAGAACTCTTAAAGAAATCCAACTTAGGCGAGTTGTTAACCAACAAAAAAAAGACACTGTTGAGGTGATACTTTGAATTAGCTTCAAAAAATTATCAAAGAAACCAAAAGCAGATAAAACTAATTAGAAATTTCTAATTCATGCAATCATATGCCTTCACTAGATCAAGTTTTAACAAAAAATCAACCCTCTTATTAACCATCAGTGAGTGAATGTTTTCATGAACAATAATAATAGGGTCAAGAATTTGTTTGCCTGACACAAAACCACATTAATGCGGAGAGATAATCAGGGGGAGAACCTGCTACATCCTTAAAGCAAGGACCTTGGATAAGATTTTATAGATAGAATTACAAAGGCTGATGGCTTAGAACTCATTGAAGGCCAAGGCATTAGGAATCTTCAAAATCAACACAATGAAGGTGGAATTTAACTCCAATAGATTACAACTACCAAAAAAATCCTTGGTAGCATCCACCACATCCTTGGAGACAATAGTCCAAAATTCTTGAAGAAGAACATGGGGAAGCCATCTTGACTAGGTGCTTTATTTCTAGCAAAAGAGAAGACTTCTTTCTTAACTTCCTCTGTAGAAGGGATACAATACAACAGGATATTTAGATCATTAGTCATAATTATATGAATTACATCCAACACTTGATCTTGAGCATCTAGGGATGAAACACAATTGTTTGACAAAAAGATTAACAAAATAGGTAGTGGTCGCATGTCGAATCTCCCCATCATTCTCAATCAGCATGCCATTGTGACGAATACACTTAATATGATTGGAGACATGATGCTTCAAAGAACTACAAACTATTTCCCATGCGACTAATGGGAGTTTCTTTTTTTGTGCAACTTTTTTTCCCAAAGAAAATTCCTAAACAACTTTTGCAGAGCAATTCCTTTTTCATATGGTATTTTTAGAATTGACATTAAATAAGTAGGAACTCTTATTTAGTTATAAAATATTAATCTTAGGCAAAGGTTATTTTCCTTTATAAGTTTTTATACTATCATAATAATACTTAAAAATATTTTTTATATAAAAAATCATTACTTAGATTTTAATTAGAATTATGATTGGTATTTTCATCATATAGTATTTATAGGCAAGTAAAATTGTTCTTGTTATTTTTTTTATTAAACAAAGAGAAGCTTCTCACCTTTATATTATTATGTATAAAATTAATTAAATATTAATCTTGGTAAAATGTGTTTTTCCTTTATAAATTTTTATACTATCATAATAATACTTAAAAGTATTTTTTAAATAAAAATCATTATTTAATTAGAATTATGATTGATATTTTCAACATATAGTATTTAAAGGCAAATGAAATTGTTCTCCTTATTTTGTTTGATTAAACAAAGGGAAGCTTCTCACCTTTATATTATTATATATAAAATAAATTTGTTTTATTACTTTATTTGATCTCATAATTGGTTAAAAAAATTTACAAAATTATATATATATATATATATATATATATATATATATATATATATATATAGTTAGATTGCAAAATTAGTCAAGTGTCAGTCCCCCTATAAACTGTAGTGCATCTGGTACCACGGATTTGGGAGGAGACTAGACCTCGTGACCTCTTGCCTGCAACAAGATGCTTTAGCCAATCGAGCTAGCGCACCACCCGCCCTCCTGCCCTACAAAAGTTTATATTATTAGAAGCTTGTCACCTTTATATTCTTATATAAAAGATCATTTCTTTTCTTGCTTTATTTGATGTCATAATTAGTTCCAAAAAATAAAAATAAATTGAATAATTTTAGACATAAATCTTTCTTTAAAACTATAGCATACAATTGGTTGAAAATGTTTTTTTAAACTATACTCAATTTTTTTGTGTAAGAAAAATTACTTTAGGAACTAGTTTATATCTTTATCATGAGAAAGTTCATTATACTATTTAAAAATTAAATGGTGTTATCATTTAAAGGTAGAATAATATTAGGTAAAAGTGCAAATTTGCTTCACACTTTTATAAAAGAATTGGTCAACACAAACAAAAAATTTCAACTTCAACAACATAAAAGTGATCTTTATGTTTTGAATTTAAAAATGGTGTGGCTAATGAAATGTAGAACTCTTGATGAAGTTTATGCTTGTAATTTCTTAAAATTTTCTTTAAAATATTTTGATATATATATATATTATAATTTTAACAACATATTTTGAATTGCTATTTTTTTTTTAAAAGTGACATCAAGCTGACATCACAAGAAAAATAATTTAATTTTTTCATATTTTTTAAAAAATAAATAACTTCAATATCTAGTGCATGGAATTGTTTTTAATTTTCCATGTATATTTTCCTCATAATAACATTTTAAAGTCAAACTTACCAGAATTTCACTTGACATCAACTTTTGTCTTTTTTTTTTTCATTTAAAAAAAACCCTTTTGGAGAGGATTCCCTCCTCTAGTACACCATATGTTTTTCAAAAAAAATAAACATGTTTTAGTCTTTTTTATTTTTAATCAACCCCATTTTTTATTACAACCTACTTGTATTATTTAAATATATATATATTTAAACTAATCAAAAAATATATAAAAAATGTATATTTGGATTCTTGAATCCAAGCTCTACAAGCGTATTTTTTGTTTTAAAAAAAAAATCATTTTTATTGAAGAAATGCCATGTTCAAGTGGAAAGTTTAATAAATTTTCAAAAAAGATGAGGTGGCTACTAGCAAGGATGCTACATAGATGGCTTCAACTGAAAAAGTTACAGTTGAAAGTCTTCTAATCAAAAATATTTTGGATGAAACTTTACACATAAATTGAAGTGCGTTTGAAAATTATAAAGGGAATTTTTTTTTTTGGTATGGTTTTTGGTGAAAGTGTTTCACCTGAAGCTCTACGTGTCATAGTTTTAGGTGAAATAGTTTCATTCAAAACTGTTTAGAGTGAAACTATTTCATTCAAAACTATTTAGTTGGTCAAAAGTGTGACATAAGTTTGTTCTTTTACCCTATCATCTTGGGACTTTAATATTATTTTAATGTACCCCTTATTACCCTAATCACATGTATTTTACCATAACACTTTCCACCACCATTATACAAAATCCTTCAATGAATCCACATGAATATTTTGACCATGGTCACCCTTCCTCCATCCTAATTTTAATACCTACTTCATACTAGCTTGAGGATGAAATTATATGACCAAGTTTGTTGCTCTCCTTTTAAAGATTAAGGTGATAAAACTTTGTCTACTTCTACTATATTGGTGCTCTACTCTTCTTAACTCTATCTCAATTCTAAATTCTCACCTTCCTTAGTCTCTCATGATCCTTCTAGCTACTTAATGTCATCTCATCCTTTTCTTCTTTCTCATGTGTGTTTTATAGTATTTTCTTTTACATCTATATTGAAATCATCTAATATGTCCACAAAAATAGGGATTTATTTCCATTTACATCTAAATATAAGAAATATTTAAAGAGGTACTATAATCTCTTTTTACCTTCTAAATTATGTTGTAAGTTATTTTAGATTTAATCCATTTTCATTTTTTTTTAAATTGTAAATTATGCCTTCGAAGTGGTTTTTAATAAGTGAGCTAAGACTCATTAGGAGAATAGGTCTTAGGTACTTTTGGATATTCATGGTCTTTGTTGTGGTTATATTTTCTATTTGAAGTTCTCTCATCTTATCATGCTCTAGTTTTGTAATATGTATCTTTCAAAACTTATAATTAGACATGTTATCTTCAAGCTTGAGGCTTCAATTTTAATACCAAGAGTTTTAATAAGTTGTATTTCCACTACTCTAGTTGTATTGGATCTATCTCCTATTTCTTAGTCATGAATTCCTTTATTTTTTTTAGTTCCTTAATCCCCTTCTATTCTAGAATCCCTTAAACCCCATCCCTTAGTCCAATGAACTATGGAGGAGGGACTTCTCATTCACAATGTGATCCACTATGGTCTCTTCCTTCCTTTTTTTTTGTTTACCAACCTTTATTTATTAAAATTGAACATGGGTAAGTGCATGGATCTGTGACACAATTTTGGCTCTTCAAATGCCATTTTTTTTCTGAAATAAGCAAAATATGATTTACACAAGAAAATGAAGATAGTTACACTCAAAATTTCAAGATGCAACAAGAACAAAAGTTGAAGTGCTCTAAGTCTAGTTTCTGAGTTACTAATTATTTTTGAAATTAATGAAGATCAAGGGTCTCAAAAGGGGAATAGGTCCTATTTTTATAAAAAAAACAACATAGCACCTGAGGGCTCCCCCCTTTTCGATTAACTTTTTTTTAGAATTTTAAAAATCTAAATAGTGAGAAATTAGCTAACACCATGCAGTTTATCCTCATTCTTTTGGATATATATTTTTTGTGAATATATAATATTTTATGAGTTCTAAAACTGGAAACATCTTGAAAAGTTGAAATTTGAGCGTGCTCCCCCCTATTTTTTTGAAAACTAATCAAAATTGATTTTTTTTCATCATGTGTAGAATGAATCCTAGTTTCAAAAACTGTAATTTGTTTCACATTTCGATGAATGAGTAAAAATCTATCCTAAAACTAGCACATGTTGGTTTTTGACCAAAGACAGAGGCATTTACAATAAAAGCTATGGATCAAAACCTCAATTGAATGAAAACAAAAAAATAATTATATATTTAGATAGCTAAGAGAGAGGTTAACACCATCATGGTTTTTTTATAAACTTGCATTGAAAGGTGTGCAAACATGACATGGAGCATAGGGTCAAGCCAAAATAGTGGTTACCAATTTGATGGAGGGAGGAAAACTGAGAAAAATGACCCCATGACAAAAAAATTGGCTTTAGGGGTTCAAATGAACTTACAAGTTCGACCAAACCCAAAAGGGGTTCATCCGAAATAGGGTTTGAGAAAACCCATTAATTACTAGGTCCACATTTCCTGACCAAAATAACAAAAGGAAATGCATATTGAGGGTGGTTCACTCGAACCCCCCTCATTCCTCATTCTCCCCCTGAAACACAAAAAAACCTAAATTTACGCTTCAAAGCTCAGGTTAAGGATGAAAATGGAGGGATCTTCAGAAACCCAACTAGAATCAGGTAGTCCTTGGAATGAGCTATCCAACGAATATAATTTTAATATGTTTTGGTTTTATTATGTATTTTTTTTTAGTTTTATTAAACATAGGTTTTTCATGAAAAATGAAGGTCTATGTCCTGCACATGTGGAAAAATAGCAGATTATCAAAAAAAAATTGAAAAATATGAGTGCACCATATATTGAAGTCCTTGATCCAACAAAAAAAAATGAATTTTGATATATACAAATAAATTTACGTGTTATACGGTCGTGCTATGTTTGAATTGTAATTGGTTTGACTTTGAAACTTGATTAAAGAAAATATATTCAATAAAAAAAATATCTAACCAAGTTGAAGCACTAGATATTAGAGTTACAAATCTAAATTTGAAAGAATTAAAATTTTATCCTTCATGGAAAAAAAGATATGCGTTATATATGGTGTGCATCACTTTTTAAAAATGTTATTTTGTGAAAAAAACCAATTTTCATGGGAGATAGTAAAAGAAGTGCAATATAATTTCAAAAATTTTGAAAAAAATATTTTTAGAATCTACAAGAAAAATCTGATGAGACTCTAGTTTGCATCATCTTCAAACTCCTCATGGTTTAGCTGGTATAGGTGCCTGAATGTGAAGATTTAGTTAAAAATAATAATTTTAGTGTCTAGTTTGGCCAAATATTGTAAACCACTATTGTGGGATCACCCCATAGACAAAAATATGAGGAAATTTGGCAAATCTTGTCAATTAACATATCCAAAGCAGGTCATTTGGTGAGTGACAAATTTGGTGCTCGCCAAATGACCTGCTTTGAACAAAATCTTACCTGCTGAGTGACAAATTTGGCACTCACCAAATGATCTGCATTGAAAAAAATCTTACTTTCCCCTCTCTTTGGTCAACCACTTTGATAATTCTTAGAGTGTGCACTTTATGATCGTAGATGGATATTCGAGGTTTTACCTTTCATATGCTCTCTTCCTCGCTACCCTAGTTCGATAACTCTCTATCCCTCTTAAGTCTCTCTCTCTATTAGGTCACATATGCTCTCTTCCTCGCTACCCTCAGTTCGATAACTCTCTATCCCTCTAAATGTCTCTCTCTCTATTAGGTCACACTCCCTCTTATGCTACCTAGACTACTCTCTCTCATTCCAATACCCTCTCTTAGGTCTCGTTCCCTCCCACCCTACCTAGATAAATCTATCTCACTCCAACCCCATTTCTCACTCTCCCTCTCTCTCTCTCCCCCTTTGGTCTTTTTGTCTCTCACTCCATCGCCCTCTCTTAGGTGACTATCTTTCTCTCTTCATCTCTCTCTCTAAAGTGTCTCCCTCCTACCCCCTCTCCCTCTCTTAGGTTTCTCACTCACTCAATATATCTCTCTCCCA
>VDFB02047397.1:95876492-95953113 GCA_007258455.2 Sequoia sempervirens | reverse complement strand
TAAGGGTTTAGGGTTTAGGGTTCAAGGGTTAAGGGTTGAGCTTTGAGGGTTGATGTTAGAGGGTAGAGGGTAGAGGGTAGAGGATTGAGGGTAGAGTGTAGAGGGTTTAGGGTTTAAGGGTTAAGGGATTAAGGGTTGAGGGTTTATGGTTTAATGGTTGAGAGTTGAGGGTGGAGGGTAGAGGGTTGAGGGTAGGGGGTTTAAGGGTTTGGTTTTAAGGGTTTAGGGTTGAGGTTTTAGGTCTCCCATCCATCTATCTCCCACTCCCTGTCTCTCCTACACCCTCTCTTAGGTCTTCCCCACACCCTAATTGAATAAATTTCTCTCTCTCTCAAGTCTCTCTCTCTTAGGTCTCACTCCCTCCCACGCTACCTAGACTAATCTATCCCACCCAAATCTCCTCTCTTACAATCCTTCTCTGTCAGGTCTCACATAACTCCCACCCTACCTAGAAAAATACATTTCACTCCAACCCCCTCTCCCACAATCCCGCTCTCTGGCCCTTTGGTATTTTTGTATCTCTCAGGTCTCATCCCTCCCAACCCCTCTCCCATTGTCAGGTATTTCCCCCCACCCTAACTGGATAACTCTCTATCCCTCTCAAGTCTATCACTCTCAGGTATCAGTCCATACCACGCTACCTAGATTAATATCTCTCACTCCTATGCCCTCTCTCTATCTCAATTATCACTCCCTTCCTCTCCATGCAAGGTGGCCATTTCAAAGCAACACATTTGGCATGACAAATTTGGCACTCTCTAGATTTGGTGAGCACCAAATGTGTTTTACCTTGAAACGGTAAAATAGGGGTTGACCCCCTGATTCAAGCCCACATGCTTCTATATTTGTTTGGTTCAATGCTTTATCTGACTCAGAAATGCCTTTTTTATGTAGTTGACTCCCTATTTTACCAATCTATGCTTGATCCATCACCTTTTTACCACCAATTTGCATGCTAGACAACATAGAAGAAGAAAATTTGAAGTTTTTACATCATTTTACATTATCTTAGGTAACATATTCACTTTGGTAATATTCAAAATGTTTACATTTAGTATATTTGTTTGTTTTTCACAATATAAACTAAATTCCTTTAATGATTTTATTAATAATAAGAATTGGACATAGAATTCAACATTGAATTAGATGGGAGTTGCATAAAAAGTTTTTTTTTATGAGTTTGAAAAAAAATGAAAAAAATGAAAAAAATGACATAATTTATATGCATTCATTTTTAAAATTATATAGATGACATTAACTTAACACAAATTTGCTTATGAATTCTAATGCATATCTTATAGTAGTCCATTTCTAGCATGGCTAGTGGAATTCACTCTATTTCATTTTAGGTCGATGTTTATATTGAGTTTTTTTTGTTTTGTTTTGATAATTTATAGATCATTCATCTGATGATTTTATTAACCTTCATTTTTACACATAGAATTCAACATTAAATTAGATGGATGTTGCATGCAAAAGTTTAATTTTTAGGATCTTGATGATATAAAATGGAAAATATGACATAATAGATTCAAATTCATTATTAGTGATGGTTGTGAGAAAACTTATATTTTCAGCTAATTTGGAAAACCTATGAGCTTTCATCAATGTTAATGCAAGTTTCCATTATTATTTTTTTTTCCATAAAAAATTCACCTTCATCATGTGCTTAGATAAATTCAAGTGACTTGACATAGTTGTTAATGCAAGTTTCAATTCATTCATACCATTTAACTTTCTAATAAATAAAAAAAGGGGAATTTTTTTGCAATTGAAAATTCTTATTGTATTTCCAAGTTATCTCATTGCCAAAGAAATAGTGAATAATTCCAAGATATGGGTATGTGCAGATCATGATGGGACAAAAAGTGGTGATATAATGTGTATGTAGGGTATGTAGTAACGAATCTTTTTTACCCAAAACGATAAAACGAAAAGGGTTTTAAAGGAGATTCTCAGACTTCAACAATATAAATTATGCTTTACTTTAAATTTAATAAATAATTATTATTTATTTTTATTGAATTACAATTAAAGTCCTGATTGATAGGCTAAATGAAAAAAATCTATAGCTTTCAAATGGCATCACATTTTTTGAATCCAAAACATGCATCACATTATATGATTCACATACTATAGGATTAAAAAAAATGAATTTCATGAAGTTTTGACCAACCTAAGGTGGTCAAACATACAAGTTTTTATATTTTAAAAGTTGTAATAAAAAAATAATAATTAATTATTTACTTGTAAAAAAACTACAAAAAATATACATCACATCGAGACATGAGTGCTCTATTTATATCTAAAATATTATAACCTTTTTATCATTTTATTGTGGTTAGGGTGGTCGCATACACCTACTTCTTATTTTCCCTGAAATTTAAGCACTACTTCATTGAAATTTCAAATTTCACCAAATATATTTTATTTTTTAAATAGCTAGTAGTTTAGAAAATAGATCCAATTTGCTACATTCTATTCTTACATATTTTTGAAATAATATAAATAAATTATTCAAATTTTTATGTCAACTTGCCTAACTTGATTTTTCTAAACTTTCCAATTAAGGGCTTGTTTTTTCCATGATGATCCTACATACCCATCACAAACCCTTCTTTGAATTCATGTTCCTCATGGCTTGGTTGACAATCACAATGTGGTTTTGACAACAACAAACACAAGATTCTCTAGTTTCCAAAGGTGGCAACAACTTATACCCTACGTTTGACACTTCTTTTCTCCTAAGCACTTGTCCACACTCCAAATACTCCCCTCAAACTCAAGTCTTAATAATGATCAACGCTTACATGAAGCAATTTTTGTACAATTCCCTCAAAGTACTAGGTTTTACATAGTATAATTGCAAAAAGAATCAAAATTTCCTCAATAACTCACGCAAAATGATGATTTAACAACCCTCCTTTTTCAACACATGCATATAGGCATATTGAAAATTAGTACCAAGTTTCATATATTTTCACCAAATTCATCAAAAGTTACAAGTTTTTTGAAGCTCGCTATAAACCATAGGTTGGGGACAATGATGTTTGATAAGATATGTAATGTTTGATAAGTCACATTAGTTATGCAATGCAAATTAATGCTTTCATTTTTAAAGATATGCAATGCAATGTAATAAACAATATCAATATGTGTCATAAAATGCAATGTAATTAGCAGTATGGATATGTTTGAAAAAATGCATTACTTACCTTTCTTGTGATATGGAGGTAGATGTACGTATGAAAAATATTATAACATAGACATGTTTGATAATTCCAAATAGCTCGTTGCCTTCTTTCATAAAATGCTTTGGTGTGTTTCATAAAATGCAATGCAATAAGCAATATCAATATGTTTCATAAAATGCATTACTTAATTTTGTTCTATGCGTGTTTGTGAACATGTAGCATTCAACGCCATGTTGAGGAAATGACCAAAGGCTCTAACAAAAAAAGAACATGCAGTTAAAAATTCAAGGAGAAGAGAATAAAAAAGTGTAGCTCATGAAGCAAAGGAATTGCAGCCCATACATCCAAAAATTCCCATGCAATCTAAGAGAGATGTCCAATTGGAAAGACAAAGGGCATGAATGAAAACATATCATGGAAGGAAACAAATGGATCCCAAAGTTGGGGGCACATCATCAACCATAGGTGAAGTTCAATGCACATCTCTAGTTGAAGACACACCAACAACAACACGTGGTTTTCCAAGTACATCGGAAATCACATCTCCAATTGAAGAAACACCATTAACAACATTGAATTTTGAAAGTACATCAGCAAACACATCTCTATTTGAAGGCACTCCAAAAACAGCAGCTCAAGTTGGAGGTACAACATTGTTTACATGTCAATCTCAAGGTATGTCAGAAAACACATCTCTATTTGAAGGAACTTCAATTGAAGGTACATGATCTATCCCCAATGTTGTTGACATTCCTAATGTTGACACAAATTTACATCAAAGAACTCCAAAACCTATATTTTTTATTGATATTGATTCCAATTTTTTGAAATGGATGCCTAATAAGATTCCAAAACATGCATGTCAAAGATATGCACAGAGGATATGGAGTTTATTTTTTGCAAAGCCAAGTGAGGGTGGAAGATGCCAACTATTTGTTGAAATGATGAGGAAACTCAAATTTAGGCCCACCATGAAGTCTCTTGGGCTAAGAGTTTCAAATGACTCAAGTGAAAATTCATTTGTAAAGAACTTGATGACTGCATATGAGAGATTGGGTTCTACCTCACACACGAATGATAGTTGTGCCACACGATGTGTGATGACAACAACATTGTTAAGCAATCAAACAAGGAACAAGGTGAATCTTACAAAGAAAAGTAAGTCTTTGAAAATAAGTAGATCATCTCTAATGAGAGCCAAAGGAAGGTGTGAAAGAGTGGAGGATCCAAATAGGAATGAGTTATGGGCATTCTTGGGTAGAAAACCACAGAAAGATAAAATAATTGCTTAATCCCAAAGATCTATAATAGTAGATTATTGGAAGGATAACAAAAGGACCTATCCCAATCATAGATATGTTCTAAGAAGGATACTTGGTAGTAAAATATATGAGCCACATCCAAAGTATTATTTGGATACCACTCAAACCCAAATTTTTGTTCATTTTGTACGAAATTTTCTTAAAATTAAAATATGTCAAAGCTATTTTGAAATGCTAAAGACTTTTTATGTCAAAATAAATCACATGCACTACTTGTTGTAGAGCACATATTGATTTTTCTAACCATTATGATGTTTATTGACGTATATGTGTAGATATGCATGCTAGCAATGTTTTTCAAGAATGTAACATAAGGCCTCCACCTAATTCCTCAAGGGAATTTTTATCTTCCATTTTATGTGAAAGAATGGATGTTCAAATTTTTTACAAGAAGTCATGTTTGGATGGCACATTTGATCATTGTGGTGGCATGCAACATTTTCCAATTTTCCAACACATGGATAATACACACACTATTAGAGACAAAATTTTGGAAAATACAAGACAACGGCCTATAGTCTAAAATATGGGAAAGAAGCAAACAAGTGTGAATTGGTTAGTGATAAGATTCCAATGTACCAGTTTATGGGCATTTTCTATGATTAGGTGCTCTATGAGTATGAAAGGAATACACATAGAGCTCATTGGTTAGACTTAAAATTCAAGTTATGCAAGGATACGTTTCTGCTTCATAGCATCATTTCAGTTGTCAACTTCATGGAGAACTACACACTAACATCCACAAAATGAGGTGCAATCACAATACTACAACTCCACATAGGTTGCTATATTTGTACATATAACATTCATTCATGCAAATGATAGTACATAGGATAATAGGAAAGTATTGAGGGAGTATCACTTTTACATTAGTGATGATCACACACATTCTATAGAGTTTGTGCAAGGTTATTTTTAGATGTTCTATGTTGATCTGGCTAGCAGGGGCATATCATTCAATCAACATATCATATGGTCAGATAATTGTACATCACAATTCAAGAACTCCAAAATGTTTTACTAGTTGGGTAGGATGCATAGGATGAGTGGTGTTCCCCATATGTGGAACTTCTCAGAGGTCGGGAATAGAAAGGGGGAGCATGATCGAGTGGGTGCATGTATCAAAAGAGCCTTAGCACGAGAAGAGTTAAAGTACAAAGAGAGTGTAAAGTTGACAGATGCAAGATCAATTGTTGAGTGATGAAATCATGCAATGGGTCTAGGTAGTGAATGTAATTCTTTAGTTCATAGATTTTTTTCATTTAGTAGATGATACTGACATTGCAAAATATGAGGATTGTTGTACACTAATAGGATCGAGTGAGCTACACTCTTTTAAAAGCTCCAATGCAGGTACATGGACTATCCATACACGAAAGATGGAATGCTTTTTTTTTTCATGTACACTTTAAGCATGGAATGATTACAAGTCAATAGACTAGGTTGATAGATGGTCTATAAGAAGTCTAACCCCACTTGACACTTATCAACTCCTAACAAATCTATAAATCATGGAGATCCAATCATCCATTGACTTTGATCATGTATCAGACCTACTAGAACTAGGTAATATATCTTACTTTCAGGTTTTATTTTGATGTTCATTAAATACATCTAACAATATGAACATATCAATGTAGGGAATGTTTATGCGGTGATTGCAGATGAAGACAATGAAGAGGGTACAAATTATAACATGTGTCATTGTATCAAGGCCAAAAATAAATTGGAGGCCCCAGTTATAGATGGAGAAAACATAGAATATCCTATACATTCAGTGGTTGTTACTGGCACATGGCTTAGAAGGTACCCAGTTAAGAATGTTGCAATTTGGTTGTTTGAGGACTTCGGCATGCATCTGAAGATTATTCACTACTCAAACCTTTTCGTCATAGCCAACATTCATTTGATCAAATATAAGGGCAGACCTACAAACAAAAACTTGTGGAAAGTGCATGAGTCTGACCACGAGGCAATACTTGACACAATAAAGAGTAGAGAAGACCTAGATGGTTCCCTAGATTGATTTGTAAGTATGCACATTGAATTTGTAAATTCATGTTATTGATTACTACTTTCTTTCAAGCGTTTAAGTTTGATTGTAGAAGGGTTTGCAAAATTGCATTATTGTTAATTTGCACAATGATAATTATATGCTGCTCTCTATTGACTACCTTTAAATTGCATTATTTTTAATTTTCCAAATGATAATTATATGCATTTGTGACTGTAGGGTATACTTAAGATTGTCAACTTAAGAAAAGAACAACATATGTTGCTGGTGCAAGTTTTTAGTGGTATGAGAAACATCAGTTGTTGGTGCATTTTTTGGTTCTCAATCTTCTATTTCTTTTCCATTTCGTAGATTTCTCATATTCTTATATGCTACATGTTTTATGTTAATTATGCCAGTGATATATTTGAAATTTATATGTAGGATCATTGAGAGATGATAAAGTAGCGAAAGATGGACCACATCACCATTGTAGGGCCTTCAATCAATCTACTTATAGCATGCATGAAGGTGATAATAGATCTCATCAGAAAGTGTATGTCTGACATTATTCAGTTATTTGTCTTTTAATGATTTTTATGTGATTTTATGTATGAAATTGTTAGGATTTTGCAAGATTTTTGTGGACCAAATTCTAGTGAGAGTACACAACCACGAAGAGGCTACTATCCATGTGTTTCCAAGGGATTAGGGGATGTACATATTTAGAAGCATTTTGGAATGCAAATAACTAGGACACCTGAGGTGGATTGGAGAAAAGAAACTGGGAAGCAACTCCTTTTGTTTCTTCTTGTACAATATATTTCATGATCTGGGTTGCAAATGGGAGGATTGTTTCCTTGCATGTATTGCTACAAGTATCGAGAAATGGGAGGATTTTCAAGATGTTCTTCCATCACTATTGTAATATTTTTTATTGACTTAGTATATTTTTTGCTATACAAAAATTATGAGAAATTAATAAATGCAAATGTGTATATTCCTTAATATATGTGGCTCAATTAAATTTGTATATTACATTTAAAGTTGTCTTGAAGGAAAAAAATGTGGATTTATGACAATATGAAATAATATCTTATGTTGTAAAAAGGCATATTTTCTTACTCTTCTATAAACCCTAGAACTCCTTCCATCATTATTATTTGACATTAAAACTTGATCAACCCTTCCTTGTTTAGTATGCTTCAACTCAAGGCTAAAGTTTGCATTAGAAGGATATGAACTCACCTCTCCAATTAATATGTCCCCACTATATCACAATGATTCTCACAATGATTCTCAACCCTTTTTCTATGTCTTAGTTTATTATATCATCATGAGACCACATTTCTATGAGGCATACACTGCCCCTACCTTGTCAACCCTACCAAATTGGCAAGCTAGTGAGCTCACTAGCTTTCCAATTCGGTAGGGTTGAAAAGGTAGGGGCAATGTATGCCTTGAATAGAAATGGGGTCTCACAATGAACTTGGCATACACTACCCCTACCTTTTCAACCCTCTCAAATTGGCAAGCTAGTGAGCTCCCTAGCTTGCCAATTTGGTAGGGTTGACAAGGCAGGGGCAGTGCATGCCTCATAGAAATGGGGTCTCACTGTGATGTAAATCACTGTGAGACCCCATTTCTATGAGGCATATGTTGTCCCTACCTTTTCAAGCCTAATTATCATGAAAATAATAGTACAAGACCATATCATGCACTTAAAATAGTTTTGAAAAGATTGAAGATATCAAAATCGGTCCTCATAGACCTATGGTGAGTGCTCTAACCCTTTAGTGTCCAATTTTAGTCACAAACAATAAATTGATATCAAAAAGTTTTTCTACCTGGTTGTTCATTTTTAGTAGGCTTTCCCTTTAATGTGTGTAAATAAAATGCATGGTTCTTTTCATTTTTTAATCATTCAAAATCATGAATGCTAGTGGTTTGTTAAAACACATAGGGTTTTAGTATTATTTCTTCAATTTATGTTTCTCACAATCTAAGGTTTCAAAGAGTTTATTTACAAACTTATATAGCAATAGTGTCTTTAGGTGTGATCAACAAAGTTTACTTTTAGTAGTGATAATTGTGAGGCATCACAATAAAATGCATTTCCCTCAATTTGTTATAACAATCATAGTCTTTCAGTCATAACATATAGAATTTTCAGTTCCTTCACTCTTGATTCAACATAATCTAGGTCGATTGTTACCATTTTGTCAAAGGGGATCCTAGAACATCAATTTATAGATTTTCCTATTATTAGGACTCAAAATTAGATTTTTTTCAAGAAATTAAAATGTATTTCTAAATTCTATAATTGGTGAAGGATTGGGTTGCAAGTTCTTGGATTTGACCCTATCGAATTGGCAAGCTAGTGAGCTCACTAGCTTGCCAATTTGGTAGGGTTGACAAGGTAGGGGCAGTGTATGATTCAAGAAATGGTGTCTCATGGTGATTTACTCACTAGCTTTCCAAGCTCACTAGGGTTGACAAGGTAGGGGCAGTGTATGCCTCATATAAATGGGGTCTTGCAGTGATGTAAATCACTATCTGACCCCATTTCTATGAGGCATACACTGCCTCTACCTTGTCAACCTTGCCGAATTGGCAAGCTAGTGAGATCATTAGCTTGCCAATTTGATAGGGTTGACAAGGTAGGGGCTACATATGGCTCATACAAATGGGGTCTCGCAGTGATTTTGGGGTAGTGTATGCCTTCTAGAAATGGGGTCTCACGGTGATTTTGGGGCAACGTATGCCTCATAGAAATGAGGTCTCATGGTGATTTACATCACCATGAGACCTCATTTCTATGAGGCATACGTTGCCCTTACCTTGTCAAACCTACTCAATTGGCAAGCTGGTGAGCTCACTAGCTTGATAATTCTATAGGGTTGACAAGGTAGGGGTATTGGCATATGGATTCTAGTGTTGTCATTGATGGCAACCTAAGTCATTATTTTGGTCTGCAAATCAAGATTTTTTCATACCAACATGTACAGTAATGAACAAAGTATTACCAGAAGTTAGGAGTGAAGAACAAGGTATTTGGTTAGTATGTCAATATGTATGCTTCACTAGATTATCATTTTGAGTTTTGGATCTTGGGGAAGGTTGTTAAGTATCTATTTTATCTTATTGTTAAGTTTAAAGATGTCACATTAACCGGTGTATAAGTTAGGAGATCCAACAGAATGATTTTCTATTTATTCAGTTCACGATGGCTGACTTAGTGAATATGGCATGTCGCAGATATTTGAGTTATAATTAATTAGGGTATTCTTGTGTTGGAAATTTTGTTTTGGCTCCTAGATATGGTTTGGTCGATTTATGAGGATGCACATTAAAGATTACTCATGATCTAAGCTAACTATTGGAAATATTTTTTATTTTGCTAAAGCTAACATAGAGCAATTGAAATGTTTGATAGTAGATATATATAAGAGATCAGTTAATTCATTTTGAAGTGCGAGTGGATGCATGTTTGAAGTGTGTGAATAGTAGAAGGGTTGTTGAGTGATTTGGAATAGTTTCACTTGTGTAGAAGAGAATTTTTGTGAAGTGAATTAAGGAAGAGCAGAGGGAAGTACATAATCAGAAAAAAGGTCTAGAATCTGATCTATGAGCCTCACTGGAACCAATACCAGGCATTTGTAGATTCTACTTTCTTATTTCATCTTTTTGTTGTAATCCAAATATACTGTAAGGCAGTGAGCCTTCCTAATTTTGAGCAATGAGCTATAGGGAGTGTGCCTAAATGCATGTGCATTCCCTTTTTCTTCATACTTTTAACAGAGTATAAATTGTGGATTGACCTTCATTGTGGTTTTTCCCCTAATAGGGTTTCCATGTAAAAATATTGGTGTTATGGTGTTTTGATTGTTTCCTTCATGTGCTTGCATCTTTACTTCTATTGAACTGTTGTAAATGGTTTAAGATTTGAATTGAAATTCAATTATTGTTGAACACTGATTCACCCCCCTCCCTCTCACTATTCCTTGAGTCCAACAATTGGTATCAAAGTAGGATCCTCTGAAGAAGTTTAATAGCTTGAGGTGGATCTTGAAATGCAATGGAATCTGGTGGTCTTCAATAAAATTTTTTGGTAGAACTTGATGATCTTGATTAGTCTAAAGTAGAAGTCTTGTAATTAAAAGAAAATCTTAAGGATGCTGAAAAATTCATTCAATCATTGAAGGATAAAATCAATGAGTCAAGAGAAAAGAGGAAGGAACTATGTGATCAACTAAAGCAGAAAGAAATTGAATGCTTGGAAGATGTTCACCTGAATCAGACCTTAAAATAAATAACTAAAGAATGTGAAAGCTTGCTAGAGACAATGTTTCTCTAAAGCTTGCAATGGAATCTATGGTGATGAAGCAAACTACGAAAATTAAAGAAAGAAAGAAGAATGAGGGGAATCTAGCCCAATCCTTAAAAGAAAGATCTAAATAATACAATAGAGTTAATAGTGGATTCATTTAGTTAGAGATTGAATTGCAACAATCCAGAAATAATGAACAAGAGCTTGAAAGACAGATAGTTATTCTCAAATATTAACTCATTACTGTAAATGAATACAAGGAGAAGTTTAAGATTAGTTCTGATAAACTTGATGAGCTGACTAAAGGAAAAAAGGATGCAAATGAAAAGTAAGGTCTTGGATATGAGAAGGGAGAAAGTTACGGATCTCAACATAAGGATTCCATACAAAAAAATTAGATGAACAAAGGAAGAAGGTATCCAGTAAGACAACCCAATGCTCAAAAGTTTAATGGTCACTGCTTTGCTTGCAATAAATTTGGTCATATGGCTTCTCAAAGTAGAAGTAAAATAAATTCAAGTAGTTCATCATTTCTTGGTCAGTGTTTCAGTTGCAACAAGTTTGGTCATAAGTCAATTGAATGTAAAAGTATGTTTGTCATTGTAAGGAATGTTAAATGCTACACCTATGGAGGATTTGGGAATATTGCTAATCAATGCAGATCAAGAGGAAATCAATGGAATGAGTGGTCTAGACAAAGAAATCTTGTGTGTTACAATGGCAACAGATTTGGTCACATTGCAAGATTTTGTAGGAACAGAAACATGGATATAAGAGGTTTGGTATACAAAGGAAGAATTTCATAGAAAGATGATAAATGAAAAGGGAAAGTGACTATTGGAGAGATAAGAGATAAGATGAAGAAAACATGGGTAAGGAAGAGTGAATCTGATGAAGGAAATAAGCCCGTACCAAAAGTTGTTTTTGATAATTCCTCCAAAAATTGATCTTAAGCCATTGGCCTAGGGAGAGTTTTTCAAGAAAATCCTTAGTCCCCCTGTCGGTAGTTGGCACCGAAATATAGGAAGTTGTCAGTAGTGGTGCTAATCATTTACAAATGCATCCATGATCACTTGTGCAAAAATTTGAGAAGTAGAAGGTTCATAGATGAATTCTTCTTTTACTGTATGAGAAAATAGAGTATCCGAAACACTCAGGGAAAAGAATTTAATGCGGTAAAAAGGTTAGGAAGATGTGAGTTATGAAAGGGTATTTGGAACCCTCATTTGTCACCTTGTAGTGAAAAGGAATAGAAGGAGAGCTTCTACAGTAGAATTTTGAAGGAGTAAAATAAATTTAGTGGTGGATTCATCAGGTATTTCAATTGCTTGTAGAATTCTCACTTAATTTGGTGCTCAGTAGAAACTTGCTCGGTACGGAAAAGAAAATGAAGCAAATCAAAGGAATGGTGAATTTAGATGAATACAACAGTGAAAATATTAGGGATATGAGAAATATGTTGTCGGCTGATGAATTGAAATGGCTTGAAGGTGTGAAACAAAAAAGTTTGGACATTTGGAGTGAATTTCCCTATTTTGATAACACAGAAGTCATTAGGTTTATCCTGAACAGATTGAATGATGGCATTCTAACTCCGGATAAACCCTATCCCATTTCAAAAGAAGTGATTAGGAATCGAATTGGATTATGCAATGTTGGAGATATACTAAAAAATAATTCAATTTAGAACAAGGAATTAAAAACTCTAATAAGAGTAACTAGAGATAAAATGGCTTTGATAATTTTGATGATCAAAGATCTGATAACAAGGTACATTGCGCATGGAATTTCATACAAAATATTTTTCAGAAATAGGGAAGGCACAACTTTAGTAGGTGTAGTTTACATCTCTCATAAAATGATAATGGAGGATCATGATTGGGCAAAAGCACAAAGTTGTGTCACACTTTATAAAACAACCAACGATCCAACTTTTAAACTTGAATCACTAAAGTGGCATATATTTTAATTTTAAAATGATATAAAATAGTAAAATATGTATTTTTAGTATATTTTATGTTTGATTTTAAAAAAAAATTAAAAATTATTTCAAACTAGTTTTTAATAAAATTAACTATAATTTAATTGTTGATAAAATGTTGAAAAATGAAGTTGCATGGAATCAAACTTTTATAGTAAATTTATTTTTTTTCTTTCAAATTTTTTATGTATTTAAAACTTGAAACTTTAATGCATGGATTTTTTTTTCCAATTTTGATAAATATATATTTTAAAATAAATATTAAAATATGTGTGAATAAAAAAAAGTTGTTTCCATCGGATGTCAACTTTCATATTAAATATTTATCTAAAATGGAAAAAAAAATTATACCATCTTGAAATAGATTCTTTTATCTAGTGCATTATATTTTTTTCATTTTTTTGAATAAGTTGTAGTATTTTTTCTTTGGCATAAGTAATCAACCTAATATTTTTCATTTGATAACAGTATGGTGGTTGTTGGATGATCTAATGGCTGGATGCTTAAAATTAAGTCATGTTGATAAGTTGGCTGAAAGTGTGACATAGCTTTGTGCTGTTACCCAATTTTGACCTATGCAGATTGCTAAAAGATCAGTTGATGGAAAATGTACAACTAACAAAGGAGGTAGATTACCCCTTCAGGTTTGGTACCTTGGTCATATGTCTTTTGACATATTTTTTGAATTGCTTGCCACATATCAATAATGTTGTACTGAAAGAGAATGAACAAGCTTGTAAATAGATTTTTCAGCCTTCTAATACTTTGTCAAATTGTGAGCAAGACTATGCAAATTTCTTTCAAGAATTGCTAGGGAAGTTTGGAGAAATTAGCATTTCCATTCTAGAAAGAGCACTTGAAGTTGGATCCTCTTCCGATGAGATGGATAAGAAGAAGAAAAGAGCACAAGATATTTTTGATTACACTCCTCTAACACACAAGACTCCAAGAATTGAAGGATATCTAGTGATTGTGGACATACTAGATGAGGAATCTGATGAGTACACTCTAAGGGAAGAACCAAAATTAGTTGATCCATATGTAGTTATATTAGAAGGAAGCAAAGAAGAAGGTGTTTTATCCAAAGTAAAGATACTATAGCTTGTTCAAGAGAAAGATGGGATGTAGAAAATTGTTGACATATGGTCTAATAGACCCTCATACGAGCAAGACCTGATCGAGAGCACATTAAGTATTTATTTTGTGCACAATAACAATGATTTGGAGAGTTTACAGAATGTGTTTCCTAAAGAGATGCTTGAGTGCATTAAGGATGCCATTGTCTTTAAGTCCTAGGATAGGAAAGCCGAAGAAATAATTCTACATCTGAAGGAGTAGTTCAAGCTATCTCTTAACAAACTAAAAAGGAAAATGAATGTGTTGAGGCAATGTATAAATACAACAAATAACATCTACAACTATTGTCTTCGTTGGCCCCATATAGTTGGGAGATACAAAGATAAGTTGGAGCAAATTTTCTTTGAGCTGAACAAGATTGGTCAGGATTATAACATGTTTCAAGATCAGGATGGTGCTATCAAAAAAAGAATTCAAGAGTTGTAGTCTGAGCATACAAAAGTTTAATTCACTAGAAACAACCTTGTGGATGCCTTTTAGAAGGTGAAGGATCTAATCGAATGTATGTTGGAGCAGTTAATTAAGGTTATGAGGAAAGGAGAGAAATTAGAAGAAGCAATCACAATTCTAAAATATCTCATCTAAATTATCAACCTGACATCTAAGAACACCAACTTGATCTTAATCATTGGGATTGCAGTAGAAGCTTGGAGGAAATTTCTTCCAAAAATGAAAGATAAGTACAAGATAATTTTTTGACTTGAGTAGCAGTTATATTTCTTCTTGAATTTTGATCCATTTTTGAATTAGAAAAATCGGGAGATCCAAAATATGTTTTTCATTGATGTCAAAGGGGGAGAGAGAGAGTAGTGAAAAATTTATCATTCTAAGGGGGAGTGGGAGTTGTATTTTGAAATTTTGAACTTTGGTAGTGTAATCATATTGGTTCTGACACTTAGTCATTTTTCACTAAGTGTTGTCATCAATGCCAAAGGGGCAGATTGTTGGTTAATGGCTTCTAGTGTTGTCACTGATGGCAACCTAAGTCATTATTCCAGTTTGCGGATCAAAATTTTTTCATACTGACAAGTAGAGTAATGAACAAAGTATTACCGAAAGTTAGGAGTGAAGAACAAGGTATCTGGTTAGTATGTTAGTTTGTATGCTTCACCAGATTATCATTTTGAGTTGTGGATATTAGGGAAGGTTATTAAGTATATATTTTAACTTATTGTTAAGTTATTTGATTTCACATTAATTAGTGTATAAGTTAGGAGATTTGGTAGGATGATTTTCTATTTATTTAGTTCATGATGGCTGACTTAGTGAATATGGCATGTCATGGATATTCAAGTTATAATTAATTAGGGTATTCTTGTGTTGGAAATTTTGTTTTGGGTCCTAGCTATGGTTTGGATGACTTATGAGGATGCACATTAAAGATTACTCATGATTTGAGCCAACTATTGGAAATATTTTTTATTTTTCTGAAGCTGACATGGAGCGATTGAAATATTTGATAGTGGATATATATATATATAAGAGATCAGTTGATTCATTTTGAAGTGTGAGTGGATGCATATTCGAAGTGCGAATAGCAGAAGTGTTGTTGAGTGATTTGGCATAGTTTCACTTGTGAAGAAGAGGATTTTTGTGAAGTGAATTAAGGCAGAGCAAAGTGAAGTACAAAATCAAACAGAAGGTCCAAAATATGATCTATGAGCCTCACCAGAGTTGATACCAGGAATTTGTAGATGATACTTTCTCAGCTCATTATTTTGTTGTAATCCAAATATATTTTAAGGCAGTGAACATTCCTAATTTTGAGCAGTGAGCTCTAAGCAGTGTGCTTAAATGCATGTGCATTCCCTTTTTCTTCATACTATTAATAGAGTATAAATTGTGGATTGACCTCCACTATGATTTTTCCCCTAATAGGGTTTCCACGTAAAAATCTTGGTGTTATGGTGTTTTGACTATTTCCTTCATGTGCTTGCATCTTTACTTCTTCACTCCCCCTCTTAGTGTTCCTTGAGTCCAACAAGGGGTAGCGTATGCCTCATAGAAATGGGGTCTCACGGTGGTGTAAATCACCATGAGACCCCATTTCTATGAGGAATACGCTACCCCTACCTTTTCATCTACTCCAACAAGCTAGAGTTTAGTGGGATAACACCTTTTCCCATCTTAAATAAATCTATAAATCTATCCTTCCAGTCGATTGATTTAGCAAATATATCTTGAGGACAAGACATATTTTTGAAAGTAGGGATGACATTAGTGGGGAAATGAGTAGAGTACAAAGATAGAGTAGGAAATCCTATAAAAAACCAACATAGATAGGTTATAGAGCTCTTGGTCAACAAGTCATCCCTAGGAAGAGATACATTTTATAAGGGAATCATCCCACTAGAAAAATATTTGTATAGAGTAGAACATAATGTAACAAATTAAGATAGAACTTGAGGAATATATGAAAGAATATAAATAAGTGAGTAGGTAGAAGGAATAGAAGATTTGTAATGTACAATACATCCAACAGAATGATGGGAATGTAATATTAGTTATATCAATATATGAAAGTTGAATAATGACCACATAATATATTATGAATGTGATCTAAATTTTTTGTAGAGTTATTCTTTTATTTATTTTTATTTTGTAACATAGATTAATCTCTAATCCCTCTCCTACTAGTGAGTTTGGTGTATAGATACAACACCTAGAGAACACTCAAGTCACAAAAATCTAATTTGTATTCCCCACTTTACTTAATTTCTAACATAGAGGTAATTTTTCTTACTCAAAATATTTGAGATGTAAATTCAAGCATAGTTATTTTATTGACACCTAGCTCATAATTGATTTGTGTACCAAGCTTCTTTTTGGTAGCATCCACTTCGATAGTGTTTAAGGGTTCCAAATATCCCTTGTAGACATAATTTTCTCCTCATTAAAGGAATTAAATCTCTTGAAAAGGAATTGAATGAATAATATTCATTTTTTGAGTAAAGGGTCTTCCTAATAATAGGTTGCACCTTATGTCCTTAATTAAATGAAATATCATTGAGACCATTTTGTGTCTAGGAGAATTTGGAAGCATCATTTTCTTAACAACTATAGCATTGAGGTTATCATAAACTTTTAGGGTGTCCCTTTAGGCTATGATATTCATATTCTCATACCCCATTATAACTCTTTGAGAGTGTAATAACCATTGATGGTTACTAATCATTATTTTTCTTCTTTTATTCTCTCCCTAATATAACTAGCACCAATTGACTAAATTATTATAAAAAACTTCATTTATTAAAATGAATCAACCTAATGATTATATATCAATATCAATATAACATATCATCTATTCAAATAAACACTTCTAATGAAATTTACTCAAATTTTGAAATTTATTGTTGCCCTCAAACATTTGTAATTCATGCAACATAATCCCTTAACAATCCAAATTGCAAAAGGGTAGCAATGTTTGACATCCTGTTACCTAGATACCATGACAAGTATGTGCATTCTATTTGACGCATTGGGATCATGTAGGGCACGTATACAATAAACTCTCTTGGTTTTTGTTGTCTCAGAGTCATTTTTTTGTGGTGTCCAATTTTGACTTGATGGAAAAAGTGTCAATTGCAAGCAATGTAAAGTTGAAAAGTGGTGCAAATTTTGTTCTACAACTCATGTGACCAAATGGACTATTCCAATGCATCTGGATGGGTAATTTTATGCTATGAATGTTCCTCTTTTAGACCAAAACACGCTGAATCACTCTGAGCTATGTTCGACCGGCTTGATCCCTTAAGGGTCCAAAGTACAAAAGGGAAGAAATCTCTGACGAGCTATTACATAGAAACCGTGATGCTTAAAAACTCTTCGTCTAAGCCTACAAAATTGCATTGGACCCCTCTACAATGACCTCTCTCAGTTTTTGTTATTTCAGAGTCTTTTTTTTGTGGTGTCCAATTTTTACTTGATGGAAAAAGTGTCAAATGCAAGTAGTGTAAAGTTGCAAAGTAGTGTAACTTTCGTTATGCAACTCATGTGACCAAATGGACTATTCCAACACATTTGGATGGGTATTTTTATGCTAGGAATGATCCTCTTTCACACCCAAACACATCGAATCACTCTGAGCTACATTCAATCGATTGAATCCCTTACCAGTCTGAAGTGTAAAATGGCTATAATCTTCAACATGCTATTACTCAGACGCCGTGATGCTTAGGAACTTCTTGTCTGAGCCTATAGAATCATTTTGGGCCCATCTACAATAATCTCTCACAAATTTTTCTATTTCAGAGGCCTTTTCTAGTGGTGTCAAATTTTACTTAGGGAAAAAGTTGTCAAATGCAAGTAGTTAAAAATTGCAAAGTGCAACTTTTGTTCTACAACTCATATGACCAAAAAAATATTCTAATGCATATAGGTGGTTATGTTTACATTAGGAATGGTCCTTTTTTACACCCAAACACACTAAATCACTCCAAGCTACATTCAATTGATATAATCCCTTAAGAGTCTAAAGTGCAAAATGACTGAAAAACTTTAGCATTTTGTTACTCAAATAATGTGACAAACAAAATATTTTCACACATCTGGGTAGAATGCGTTTATGCTAGGCATGATCCTCTTTCACACCAAAACATTGAATCTCTCTTGAGCTACATTGAACGACATAATCATAAGAGTCCAAAGTATAAAATGACTGCAAACTTTAGCATATTACTTGGATACGTGATGTAGAAAATTATAAATGCGAGACTATTGGATCATATTGGACCTCTACAATAACCTCTCTCATTTTTGCTATCTCAGAAGCCTTTTCCATGGTAGAAAATTTTGCTTGAAAAATTTTTCAAATGTAAGTAGTTAAGAAAGTTGCAAGTGGTACAACTTTTATTTTACTAAGTTAATGTGACCAAAAACTATTCTGATGCATCTGGGTGGGTATGTTTACATTAGGAATTTGGTCCTCTTTCACATATAGACATGATGAATCACTCTGAGCTACATTCAACCTACATAATTCTTTAAGAGTCTTAACTGCAAAATGACTACAAATTTCAACATGCCGTTACTCAGATACTATGATGCTTAGAAAATTTTTGTTTGAGCTTATGGGATCACGTTGGTCCCTTTTACAATAAAATCTCTCTATTTTTTTCTATCTTAGAGGCCTTTTCCTGTGGTGGTGAATTTTCACTTGGGGAAAATTTTATCAAATGCAAGTAGTGCAAAGGTGCAAAGTGGTGCAACTTTCATTTTGCAACTCATGTGACCAAATGAACTATTCTAATGCATCTAGGTGGGTATGTTTACACTAGGAGTGGTCCTCTTTTGTACCCAAACATGTTGAATTGCTTTGAGCTACATTCAACTTGGAAAATCACTTAAGAGTCCAAAGTGCAAAATCACTACAAACTTTAGCATGCTATTACTCAAATACTGGTATGCTTAGAAACTTCTCACCTGATCTTATGGAATTGAATTGGACCCCTCTATAATAACCTATCTCGGTTTTCACTATCTTAGAGGCCTTTTCCTGTGGTGGCAAATTTTCACTTGGAGAAAAAGTTGTCAAATGCAAATAGTTGAAAGTTACAAAATGTTGCAACTTTTGTTCTACAACTTGTGTGACCAAAAAAACTATTCTGATGTTTCTGGGTGGGTATGGTTACACTAGACATGGTCCTCTTTCACACTCAAACATGCTGAATCGCTTTGAGCTACATTCAACTTACAAAATCCCTTAAGAGTCCAAAGTGCAAAATGACTACAAACTTCAACATGCTATTACTCGGATACCATAATGCTTAGAAACTTCTCATCTAAGCCTATGAGTTTGTGTTGGGACCTTGTACAATAACCTCTCTTGGTTTTCTCTCTCTTGGAGGCCTTTTCTCGTGGTGGAAAATTTTCACCTGGGGAAAAAGTTGTCAAGTGCAAGTAGTGCAAAGTTGTAAAGTGGTGCAACTTTCGTTCTGCAACTCATATGACCAATGAAACTATTATGATGCATCCGAGTGAGTATTTTTATGCTAGGCATGGTCCTCTTTCACACCTAAACACATTGAATTGCTCCAAGCTACATTTAACTTGATGAATCCCTTAAGAGTCCAAAGTGAAAAATGACTACAAACTTCAGCATGATGTTACTCGAATACTGTGATGCTTAAATTTTTTTTTTTGAGCATATGGGATCGTGTTGGGCCCCTATATGATAACCTCTCTCAATTTTTTCTATCTTGGAAGGCTTTTCCCGTGGTGGAAAATTTTCACTTGGGGAAAAAGTTGTCAAATGCAAGTAGTTGAAAGTTTCAAAGTGGTGCAACTTTCATTCTGCAACTCGTGTGACCAAAAAAACTATTCCAACTTGTTCAGGTGTGTACATTTACGCTAGGCATGGTCCTCTTTCACAATCAAACACGCTGAACCACTTCGAGCTACATTGAACTGACATAATCCCTTAAGAGTCCAAAGTGCAAAATAGCTACAAAATTCAACATGCTATTACTCGGATACCGTGATGCTTTGAAACTTATCATCTAAGCCTATGGGTTCATGTTGGGCCCCTCTATAATAACTGAGCTCTCAGTTTTCACTATCTTGGAGGTTATTTCCCATGGTGGTGACTTTTCTCTTGGGGAAAATGTTGTCAAATGCAATTAATGCAAAGTTTTAAAGCGGTGCAACTTTCGTTCTATAACTCGTGTGAGGATACGAACTGTTCTGACGTATCTAGGTGGTTATTTTTATGCTAAGAACAATCCTCTTTTGCACCTAAACATGCCAAATCACTTTGATCTACGTTCAACTGGTTGAATCCCTTAAGAGTCCAAACTGCATTTGTTGTCACCAAATAGTGCACCCTTGCTGAGATACAAAACATAGCCTACTAGTGAAACATTGGATTTAGATATTCAATATCCATGACATATGGTTTTTCATGCTCTAGAGTTATAAAAAATGATGTGGCAGCAGTTATAGGACCATTTTTCTCAATGATTTGTCATGCTATTTCACACATAGAAAATGGAAGGAGGTTTTTTAACTTAATTAAAAGATGAATATGGGAGAAATGTGATGACCGCACATGGGTGATGTATCCGAAAATCAAGATTATACTATTGTTCATACACATATAATATTTTCAAAATATCATTAAAACTGACTTGGGCATTGACTTCATTTAATGAGATGTCAAGTGTTTTGATATTAACAGATGCAAATACATTTTGTTGGTTGGATCAACAACTATCATGTGTTTTGATGCACATTAATACAAGTTCATATATATATATGCTTGTGAAGTTTGAAACATCCACTTTTTTAATAGATGCAAATGAAATGATTGCTAAGCTTTAGAATTAGAACAATTAGTTGTTCGATGCCAACCTCACCCATGAATTCAAAGCAATACATTTTGTCATGATATTTTTTTATGGGAACGAGCTCTTACAATTCATTTGAAACCTTTTGGTGTTAAAGTCCTTGCCACTAGACAATAATAGAACTCAAGAAGCATGGAACATACACACAAACATGGAACATACACACAAATAGATGAAGTGTACACATGAATCATGAAGAATTCACATGAACATGTATGAATTATACATTGGAAGCATGAAGCATACATGTGAATACATGCAATATACATGAAGTATACATGTGAATAAGTGAAACATACATGTGAATAAGTGAGGCACAAGTAATTAAAGAATTGCAAAGGATACAAACCACCAGGAATGGAGCTTATTTACATAATACACATTAGATGAAGCTTATTGAGCAATTGATAGTAATTAATTAAGCATTGGATGTAAACAAAATCCATGCCTACAACATTCAAGCATACAATTTACACAATACACATGATAACATCATTCAAGAATGGCGGTAGCAAAATAAGATTTATTTAAGCAAAAAGTCGTAAGGCTATACAAAGATATATATTGGTCAAAGTATATATAATTGTAACACCAAATATTTGCAACTTTAAACTCTATTCCATATATATATCATCATGAAGTTAGTTTAAAGAAAACAAACAAAATAACATTCTTTATGAAATAATCCATTATGCTCTACAAACAAAACAACAAAAAAAGTTAGTTGAAATACTAAAAAGCACAATGCACACCTATTCCATAGTTGATTGGTGTCACTTTGTTGTGAAAAGTGACTGTTTCCTAGCCCTTGACAAGGTCAAATGATGAAGATTGTTGAACATGCTATGAAATGGAAAAAATTAGCTCTCAATTGAAGAGATTAACTTTGCATGAAGATTGCGGATGGATTGATGAAGAATGAGCCTTCTACTTATAGAATCTCAAGTTTCAGAAAAAGTGCCCAAAAGAGAGCAATGTGGGATAAAGATTTAGCCAATGAGAAGGAGGCACTTGTCACCTTGTGAGTGGATAGAGGATGTGCAAGTTTTGGTTAATGTGCCAATAAATGAGATTGGTTGGCCTTTTCAAATTCAAATTTGGCTTGTTGGAGGGAGAAAAAGAGACTTAAATGCCAAGTGGGGAACATGTAAGAGGGAAGTTATTGTCATGTTGGAAGGGACAAGTCCACTTGTTTTCAAATTCAAACTTGAGGAATATTCTCCAAAGATGCCTTGTTGAGGGAAAATGAGGATTTTAATAAATGAATTAAAATGCTTTATTTGTACAAGTCGGAAAAGCTAGAGGATGTGATGGGTGATTATATTAGATTAATCAAGATTAGATTAATTTAGTGAAGGATTAGGTGTTTTGACCCATTTGACTTATATTTAGGGATTTAAACTAAATCAAAGGGAGATGAAAGGTGATTTCAGATTTAATTAAATAAAAAATTGACTTATTTAATTAAAAAGATAATGTGAGGATTAAATTATTTAACAAAGTTTATTTTTTTAATTTAAATGGATGACCTTAGGAGATTGAATTTAATGAACTTGATTTACTTGATGAATGGTTTTAATGAACTTGATTTATTTGATGATTGAATGAATATGAATTAATTAAGTGCACAATGCTAATTTTGCATGTCTATTATAATATATCCAAAAAATCCATACAAGCTTAGTACAAAAGAGCCATATAGGCATAAAATGTCACGTATATTGATAGTACAAAACATATGTTCCAAAATGTCACATAGGGATACAAAAAATGACCCTAATACATAGTCATTTCCCTCTAGGGGAAGGAAAAAGATCCCATGTTGCGTTCAAAATTAGGTTGGATGGAGTGCCTATTGGTTCTCTTGTCTTTCAAACACACTGACTAGTTCTCCACTCTTCATCCTAGACCTTCAATTGATACAATAAAAGTTAAAGATGTTAATTCATAGAAATTGAATTGTGGAATGCCATAACAAAATATAATCACTTACCGCATAGATATAGTCATCATGCCCATTTACAACATTACCACATCCATGGTCTGGAGTGACAACCACCTATACCAACCACCAAGATAGAAAGTAAACTACATAAAAGTATCGTGAAAATTTTCTATAATAGACCATTAAAGAGAAAATATAATGTCAAATCGAGACTAATCTACTGCATACCTCTCTCAATGGATTTGAACTGGCTATTGCTACAACTTCATGGTCCATTGTGCCACCAACATCACCAGGGCTATTTGATATCAACAACTGCAAATGAATCAACATATCTAAGAGTAATATAAATAAGTTCATGTAGTCCCTTTATAACTATCATAAATGAAAGAGTAAATGGTTGGTCTTAGTTAAGACTACACTATAGTGCTTATAATCATAGAATGGTGGAAGTACTAAGCCCATTGAGATAGTCCAAACTCTTGCAAATGCTAAAGTTCAGTGTTCATTGAGATGCATTTTGTATATGCTGATGAACTAATGTTAATGAGAGCATGTTGTCAGCATAGTGATAATGCCACAATGAAGTTCACATGAATGAAGTGAGGATTAATGTGTTACTAGTAGCTTTCAAAGGGATAATGAAACATACGATGAATTAGGATGTGTCTAGGGTTTTACTATATATCACATGAATTTGGTTGTTGAGGTGTGCAATAGTAATGGAGAAGAAAACTTTGGTCAATAATGAGTGGAAGGAAAGATTTCTTCTAATAGTGTATAGGATAAAATTTGGATGGAGGTGCTATAGCATAGAACCGATAAAGAGACAAGACCAACAGGGGATAATGGAACATATGGTGAAATAATAGGGGGTACAATAGGATGGGAGTCGAATGTGATAATGGAACATGGGATGAACTAGAATAGATTAATGGGATGGGATAGGAGGGGATAACAAAATATAGCGTGAACTATTAGAGGTTAATGGGATGTGATTAGGAGGGAATAAAGGAACATAGGGTGAATTAGGGAAAGATAGTGGGACAATACCAAGAGGGTATAATGGGACACAAGGTGAAATAAGAGAGGGTAATTGTATGGGAATAGAAGGGGTTAATGGAACATAGGATGGACTAGTATAGATTGATGGGATGGGCTAGGATGGGATAAAAAAATATAGGGAGGACAATTAGAGGTTAATGAGATGTGATTAGTAGGGAATAATGCAACATAGAGTGAATTAGGAGGTGTGTAAGGTTTGACTATAGTACATGAAGTGTGAACTTGACCTATATGTAGTAATAATAGAGAAGAGTTATCTAGGATGCAACATGGATAAAGATGGTATAACATAGAATGGAAGGTGGTATAATATATAAGGTGTCAAATATTGGGATATGTGATATAAAATGGTTAAAATATGTGTGATGAAAGGAATGGAAGAATGAGATGGATGTTGAATGTTAAATAATATTAGTATATCACAAAACCAACCAATGTTTGTGTTTCTCATCAATTTTTTTAGATTTGTATATGCAAAATCACAAAAAACTAGCTAACATTGTCTTATAACACCATCAATGAATAAAGGCTATTTGAGTGTAAGTTGTTTGAGGAAATGAATTGTGAGGTGTGGAGGTCAAAGGTCCACTAGGAAACTATTTGACATGAAAAGCATGTTATGAGACAAACATTCAAATATGACATTCAACTCTTCAAATGCAATAATAATATCTTTAATACTAGATGCATACCTTTGGACTCAACATCAAGAATGAATAAGGGTTTGTACGAATGGAGCACATCTCATGAGCACTTCAACACTAAAATTTCATCATATTGAAATTCTATAAATTTAGTTATTCTTAAATTTCAAAATATAATTTAATAAAAAAATTTAAATGAACTTGCTCAATTTTACCTAAGTATCAATGCCATATGTATTATTCAACAATTCATCTACCATAGCCATCACATTTGTGACCAATGTAGGCTGTGTCATTGCATCCTGAGCACTCTCATAATCGTATGTGCAAATAGCATTGTAAGCACCACAATTTGGTGGGGTGGAGCTCTGGGCCTACACGTCTCCTCTACATCAGGCTCTACTAGAGGCCTCACATGCTATATAATGGTCTGGGTGAGTGAGCTAATAGATTCCAATGTGTCCACCTCTACACTTTCCTTAACAATGGAAGGAATGGTGACATGATCTACCATGGGTTTGGCCAAGGGTCTTAGTCCAACAGTGGATTACGTCGTGCAATAGGTCTATAATGTGTGGAGCCCCCACCTCTACCCTAAAAGTATAAGATGTCAAAATAATTTGGCATCTTATTGAGGAAAAAATCACAATAGAGTTTCCTCAAAAAGTATTGTGGTACCTCATGGTTATTGCATGGAGGTTGGTCAAATACCATCCACCACCGCTCTCAAAATTTATTTTTAATTAATTCATGGTGGCACCAATGGATGGGGAACCTCTTGCATGCATGAGACAAAGGTGCATTGGTTCTTGGGTCTATAAATAGGGCACACAAGTATGCTTTGCTAATTTTTTATTTTTTCATATCTGCACATGACAAACCACTAGCATAAAATTGTCATATCTCATGCCTCTTATTTGACCAAAATTTTATTTTTTCGTTCATTTCTCCTACATGAGTTACAATTGACTTCAACAATTTATAAATCCCTCTCCTATAAGGGTGGGCTTTGACATGCTTGGTTAATCTTCCAATCAATTGTTCAATGTCTCTTTTATTGTTTTCAATTGAAGTTGGGATAATTTCTTGTGTTCCTTGAGGATTCCAGTGAATTGATGGAGGGGTTTCAGGTTGTTCTTATATAGGAGGCTCTTTGTGAGGGGGTGATTGTGAATTCTCAATGTTTGGAGGTGGAGATTCATTCCTTGAGAATTAGAACAAAGTTTTATTAAAAAAACTTATTTCAATCTACATTATAAATCAAATTTGAAATAAAAACAATAAAAATGCATACCTCTTCACAATCTTCAACCTCTTTGATGTGTTGGCAGTATCCTCATGAAGAATTACAAGCTAAGAGTGCAAAAAATGGAAGAGATTTGGCAAGCGTGAGTTGCAGAGTTGAAAACCTCCAAGCCAAGCTATGGGTGAACAAAAAAATGAAGATAGAAATGCATTTTTTAGTTTTATTAGAGTGATCCCACAATACTGGTTTATAGTTTTTGGCCAAACTGGACACTAAACTGATTTTTTCTAACTAAATCTTTACTTTAAAACACCTATAGCAACTAAACCGTGAGGAATTTGAAGATGATGCAAACTAGTGATTTGTGAGATTTTTTCTATAGATTCAAAATATTTTTTTTTTCAAAATTTTTGGAATCAGATTGCACTTCTTTTTCCATCTCCTTCAAAACTATTTTTTTTAGTAAACACCATTTTTTAGAGTGACACTCATCAGTATAACACAATTTTTTTTCCATGAAGGATAAAATTCTATTTTTTCAAAATTAGATTTGTAACTACGATATCTAGTGCTTCGAATTGGTTTCATAGTGTTTTATTGAATATTTTTTCCTTAATCAAGTTTCAAAGTCAAACCAATTACAATTCATACTTAGGAAGACCATATAACACATTTTTTTTTGTATGTATTGAAATTCATTTTTTGCTAGATCAAGGACTTCAATATCTGTTGCATTTATATTTTTCTATTTTTTTTTATAATATTCTATTTTTCCACATGTACAGAACATAGAGCTTGATTTTTGGTGAAAAACCTACATTCACAAGAAATAAAAAATAAATATAACAATCAAATTAAATTTAATTAAAATTTATTTTTTTAGAAGCTTATAATAAGGAATACACACAAAAAATAAATTTTAAATGAATTCATTTGATACCCCAAAAGGGAAATCAAAAGTGGCTTTTTATCAACATTTTAATATGTGTAAAGGAGACTATGTTATAGGTATGGTTTAAAACGAGCGGGGTTCTATCCAAGGGGGATTGGTCTAACGTGGTTTGATCAAAGCCTCTTCACTTGGAATCCTTTAAATGGAACTTTTCAAGTCATAAATAGTTATATTTTTTAAAAATATGTGATTTCAATAAAAAATAGGATCTCCCAGAAAGTGTAAACCGCTATTGTGGTAGCACCCATCACATATTTTCTATTTGGTGCTCGCTGAATTTGGCATTCACCAAATGGTCTATTTTGATGCTTTTCGGTGTTTTTTTCTAATTTGGCATCAAAATTGTGTCACAAATTGGTGCACTTACCCACACCTCCTCTTATACACCCTCACTCATTCTAATTATCCAAGTTCTATGGTTAATCTTCTTTTACTTCGACCTGTAAATTAGTTCTTATAACTTCATTTCTACCTATAATTATTAATAAAGAACTTTACTATGCATTGCAATGTATAAGGAATGTCCCTCCCTACCTATAAATTTTAAATTAAGAAGTTCCCATTTTTACATGATGATATATTTTGTAATAAATTAAGCTTATTGGTATTTTTCTTGATTATATTATCATGTGTATCTAGCCTAATGTTATTTTTATGTGTAAATTATATTAAGATGTCCTTGTGGTGTCCTTTTTATTGGTCCCATTCTCCTCTTTCTAATTTTTTGGTTTCCTTTAGTTTAGATCTAGTTCATGGTTCTTTAGTTGGTTTTTATTCATTCTATGTTCATAATTCTTATATTGATTATGATTCTTTATTATACTAGATGTAGGTTTCCCTCCCTCTAGGTGATTAAGTTTTGGGTATGAATTATAATATTTAATTAAGCATCCTTTTGATCATATTTTTCCTTCTTCCACCACCTAACTCTTTTTGAGTTTGACTCCTAACTTCTCACCTATAACTCCCTTGGTTTTTTATGTCCTATTGAAAGTTATTTGTATTCTCAATCTCTTCATTATTTTATATGGAAAAATTAACCAAGGCTCCCATCATAATTTTAGCCATCTTGATCACTTTTATCTCTCATTTCCTTCAACTTGATCTCCATGCTATAAGGAATCCTATATTTTGGGATTTATCTATAACCCTCTTCAATGATTTTCTTATTTTTCCCACTTAAAATTTTCACCATCATATTTTATACCTTCCTATCTTTCTTTTAAACTCAATTTTTCCCACTTGCATCATCATCAATAAGTTATAACTTTAGTTTCTATTTGTACTTCAAAGCATTTAATCCTTATTTGAACTTACATTGACTACATGGTGGGAACAAGTGTTGGCTCATTGTATCGTTATATTTGGTGACCTCTCTAGTTTAAACTTTATTCTCATTGCATTCACTTTTTCTCCCTTGAGAATGTTGATTTCTAGCAAGATGTGGCAAATATTGAATATCAAATTAACCAACATAGGTTTTATATTGATCATGGTGTACAAGTCTACTCCCATCATAATTGAATTAGTGAGGAATTTATATTTTTCTAATTTATTTTTTCAATATTTAACATTAAATGGTCACTTCTATTATCACTACTACTGATGGTAGTCAATATCCTCATTCCAAGATCTTTAATGTTTTCTTTTCCCATTATAGGTAATATTTTTACATGATTCAACTTATAATCCTCTTGTGCCTAAAATTAAAGATGTAATTGGCCTTTGTGTGCTCCCAAAATCAAGTCTTAATATTAGGTTAATTTTCAACCATCACAGATCTCTCTCTTCAAAAAATAGATATTATTAATTTTTAAATGCCTTTTGATGAGAGTATTAATATTGGCTATCTTCAAATTAACCTTTCTAAGCTCTTTTTCCTTCTACTTACAATAAATTGAACTCTCCTTATCTTAGTTCTTTAGATTTTTATAATTTTGTCATTCTATCAATCAAAGGATAATGAAGCTTCCTGCCAATGGTAGAAAAGAGGATGGAAAATATAGATATATTATTGAATCCCTTGCCTTATGAATCTATCTTTTTACCCAAGAGGTTTTTCATCTCAACAAGATAGAAAAAAATGTAAATCTTGAACTTGATGAGGCTTATAGTTGCATCTCTTGGCCTTTTATCTATAAAGTACTTCATTATATTTGGATTTCTTCCTTGTCTTAATGGCCATGTGTAAATTCTTTTTATTGATACTAGTACTAAGTTGGTGTTCAATGTTTCTTCTATACAACTTTGAGATTGCGTGCTATCTTAGGATTTTGTTTACATTAGGGATCTCTTTGTATAAAATGTGGAAATGTTTTCTTGATAAGCTCATAGCCAATATATATTTTTTCTAATCAAATTTTTAGGTTGTTAATTGTATTCTCATTACAATATATATATGCTAACTTCATTTGTAGGATAGTTATCTACAACTTACATTTCACTTATGAAACATATAATACATCATTTATAACCATGGAGCCTTTAACAATACACCTAATTTTTGTTTTCTTTTATACCCCTCTTACTAGATAGCTCTTATTAAAATATCCCATTTTTTACCATATATCTTAGGTACCTATTTTTTAATGAGATTTTCATAGCTCTATTTATTTATGCCCCTCATGTGTTCAACTAAAAATATCATTTCCACACCAAAAAATAATCGTCAATGATTTTAATAGGAGACAATGATTTTTTTTTTTATTTAATATTTTTAATTAATTGTTATAAGATATCTTTTTAATATTATAAAATTTAGAGTTAATACCTAATGGAAATATATAAGAAAAAATTAAGGGTAACTATTTGACATGAATATGGAGTCATTCTTCATTTTATGTGTTTGGATCAAAAAAATACATTTATACTTATTCATCTAATAAACACCAAGAAACTAGAAATATAATTGTTAACTCATTTATATCTACCCATCAAAACTAAAGCTTCTATTTTGTGTTATAATGTTGCAATCCTTTAAATAAGGTATCTACTAACGTCTAAAAATTATATATGTTTAAATAATATGAAAGACTAAGTCTTTTTTCATATCATTGTCAAGTGAAACATTAAGTTGATGTATGAAGCCTTTTTGGTGGATGGTCATAAGGAGAATCATTTCTCATTTACCTTCTATATAGTTCTAAAAGTTTTATAGAGGTCAAATCCCTCCTTTCAAGACAAATTTTTATCTTCTATGTGGTGTACAAATACCTTAATCATTTTATCCACTAAGAACTAATGAAATTTGTATGCAATATCTACATAAATAGCATAATTAATTTATTTTTAGCCAAAAAGATATAGAATTAAGTTCATAATTTCTTACCTAACTTTCTAGCCCTTAGATGCAACCCTCAACCCTTCTACTTTGTTATCTCCAATATCTAAAAAATATATTAATATAATTACCTTTTCTAATCCTAATAGATAAGAATATGTCTATCCATTTTGTTTAATATTAAATACCTCATTAAAAACTTATGAATATTGTCTATCAAGTGACATCCCCAAGCTTTTTGCTATATGGATTACTTGAGCTTTCCAAAGTGATGCCCATTGCAACTCTTGTTGAGCAATCAATTATTCACATCAAGTTCTCACGGTTGTTGGCAACCTGTTCATTGACATGATAAATTGCTTCTTGCTTGTTTCTTTAAACCCAAGGCATCTGCTCCTTGCTTTAAATCTGCTCGTTTCTTCCATAAAGGTATTCAAGTTTTTTTTGACTTATGGAACCTTGAGACCTTTGTCTCGAAAACACTCAAACAACTTGGACATGAATATCACCTCCTACCTACTCATCTCTTGCTTCTTCGAAACCTCTTTGTTCTTGGTCCCTCATCTTTCTAGATGAAGCAATCAATTATTGGGTCTTGTTGAGGAGAATATTGCTGCATTCATAGATCTTACATTTCAAATTACTTTCATTCAAACCCAGTTACAAGTATTGGAGTCTAAGCAAGCGACTCATGAATCCTTGTTAGTTGATCTTGCTTCTTAAGTAGTATTGCTTTTTCTTATCTAGGGGATACTTTTAAAAGTGAAGGTCTAATTAAGCATTCCACCCAGCGTTAAAGCAAGAATGTGCATAACTATATTTGTTTGAATATGCTTGGTTCGAATAGCACAGCTTAAATGCCTAGTAAATTAGAATTTCGACTTTAATGGAAATAATATACAGAAAAAGTGAGTAACATTCATGTGTCGTTTTAGCTTAGTTTAACTGGTCATAATATAACAAAAATCAGAGAGTTAGCTTTGATTAATAACCTCTTAAACGTTAAATATATAAGATTTGACATTCAGATTATTCTATATTAAAAATAAAAATCAAATTATTAAAGAAAATAAATTAATTTTGTCAATAAAAATAACTATAACTTGCATGTAATCAGGAAGAACGGTACCATGAATAGCATAGTTTTTCTGTGAAATCTTACATCCCATAACAAAATCAAGAAATTTCAAATGATTTTATAATATCAAGTAACTGTAGAGTTTATAAGAACATAGCCTTTTCTCTAAAGTTGCGTTTATTTTCTAAATGGCCAGATAATGCAATTAAACATCCTGTTAACAATTTATTTGAGAATATCAGTCGGCATAGGTCATAATAGAAAACATAACCTTAGATACAAAACAGTGGATCTGCCTATTCATGTAGTGAACAAGTTAATGGAAAAGGAAATGAAGAATTGCAAGGAGTAGAAGAGGTGGTAGAGAAGGAAGGGTGGGCATAGGAGCTGCGCCTGTAACCATTGATGGGCTTGGCACCTCTGCTGCCTCCGCCGCCTCCACTGACACTGCACTTATCATCATCATCATCGCCGCCAAAATGGCTGCGCATGTCACCTTGTTTATTCCTGCCATTTCCACAACTTTTTAAACCCAAATATCCAACGGTAACGAAATAGAAGTTGTAAATCTAAAGGGGATGGTTTAATGGAATGAGTGAAGAGAGATATTTATAGAGGGTTATTGGATACAGTCTCCTTGCTAACAGACACCAAACAGGCATCCCTTGGAGGGCTTTTGAAAAGGAAAAAGGCCAAAAATAATATTAAATGTTTGAGGTGATACGTAGCGTGTATGGGATCGCTTACACCTAAACTTGAAAAGGTTTTTGTGTTTTGGCAGTATTCGGTAGCGCAGTCGGCAAGCAAACATTATTTGAGTTTCACCTAAAATTTAGGTGCAGGAAGATGTGGTGCCAACGTCTCACATGTCCTCATGGTGATGTAAATTATTTATATCATTGCGAGATTATATGATTTAGATTTAAGAATATTTAGCGATCATTAATAGAGTATTTTAATATTGTGTTTGAAAATAAATAATTTTGTTAATAAGTGTTTGGTTATTAGTGAAGTTGAATGGTTCTAAATGAATTCAGTAGGGATCAAAGGTTCGTATCATAGAAAATGAGACTGAAATTAAATAAGAAATAAAAAATATTGTACAAATGATTATCTACAAATAAAAAATATTATGTATATTATAATATGTCTTAAGTAATCATTTACCTAAATTTTCAAAGAAGATTTCAAAATAAGATATAAAATAGATGTATATCTATATAAATTATAGGTTATAATGATACCTAATTAGATTCTAAGATCATAAGAAAGGTATATCTCTCCAATATAAGATTATAGGTTACATTATATTTATTTACAATAATATATCACTATTACATGATATATAATACTTATGAGATATATAGGTAATAATATTAAGATTAATAATTATATAGTAATTATGAATGTATAAGTATAAAAGTAAATTTTAAAAATTAATATGTAATAACATTTCAATCTTAATTTTTAATATTATAGTTTTTATCTTTGATTGTTTATATTATAAGTAGTTGTTTTATTAATATGTGTAAATGCAATGGTTATTTAGACATATAAGGGTAGTTATGTATGGAAGGGTGGTTTAACTAGGGCTTAATGATCAAATAATTAAAATCTAGATTTGTGTTAGAAGTGAGGAGTCATATATACCATTTCACTTATCCTAAAATAATATAAATTGTACTTATTTAATGTATAAACATTACTTACATTAAGATAATAATAGCATTCAATTAACATATTCAATGTTACCATTTATTATAATATATTTATCCTTAAAAAAATTATATAAAAAATTTAAAAAATATTATTCTTAAGGTGTGTATTCCACTTAAATCACAAACCGATAAAAAATAACAACTAAAAATTGATCTTTAAAAATTTCTTATCTTAATTTCTTGAAGACAAATATTTTAATATATGATGTGATATATGTACATAATATTATTGTTCTAGTTATACAAATATTATAAGGTGACATATATATATATATATATATATATATATATATATATATATATATAATACTTATAAATATAAATTCTTATAAGATACATTATTTTATTTTATTATCATACTTATTGATTTTATGTATGGATTTTGACTATCTTATTGATATTTTATAATGTTGAAATTGTAAAATCCAACCTCACAGAACCCAATGATCACCTACAAGCAAAATAACATGTCACATAGAAGAGATTCAAACAACACAAAGATATAGCTCTACAAACCAAGAGAGTGAAATTGCATTAACAAGAAGTGAATAATTACAAAGAGATGAATCCTTAAGAAAGGAGATCAAAACCCTAAAATGAACCCAAGGATTTAATAAAATAATTATTAAAAGGCCTAAGTTTAGCTTAATTGAAAATAAAGTAAAAGGCGACTTAATTAATTAATCAATATGATTAAATTAATTAAGTAATTAACCTATTACTCTAACACCCCCCCTTAAGATGAACTTAGGGAGAAGCTAAAAAATTTAAGCACAAAATGTATGAAAGCAAAGATGGGTCCTGACAACTAGGCCTGATGAGGTACCCATGTACAAATGTAAGAGATCTCTCACAATCGGAGAAAAGGAGAAAACCTCATGGGAAAAAGTCCTCCTCAAAAGAGAGAAACACATGTGAAGGACTAAGAAGCATCCAAACAAGAATGTCCCGAAAAGAATAGGAACAAGTGAAGGACTGAAGAAGCCTCTAACAAGAGGAAATTGTCCCAAAAGAAAGGAACAAAGGATGAACATGAAAAATACCACTGAAGTATGAAGAAGTTGCAAATATTATCATAGAATGATTGCTGAAATGATGAAAGAAGAATGTCTACTAAAACATATGATGAACAAGATCAAGAAGACAAGAATCTGTATAAGTGCCCCCAACAACACTACTCAAATCTGATGGCAAACCAAGGAAAATGTCAAGAACTAAAAGATACAAATGGAACAAGTACAAATATTCTGAAGAAATGATCAAGTGAAAATGGAAGGTTGCCTCTTGAATGCAAGAGTGCCCATATGGTAAGTGATCCATCTCAATGAAATACAACTAGCCATTGATGTATGCTCTATCTAAAAGTACAAAGGAACAAATACTAAATACATAGCTCACTCCAACAAAACCAAGGAAGCAATATCATGGTTACTTGTATCTGAAAGTACCTAGAAACAAATATTGAATATATAGCTCACTCCAAAAAAACTAAGGAAACAATATCACCAATAGTAAAAACCCCCCATAATGCTAACAAGGGAGAGTCATGATAGGTACACTGAAACTGAATGCTAGAAAGAAGTGCATGAAGAAGAACCAAGAACATTTGAATGTGAAAACATGAAAGTACCAACAAAGTATAAAGGGTGTGCAAAAAAAGGCACACACACATGAGTCAAATCAATGTGATTCACTGTTGTCATGGAAGGAACACTTAGTAGAAAAAGATATGATGGAAAATAAAGGAAAACATCAGCCCCCCCATGGCACTTTATAGAATAGTGCAAGTACAATAATGGCACAATATGATATGTAAGAATCTCAATTCTACACATGCAAAGCTGAGGCACTTTATTTCAATGTGTTTACAGATAATAAATACATGCATTGTGAGCCCATAAGGTCCAATAAGGACCTAATACTATAAATAGATGAATAATAGCCAAAAATAAGCCATCCCATGCAAATGAGAAGTTTCTAGGAGCTAAGATGTCCAAGTAATTCATTACAATGTGAAAAAAATAAAAATGTACATGGCAAATTTTCTAATGAAAAAATCTATAGATCTAGAAAGAGCACTAGAATACCTTTCCAACGCCTTTTTTTAAAAAAAAACTGAATCTGTATGCAAAAAAATTTCCCCTGGAAGGTCATAAATAAAGATCTGAATTTGAATGGAAATAAATGAAGCAATAAAGAAGAATCAGGAAAAATAAGGAAAAATCACCTTCACCACTAGATCGGTCTTGGAACTAATTTTCCGGTGATAATTCATTTTCAAAAATCCGAGTTCAGACGCAAAATTTATGGCCAAAATACCAAAACTGCTCCAAAAAGGGTTTGGTGGTTAAGTATAGTGGTTAAGCTAGCATTAACTACTAGCAGTTAACTGATGGCGATTCCCATTAACACTGTGTTTTTTTTTTTTAAATTCTTGGATTGCATGCTGTACCAGGCCATATGGCCCAGAAATGAAAAAAAATTGCTCCCAGAGTCACTGTGTCTGATTTCAATGATTTGATAGTCGATTTTGGGGTTTTTGGGTGCTTTGAATGTGATGGTGAGGTCCGTTCAGGCTCAAAACACTCCAAAATTGTAGGTATACTCTAGATCTAGAAACCCTCGCATATCATGTCGTATAACCAAAATTGATGAAACAAAGGTCAATTTTGATTATTTCAAACCTTTTGGACACAATTGTGAGGTCCAAATTGACTCAAGATGCAAGAAAAATACTCTTTCAAGGATTGAATCCCTCAAAAGATGAACATGAAGCTATAGATCTGAAGCTCTAATACTTGAAAATAATACTTATAATACTTATTAATGTTAAATTTATATTAGACATATATTTCATAATCAGTTTATATTAATTAATATGTTTGTATTATAATTTTTTTTAGATAAATAATGTCTATATTATCATTTATAGAATAGTGCTACACATATTTAGAAAAAAAGATGGCTGAAAATATGTAGAAACCCCTGTTCTCACTGTTTTCTGTAATTGTCTATTTTTGCTTGTTTTGAATGTTTTTTGGTTTTTTTTTGTGTTTTTGCATAAAGAGATAAAATGCGATTTTCTAAAGAAAATGCTAATAAATTCAAATAAAATCTTGCAGTACTAAAAATGACAGATTCTACTGGAAATAATGTTGCCACATAGTTTATTGATCTTTTATAATGAATACAAAAAAGATCTAACAACATGCAACTGAAAAAGCAACAACTTTTATTGATGAAAATCGGGTATTGTAGCAGCCTAATGAAGCACATGAAATGGTACGGATGTCATAAGTTTCCACTTCTCCCTCCGTTAGACGCTTGGAAAATGATCCAAAAGTATAGGCGCCAAAAGGGTTGAAGACAGAAGATCAAGAAAGAAGGCGATTTGCCCAAAACAGAAAAGTACAGCCTTTTCTTGAAAGTACGGCCTTACAGCAGAAAGGTACGGCTCTTATAACAGCAGCAAAGAAATCCGTACGGCCTCACTGAAGATGCCAGATGAGAATGCACAGATAGGCACCCCAGAATAATTCACTGTCCGATAACTGCCGGATCCAAATCCTGAATATAAACTCTGAATAATCTCTGTGATAACCTCTGAATGAGACTACCCCTTTGAAAGCAATAAATCAGTTGATATTTCACAGCCTCTGAACTGCAACACTGAAGATGGCTCGTTCTCCAATGCCAAAATGAAAACTAGAACCCTTGGCTCTATTCTCAGAAGAAGACTTGATCAAAAATTTGATTTTCAACATAATGAGCACAATTCCCAATGAAAACCCTTATATCTATCAAAAGTTTAACTTTTCTCAAAAAGGCATCATTTAAATAAATTCAAACTTTTCTTTTTAATTTTTCAATAGTTTCGAAAGCACTTTTAATTATAAATTATAATTAAAAAGTGGCCCCTCTTCAATGTTTGTCGACCCCTTTAGAAAATCACTTAAGTTATAATATTTAATAATATTATAACTTTATAATATAAGCTCCAGATAATTAATATTTAATTTAACAATTAAAATATTAATATCTCCCTCAAAATATGTCTGATTCACAAATCGTCTAAATCTAGTGAATAAGTGATTGATTCTGCACATGACCAAACCATACTGCTAAAAATAGCAGGGGTGCTCCGCTGAATGACAAATACTGCTAAAAATAGCAAGTCTGACAAAAGACGTCCGAATGAGCCCGAACGAAAGCCAATTGGTAAATTTTGCTGCTCCAAAGCCAAGCCAAGTTCCAACAAGACCCTCTATCCATCATATCAGCCTACGAGGGTCACATAATAGGCTAATCATAAGCTCTGAGAGATGTCAACTGGAAGGGGACATGACAGTCCGCCCCTCCTGAAATTGCTTGTCCTCAAGCAATCTCAACTCTGGATGTTGCAAGATATCCTCACTCTCCCACGTAGCATCCTCCACTGGAAAATCTCTCCATTTCACCAAATATTCCCTGATAGTCCTCCTACGCAACTGTCTCTCTCTGTACTCCAGGATAGACTCAGGTACTAATATCAACTTTCCCTCGTCATCTAAGGGAGGTAAGACTGCTGAAGGTACCACACGGTGTCCCAACGCCTTCTCGAGATGTGACACATGAAAAACATTGTGGACCTTGCTATCCGTTGGAAGCTCTAGCTCATAAGCCACTTCTCCAACACACCTCAGAATCCTAAAAGAACCATAATATCTTGGCTTAAGCTTCTCCGAACCACTCTTCCTAAGAGTAGACTGACGGTAGGGCTACATCATAAGATAAACCATGTCACCCACCTCAAAAGACCTCTCTGTCCTCTTCTGATCTGTGTATTGCTTCTGCTGATTCTGTGCCTTAGCAATATTCTCCTTGAGAGCCCTCATAGTGTCCTGACTCTCCTGCAATAGATCTCCAGCACTCAACACTCTACTGTCATTCAGTAGCAAATGCAGAAAGCTTGGCACCTCATAACCATACAATGCCATGAAAGGGGACATCTGAATGGTCATGTGGAATGTAGTATTGTAGCAATACTCACACAAATAAATCCATTTGATCCAAGCCCTTTGCTACCCTGCAATGTAGTTCCTGAGGTAACCTTCCACCCATTTATTCACTATCTCCATCTGCCCATCATTCTGTAGGTGGTAATTGGTGCTCGGTGTAAGTTCTGTCCCACAAAGTCTGAACACCTCCTGCCAGAAGTGACTCAGGAACCGGCTATCCCTATCGCTCACTATGCTCTGAGGCAACCCATGTAGTCTGAAAACCTCATGGAAGAAGACCTCTGCTACCTGTGTCGCTGTGTAAGTGGTGGTGATCGGAAAGAAGTGGGCATACTTCGTCAGTCGATCCACAACTACATATATACAATCCTGTCCTTGGGCTTTAGGCAAGCCAGTAATGAAATCCATCGACAGAAAATCCCACTTCCTATTAGGAATCAGAAGTGGCTGCAATAATCTTGCCGGATACGTGTTCTCCTGCTTGTTCTGCTGACAAACAGGGCATTCACGCACATACTGAAGAACATCTGCCTTAAGTCCTTTCCATGTAAATCTCTCTCGAATCTGTCTGTACGTTTTGAAGTACCCGGGATGCCCTGCTGTAGGTACATCATGAAAGGCTCGCATGATAGTGTTCTTCATCTCTGATCCTAGGATCAAATAAATCATGTTCTTGTAAATGATCAAGTCATTCACAAGCGTGTATCTGGTGTCAACCATCGATCCCTCAACAATACTGGATGCCCAAGTGTCCTTGGCATACTCTGCCACAATCAAATGCCTCCAATCCTCTGTAATGTGAACCATAAAGCTCAAATAAGGCCTACGTGAGAGAGCGTCAACCATTAAATTCTGGGTGTCTTTGATGTAGGAAATATCAAAGTCATATGCCTACAATTTACTCACCCACTTTTGCTGATGATCATTGAGGTCTTGCTGCCCCAAGAAATGCCTCAAACTGTTGTGGTCAGTTTTAATGCAAAACTTATTGCCCACGAGATACTGCCTAAATTTGGCCAAGGCATGCATTATGGCCAGCATCTCCTTATCATAAATACTGTAGAGCCTCTCTGGTCCTCTAAGTTTTTGGCTCTCATAAACAATAGGGTGCTTGTCCTGCATAAGCACCGCTCCAATGCCCTCACCAGAAGCATCGCACTGAAGCTTAAAAGGCTTAAAAAAATCTGGTAGTGCGAACACTGGACACGTAGTCATCAACTCCTTGAACCTCACAAAACACTCCTATGCCTCAGGAGTCCAACAGAATGCACCTTTTTTCAACAGATTCGTCATAGGTGTTGCATGACGTGAATAACCATTCACAAATCTACGGTAAAAACCACACAAGCTAAGAAATCCTCGCAACTATGTAAGGTTTTCTGGAGTAGGCCAATCTATGATAGCACAGATCTTCTCAGGATCCATCCGCACTCCCTCTGCACTGATAATATGACCTAAGTATAACAACTCTGTCATCCCCAAATCACATTTGGATTCCTTGGCATACAAGGACTCCCTCTCCAAAATACTGAGTACTGTCTCTAAGTGATCCAAATGCTCCTGCCATGTCCTGTTGTATATCAAGATGTCATCGAAGAAGACAAGTACAAATCTCCTCAACTGCGAATGGAAGACCCTATTCATAGTAGACTAGAAAGTTGCTGGAGCATTGGTTAGCCCAAATGGAATCACCACAAACTCAAAATGTCCACAATGACAGCGAAAAGTGGTCTTCTCAATATCCTACTCACGAACTCTAATCTGGTGATACCCTGACCTCAAATCTATCTTCGTGAAATAACATGCACCATGAAGCTCATCAATAAGCTCATCTATGTGGGGTATAGGATATCTATTCTTAATAGTCCTCTTATTCAGGACCCTATAATCTATGCACATGCAAAGGGTGCCATCCTTCTTCTTCACTAGGACAACTGAAGAAGCGAATGGTGATTTACTCGGTCGAATGTGACCGATCGCAAGCAGCTCCTTGATAGTCTTCTCTATCTCATCCTTAAGCCGCTTAGGATGCCTGTACAGAGTAATCATGATGGGCTTAGCGCCCTCCTCAAGCTCTATAATGTGCTCAATACCCCTGTCCGGAGGTCTCCCTAGTGGAATATCACTGAAAACCTTCTCATGCTTAACTCTCAACTGTTGAATGTCAGGATGATACTCGGTCTTATGTTGTCCCTCCTGTATAGGTGCCAATGTGCACTTGGCAGCCCACTCTACCATGTCATGTCGCATGAGTCTCTCCATTCGATGGAAGAAAATAGTCCTAACATTACTGTCCCGAATGGCCTTCAGGATATGTGTCTTCCCATCCACATCAAACCGAATCTCCATGTCTTTGAGATGAAGAGTGACTTCCTCAAGGGAATGAAGCCACTTCATACCCAAGACTAAATCAATATCTCCCATGTTCACCACGTAATAATCAGCCTTGAATTCATAGTTATTCAAGTGTAAGGAGAGATCCTTAATCATACGTTCACACCTGAGAGTGTAACCATCAACCACCTTAACCCTAATGCCTTCAAACTCCTCAGTTATGAGTCCACGTTTCTCCACAAATCTAGCATCAATAAAATTGTGGGTGGCTCATGTGTCAAGAAGGGTGATAACCCTTTGTCCTGCCAAAACTCCACGAAGTCTAAATGAACCCTCCTGCTGAATGCTAGACAATCATGCCTCTTGAATCTAGAGCTCTGACTCTGCCTCTGCCTTAGGCTCTGAAGCCTCTGATTCTAACTCCTCAAAACTCTCCTACTGTTCGGAACTCTTAGATTCTGACTCCTCGTAATAAGCCCACATCACTCGATTGGCCTTGCCCTTAGGCCGCAAAGGACAATCATGATTGGCATCGTAGGGACCTTTGCAGTAGAAGCAAAGCTTCTTCCTGCATAAATCATTAAGAGCCTCGTGATCCAAGGGTGCTGTAGATTTTCCCTTTGAATCACTCTTGAAATCTGATTTCTCTCTATTAAAATCTAATTTCTCTCTATTTTTATTGAAGCCCTTATTGTCCCTGAATGAAGAAGTGTTCCTAGAGTTGAATTTGCTAGATGGTGCTACAAATTCCATGCTGCGTGCCTTCTTCATAGCTTCCTGTAGTGAAGGAGGATCAAATGCTTTGATCCAACCTCTCAATGGTTCCAATAGTCCCTCCATGAAAAGCACTACAAGATGCTTCTTTGAAATATTAGAGACCATCACTGACAGTCTCTAGAAGTCACCTATGTAAGACTCCAAACTGCCACTCTATCGCAACTAAGCCAAATCTCTGAAATAGGATTCTGGATCCTTCCTATCAAATCGGTCCACCAACCTATCAATGAACTCCTGGTATACGGTGATACGGTCATGCTAGAGTGTCACCATCTCGTGGTGCCACCAGTCATAAGCTACTCCCTCAAGATGCAGTGTAGCATACCTGATAGCATCCCTCTCAGCCATGGGATGCAATGTGAGGAAAGTGTCTAACTTATTGATCTAGGCATGTGCTGTGACCTTGCCACTACCGTCAAACATAGCTAGGATGAGTCTGTTTGTGGCATGCTTCAGATCATTATTATTATTCCTAGGTCTCCAATCATGTCGATTCTTGTGGTGTTCTCTCCTTTGTGTGAGAAATCTGTCAAAGGAAATCCACTCCCTGACATCTGGTGTCAGCAACTCCCACTCATCGTTTACTGCCATAAGAGTATCAGCGAACATCTCCTCAGGCTTCTCACCTCCAATGGCCTCATTAGGCTCTTGTCTCACAAAAGTAGGCCGAGTTGGCCTTTCTGCGGTCCGTGAAATAGTCCTAGGTGCTCTCTGTGATCCTGCATCACTCTTGTCCTCGTCACGATGTGGTGACGGTCTCCTCAGCATACCTAACCTCTGGATTGCCACTGCCAACTACTATAGTACATCAGTAGCCTGTTGTTGACTTGCTCGTAAATCTCTGAGAGTGAGTAGAACCTTTGCATCATCCTGATCCCTAGGGTTTCAAGGAATTTTTGTCCCTTCAGCCATAGTACTCGGTTTCCTGTTCAATCTCTATTCCCTATCAATCAAGGCTCTCCTGCAAGTGTAATATCAGTGAGGCCCAGCCTCTTGTGGCTGCATAAGAGTGCTAAACCCTCAGGATGGCAGGATTTAGCTCTGATACCACTGTAGAAACCCCTGTTCTCACTATTTTCTGTAACTGTCTATTTTTGCTTGTTTTGAACATTTTTTGGTTTTTTTTGTGTTTTTGCATAAAGAGGTAAAATGCGATTTTCTAAAGAAAATGCTAATAAATTCAAATAAAATCTTGCAATACTAAAAATGACAGATTCTACTAGAAATAATGTTTCCACATAGTTTATTGATCTTTTATAATGAATACAAATAAGATCTAACAACATGCAACTGAAAAAGCAACAACTTTTATTGACGAAAACCTGGTATTGCAATAGCCTAATGAAGCACATGAAATGGTACGGCTGTCATAAGTTTCCACTTCTCCCTTCGTCAGATGCTTGGAAAATGATCCAGAAGTATAGGCGCCAAAAGGGTTGAAGATAGAAGATCAAGAAAGAAGGCGATTTGCCCAAAACATAAAAGTATGACCTTTTCTTGAAAGTACGGCCTCACAGCAGAAAGGTACGGCCTCACTGAAGACGCCAGATGAGAATGCATAGATAGGCGCCCCAGAATAATTCACTGTCTAATAACTGTCAGATCCAAATCCTGAATATAAACTCTGAATAATCTCTGTGATAACCTCTAAATGAGACTACCTCTTTGAAAGTAATAAATCAGTTGATATTTCATAGCCTCTAAATTGCAACACTAAAGATGGCTCGCTCTCCAATGCCAAAATGAAAACTGGAACCCTTGGCTCTGTTCTCAGAAGAAGACTTGATCAAAAATTTGATTTTCAACATAATGAGCACAATTCCCAATGAAAACTCTTATATCCATCAAAATTTTGACTTTTCTCAAAAAGGCATCATTTAAATAAATTTGAACTTTTCTTTTTAATTTTTCAATAGTTTCGAAAGCAATTTTAATTATAAATTATAATTAAAAAGTGGCCCCTCTTCAATATTGGTCGACCCCTTTAGAAAATCACTTAAGTTATAATATTTAATAATATTATAACTTTATAATATAAGCTCCAGATAATTAATATTTAATTTAACAATTAAAATATTAATATCTCCCTCAAAATATGTCTGATTCACAAACCATCTGAAGCTAGTGAATAAGTGATTGATTCTGCACATGACCAAACCATACTGCTAAAAATAGCAGGGGTGCTCTGCTGAATGACAAATACTGCTAAAAATAGAAAGTCCGGCAAAAGATGTCCGAATGAGCCCGAACAAAAGCCAATTGGTAAATTATGCCGCTCCGAAGCCAAGCCAAGTTCCAACAAGACCCTCTATCCATCATATCAGCATAATAGGCTAATCATAAGCTCTGAGAGATGTCAACTGGAAGGGGACATGACAAAATAGTTAGACTCTTAATGTTAAAATGATTCTACAACTCAAAGTAGAGAACACTATAACAATAAAAAGAAACAAGTAGCAAAAGAAACAATAGACAAAAGGGGAGGAGAATCCTTATCATCAAGTTTCCCTCATGTGTTAATAGTCCAAAGTGTCCATGGTAGGGTACCATCCATCATTATAATATTTAACAATATCATCTTGATTGCCTTCATTAATGACATGAGTAGGAGAAATACCAATAGTGAGTCAAGGTGATTCACCAAAATTTGGCTATAATGTATTCCCATCACCGAGAGGTGGTGGAGAAGTAGAGTAGTGGCTAAGAGGTCACAACCAACCTTGCTAATCATTATATATTATTTTAGGAGGTGGAGAGGCTTGAGAATGACCATCTCAACTATCATGAGTTGAATAATTATCTCCTCAATGACACTCATGTGAGGAAGAGATCAACCTCTAAAGGAGTTAGAAATTGGAGGAAACCTAGCAACAACACAAGAGGAATTATCCTTGAATGATAAAAAACTATAAGTGAGAAACCTCAAGTGCAAATTTATTCACTTGCACTTGAATCTACATAAACACATTAGAACATATCATAGATTTAGTTTAAAAGGAAAACTTTTGATTAAAAAAAAAAAACAAAATAGAAATTTCTTATCTTTCTAGATGCTAAAAAGAATATCCACTCTAAAATTATGTCATGTTTGATTATATCTTGAAGGTATTCTAGGTTATTTCATTAATAAATCTATATTCCAAGAAAAAGGTACAGGCCTAAAAGGTTTGAGGAAATCATGAATGTAGTTCCAAGCATCTTGAGCTTTGGGATATAACTAGAAAATGTGTTTGTGAGACTCGTGATAAACAAAAAAGGAGATGAAGGATCTAAAATTCCCTAATGGGATAACCTAGAACCAATGAGGATGCCTTGAAAAAAAATACACTAGGAAAAGTGAGCAAGCTTTGGTTCAAGCATAGTTAACCAAATGGTGTGAAGTATACACTACCAAATTGATAATGATGACTATTAAATCTATCTTTGATTCAAAGTAGGCACTATGGGAAAATAAGGTAAAATCCAACAAAAGAGTTTATGAAGTGTATAATTCCAAAGTGTTGTATGAGGATATTTCTTCTAATCTTTCCATCAAGGATTGCAAAACCAAATGCTAATTTTGTGAACAATATTAATAGGGATGTCTTTAATGATAGCATGGAAGGTTTCATGATCCTAATTGGAAAGATAATACTTTCTTAGCTTAATTATAGGATAAAATATTCTTGGTAACCTTGCAAAAAATATTAGGGAGGATTTTACCCCCATTTTGAAGAAACTCAAAGAATAGGCACAAGGAATCTTAGCAAGAGGGTAATTTTGACACAACAAAATAGGGAACCACCTAGTAGATTGTTGGATGATACGAACACCATTATGAAAACTAATTCCATTCCAAAGAAGCCAATGACTCATAGCTTCCCAAGCTCACAAAATAATTTTCATCACCAAAGTCCCTTGAACTTGAACATGATCTTTCATTATAAGGAGAGTGTGAAGACCAATTCCCTTCTAAGCTAGTCTCCTAATAGAATGAATAGAAGAAATAAAATGTCATAAAGAATTGTTAAAGCCCCTTTACCATCTAATGTATGAATGATTAATTTTTAAAATACATAAAATACTTGACATTAAGTAGAAATTAAGATCATATGATGTAGGCATGATGAGAGGACCTTATCATGGAACCCAATCATGCAACCCATAAAACTCTCAGCAAAATGGAAGTAAAATAAAAACCATAAATTTATTTGATTTCTTCAATTCCTTACATGAATATAATGTCAAACAACATCTTCTTCAAGGTATTACACACATTTATTCTCACATTGCAATTTGTCCTTCCCCTCATGGCTATTATCTTCATCTCTATCAACTTTTATCTAATGTTGAACCATCCCCATGTCTAATGGCTAACCCACCATGCATTTATTGATCTCCCTTTATCCTTCATTGGCTAGGAAGTCTACAAGTATAGTAGAAAGATAAAATTTCACAAGTGTAGTAGCAAGCTAAAAGTGCACAAATACAGTAGCAAGTGGATTAGAAAATGGTCAATTCAAACAAAAAATTTTAGAAGTTTTAACTCACCAAAAGTTCTTGTAAATAATTGGTTCACTAGGAAACCCACACTCCATACCTGATGATGTCACAAATAAATCATTTTTCTTTCAAGTTGTATAATTTTTGTTTCTTATCAAACTAAACCTTTTAATTAGTGTTCTTGGTTTTTTTAGTAGCATTCACCTACTAATCATAAAATATTGATATCAACTTCACATCTTCATATTTGGTTCAGCCGTATTCATTCACAACCATACAATGTTGATGTCATCACTAGAACTATTCATCTAAACTAGTCAACCTAATAACATTTGGTTCACTTGGGTTTACCCATAAGTTTGATTGGTCACCAAATTCTCACAAATATGGAAAATTTCATCTAAACTAGTTGCAAGAAGTGACAATTATTTGGTTCACCACCCTAAACCTTGCAAAGATAATAACAATTTATAAGTTTACAAACTGATAATAGAATAAAAACCTGCAAAGTGATAATAGCCAATTTTTCCCAATCTTCACCAAATTTGATATGCAGATACCTATTAGGCTCCACTATATGATGATGTCATTAATCTAGCCAAATTGTCTCTTAAATAATCTTGAAGAAATAACCCAAGAAGTGATAGAAACAAAACAAAACTTAACAACAATTTTTTTTTGTTGATGCAAGATTGCCTTTGCACTCATGATTCTCTTACATCATCATACCACCTGAATAATGAGAGAGACAATAATACTCCCAAACTACATGATTAAAAGCTTGATATTTTTTGTAGAGGCTCAAATAAAATCTCTAAGAATCTTCTATAGCCTCAAATATGAGGACTTATATAATACATGACAAGAATAATAAAAAGCATGAGTAGGTGCAAGAATATTAGAATAAATTTAAAACTTCCCTACCAAAAATAGAGGTTTCATAACCTACTAAGCTAACTTCTTCTCAATTCTCACAAGCACAAATTACCACAAAGAAACAACAAAAGCTTTAAAATAAAAAAGGGTGACCAAAAGGTAATTTTTTTTCCATTACCAACCCATCTCCACCCAAAAATATCAAGTTAGTGAGGCTTAGGTAAGAAGGAATTTTTGTAACAGTGATTTTTATTCCACTTATTATCTAAACTTGAGGATTTGAGAAAATCCAAGAAATGGAGAGCCTAGTTAACATTATTTTCCTCTTCTTCAGAAAAGAGTCATAAAATGTAGACATTAATAATTTGATTGGAGGAATTAGGTAAATAACTACCTTTAACTAGCCTCAAAGAAATTAAATGAACCAATAGGTATCCAAAAAAATTAGAATCAAACACATACAATATTGGAGCTAAAGGGAAGTATTGGTGAATAGACTTGGAAATGCTAAAAACACTATATTTTGGGCCATTAATAGTAAGAAAAGTTGAAGCATCAAAAACTTAATATGTATTGAGTAAATACATTGAGAACAAAATCGCAAAGCTGAGAGCATTGCAAAGATAAAATTCCACTCAATTTGACCATATGATTTTGTGTAATAAATTTTTATGAAACTAGCTCGTTGATGGGATCATCAGGCCCATTCCATAGCTTTCCAAATCATAAGAATAAAGATCTATATTTGTAAAAACTAATTTTATCAAGTCACATATCTAAGGGAAAGAATGAAATAAGTGTAAGGTTTTGACAATGATTTTGTAGGAGACATTGAACAAAGTGATTAGTTTCCAATTATAGATATCCTCGAGATATGTTGAATATTACTAGATATATTTTTTTAGAAAATAAAACATTTTTAAAATCTAATTGATATGTAATTTGGTGGAAACAAGAATCTTATGGAAGAAAATGGGTAAAAATTAGAGTTATAGTTTTAAAATTAGAAGGGTTTCCTTCAAACTGATAGAACAAGAAGGATCAACAATTTACAAACTTTAGAAAAAAATAGTTTAATTCTTATAAATATGAAAAATGTAAATTTATATTTAATATAGAAAATTATAAACCAAGGTATATTTTGAGAAAAAAAAAGACCAAATATGCCTAGGAGATAACCATTCCACCTAACTAATCTAGAAACGTTATAAACATAGGTCAATAACATAGTTCACTTAAAAGACATATTTTGAAACATTGATTTTTCTATATTTTTGATAAATTTAGAGGTGGAATGAGGCTCATAGAATACATTTGTGTATATGAGACATCTAAAAAATATTATTTAGAGGTGAAGGGAACAAAAATTCTATTTATGGAGCCACTAAAAGTGTTTGTATGTAGAATATAAGAAGATTAGTGATCTCTTAGGAGCTTTCCAAAATGGTCAAGCCCTAAATATGTTCTTTAGACCCCATGGATATTCATAAAGAGTCTATTATTAAATTTGGTGATTGATCCTAATCCTAGATGTGTCTAGAATTAAAATTTTTAAAAAGTGATGAGCTATGAATATTCATCATGCAAGTTTGTAGAGATGTTAATATGCTAGTGTGTATAAAAATTAAATATAGGAGATCTTTGTATTCATTAAATAATTTTCCAATATGAGAAGATCAAAATTTTACAAATAACAAAAAAAAAAGTTTACCATTAACTGAAAGGAAGAAGATAGGATTTTTTTTTATGAGCCTTGTGAATGAGTAAAAAGTGACATAAACAAAGAGCCTTATAAAAAATTTAAATACCTCAACAAATATAGTTGTACATTAAACCTTTGAGATATTCAAAATAGTATTACAGTAGAGAAATTACAAATTAAATCAAAATGATTATACCTACATAAATATTTGGGAAGATAAGAGATGTTCCAAATAAAATAAAAGATACAATTTAGAAATTTAAATCCAAAGAAATAAGATGATTTTTCCACATGTTCATATTTTTGAAGGATAAGTTTTCCAAAAGGTTATAAAAGGATACATACATTTATATTTATGAGTATAGATACATTACATGATAAGAAAGGTGTTACATCTAACATCAATAGTCAAAAAGTAGGAAAATAAAAATTATACAATTTTAAATTTATAGGGAAATAGTGTGATTACACAAATCCAAATATATTTCTAGTAGTGTTGAAAATAAAAAGCTAAGGATAATATGAGAAAATGAAATAAATTAAGGTATATCATATTATATTATACCTAAAATTTTGGTAAAATAGTGAAGGAATAAGGTTGAGTGTAAAACATAATGCAATAATTGTAGGGTGCACACAATTTTTATCAATTTTTGTCATCTTTCCTAATCAATTTATCTCTGTATTTAAATTTTTTAAATAATTAAATAATTAAAAATTATTTAATTATCTAAGATGAAGGGGAAATAAAATTAATTTAATTAAATAATTTTATTATTTAATTAAATCAATGTTATTTCCCCTTCATCTTAGATAATTAAATAATTTTCAATTATTTAATTATTTAAAATTTTATTTTTCCCTCCAATTCTATTTTAATTAAATAATTACAATTTATTTAATTAAAGTATCCATTTCACCATTTTCTTCTATTAATTTATTACCCTCTTTCAAATTAATTAAATAATTTATAATTATTTAATTAATTTATCTCAACTTTAATCTTTTCCTAAATCTCAATAATGAATAATTATTTAATTAAACTAATTATGCTTCTCAACATTACCCTCTTTTAAGAATAAATAGAATATTTATTTTATTAATTTCCCCTTTGCACATAAATTTAATAATTTATTTATTAAATTATTTTATTCATTATCCATGTATTTCTACCTCATTAGTCAACTTCCACTCACTTCAAGTTCGCTCTTCAATCAATTCAATCTTCTATCCAATCTATTTTTGTTTCACTTATAGTCACTCACATTTATCTCTTCAATCAATCCTCTTAACTGATCCATACATTTATTTAGCTCAAATAATGTAATAAGTTAACTCCTCTTCAATTCCTCTCAAGCATTCTCATCCATTGATATTTTCAATCTGATATTTTATCTCAACCGTTGATCAATATCACCTAAAATTTATAAATACAACCACATATCATACATTCTCTCTCTCATATGCACATGTGTTGCATTGCATGATTATTGTTACCAATTTTTCACCACAACTCAATTGGTGGAGCTGGCTGAACATTTGTTATATCTTAAGGTGAAATTACAGATTATGTTTAAGTGTTGTTTGCATTTTTATCATTATTCATCAAGTGATAGTTGTGCATTTAAAAGAAGAATCATAATTTCAGAGTGCTATTCAAATGTTCCAGAATTAAATGAAGTACATAATTGAGCATATAAGCAACAGAGCATTTCAAATGATTTCATTTATTTCATGGAATAATTCATATTTACATAGCTTCATTTGATTGCAAGAATCCAAATGATATTACAACATTGCATTGGAATGCATTTTATTTTTGAAATGAAAAGCATAAAGTGAAATCAAATATCCACACAAGCCGTGGATAGGACTGTCACAGTGCATAACTAATAGCACACTACACTATGGAAGATGGAAAAAAAGAAAACACATAAGTAACGACATAATCATCATTGTCTGATTGGCCGATAGGTCGATGCTGAAGTGTTGCACCTTTGTCTTCTCAAGCTCCATTGACATGCAATCTTGAGAAAAGAGGGGGATGTCAGAGGCTCCGATTATGAAGATACCTATATGAATCACCAACAATAATGCAGCCTGCTATTAATCATACACTGAAACAATCAAGAAAAGTACATAAGAAATGAGCTGAAGGAGAAACATCAATATGATCATTATATCTTGTTTTTTATGCTAACATTGTTTGTTTCCTTGTGCAGGTACAGGTAAAATCACGATGTTGATCATTATTCAAAGACCAAGCATGTGGAGGAAAATGAGCTCCCACAAAGGTAGAGCTTGGCATGTTGCCCTACTCATTACAAGTGGATATATTCATCAAAGGGAGTGATATACAACTGAAAGAGTAAAGCATAGTTATCTATCAAGCTATTAAACCAATTGTGCATTCATAACAATCAGGTTAGTGCTTTCTGAAAGCTACAAGTGAACAGTGAGTTTAATCCGCTCAATCATCTAACTGAGTACAATTATATCAAATAGTGTTGTATGGTTCACATTCTTTTGTGACAATGTTATTTGTTCATCATGGTTATATGTCACGCAAGGTTTAGTTTGTCAGTGTTCTTTCTCATAGCCAAGGATAGTGAACAAGCATACATTATGCTTTAATAAAGAGTTTTGTTTCAATTTTCATCTTAAAAGCGAACAATTTCACAGAATAGTTTATTAAGTGGAACATAAAAATGCATGAAGAGTGCCAGACATAAGTAGTACAGTCGTTCATGTGGTGTTACAATCAAGACTCAATCTAGTGGCTGGTAGTAAAATGTAATAACCTGAGGTACACTGTTTCTTAAACTTTGTTTCATCATTTATCATGTGTTCAGGTGGAGATATGGTAGGAGTTTCAGTTTCTATTAGTGAATGACAAATATCAATACAATACCTGAATCTGTTATGCATCACTGTTTGGTGGAAGGCAACAATCAAGGTACACAAGATTCATTTCCAACATAAACAAGTTTACAAAAACATGAGAGTTCAAAGCATAGCATGTCAATGATACCTAAAGTGTAAACAAAAGGCGTAAGAAGAACCTTTAGAATGTAGATATGTGGAAGTTTCAGGCAATGAGAAAACAAAGGAATATCAAAGTTTTCAATGCAATACAAACAAGATGTGTGTATACCCAAGAGAGGGTCTTGTTAAAGACAAGAATTATACAACATTTCCATGAAGAAAGCTGAGGAAAGTGGAAATACCATGTGAATCGGATCTAGATTTGTACACATACAGTTTTTGTTGTTTTCTCATATACCCACAATTGTTTTCAGATTTACATATGGAGATCACAGTTTTTAGAAAATACATGGACCTCTAAATAAATTCATTGTTTCCTCATTACTATCTATATACCCACTTTGGGGTTTCGCGTCAATTGTATAGATTTTCATCATTTCCAATCTACCCATATGGGTATTCTTTCTCAGAACAACAAGTTAAATGTTTTATCATATGGGAGTTTTCACACAAATGCACAATTTATTTTTTCTCTAAATATCAAGTACTCGTATGGAGGAGATTAAAATTTCAGAATAGTAAAAGAAAATCTAAATTTTGCTTGATTACACAAGGTCTTTTCTAGAAAGCCACATTGGGGTTTTGAGAAACAATTCTGAATATTACAATTTTCAGTTCATCCTTGAGGGGTTTAATGAGAAAGCTACAAAAATTTCAAAGTAAAGCACCAGTTAGATGGGTCGAGCCCATAACTTGAATGAAAAATGAATATACAAAATACCCATGTTTGGGGTTTAATTTTAAATACAGAGAACACAACTTGCAATGATAACCCATATGTGGATTTTGTATGAAACAACAAGAATACAAAAATGCTAATTTCCTTTGGTGGGTCGAGCTTCAGAAGTAGAGAATGCTAGTTTTCCTTTGATTTTCATGACACCCATGAAGGGATTTGTCCTCAAAATGTGAGGGAGAAAGGGATTCCTATCTTGGGTCAAACCCAGAAGATTTAAAAAATGCATTTTCTGAGACACATATAGCTGCAACCAGAGATATACTAGAGTCTCAAACCCCATGAAAATATCCAGTGCAAGCTCATGTAGGGTGGCCAGTGAAGATAAAGAATATAGAGATAAAAAATATAAGCACATAGAGTATAAACAAAGGCATTAGAAACTGTCTGAGCCGCGGCTACAGACCAATAACTCAAGAGGTAAAGTGCCAGAAGCTATGAACCAAGAAGCTCACCTTGTGTAGAGAGAAGAAGACAAAATCCACGAGCAAGCTCTCTCATAGAGCTTTCAGATAAAAAACTAAGCTCATACAGGTCAGCCAGGAGAGGCAAAGTCATAGAAAATGTAAAGAAAAATCAGTAACAAAGTATAAGCAGGCCGCAACCTTAGTAATCTTTCTTGCTTTGTGAATGGAGTAAAGAACTACAATAGCAAACAGGTTGAGCTTACCCAACTAAGAACTCAACTGTCTAGAGAAGAAGATGAAGTTTCTCAAAGCACATCACCTCAGTCTGAACTCAATCATGGCGTTGTGCTCTCTCAAGCAGAGCTCCATGCTTTCAAAATTAAGTTGCAAAATGAATCAATTTAGGGTTTGATTTCTTTTGTTCATGCCCTAACTTGAGCCGACATTATGATTGTAAATAATATTCACAATTCTTAATAGCATGTGAGGAATTCGATTTAGGGTTACCTTTGCATTATGAAATCAAGTCTGAAGTCAATGTTTAAAAGGCTGAGAATTTATATGCCTAGGTCGATATATTAAGTCTTTAGGGCTTGTATTTTGTACCTTAGAGAAATATGGGGACTTGGATATCCTTAATGTTATTATTTTGAGAGAAAAAATGAGGGTGTGAGTGTTGAAATATCTTATGACCTAAGAGTGATTTTTGATCATTATCTACTTAGGGTTTTGTTTTAATTGATTTTAGAGAATCAATTAGAGATATTGATGAGTAGAGTTGTGCATTGAGATTTTTATGATTTTTTGAGGAAAAAATCAAGCATTGTATTGATGAATTAAGTATGTATTTCTTTTTGCAAAATATTTTGCAATCTTTTATTGCAAAAATAGATAAATTATAAAATTTGCAATCATGTAAAGCAGAATCATAAAGCAATCTTTTATAACTTGTTTTGTGATTTCTTGCTATTTTTAGCAGATTTTATTGACTTTTTCCTCTTGGTCAGATTTGAGTCTCATCTTGGAGAGATAAGGTGTTTTTCTGGCTTTTAAAGCAGATTCAGCCTATTTTTAGAGGCTTGATAGTTTGATCATAAAAGCAGTGTGCTTTTTTATGCTTTTATGCAGTTTTTGAGATAGTTTGAAGCTTTTTTCCTTGAGCTTGTTTGTGAGCTCGGATTAGGGTTTCTTGGGTGATATATTCTGAAGAAACTTAGTCTTTTTGTTTCTTCTCAGTTCATATTTTTTAGTTTCTTGCTCTAAACACTTTGGAGCTTGTAAACTTTTCTACTCAGTTTGAGAGTTTCACTCCTTGATTTGATTAAAAAATGATATTCCTACCTCCAATTTTTGTTTCAACTTACAATTTTAGTATGATATTGATGTTGTGATTATGTTTACAGATCCTCTTTAGGTCCTAAGTATTGCAAATCATCGATGCAGAAAGTTCATTGTTGCAGGTTGCATGCTGTGTTTACTTCTGAACCTTCATGCAAATCAATTTTGCAGTATTGTTCATGAGGGATTGTGAATCTGTTGCTATTTTTCTGAAGATTTCTTTGTGAGAGAAATATCAGACTGATTTGTGAGAGAAGTTATCAAAGTCATTGTTAAGTTTTGTGGATCATTTTAAGTCATAGGTTTTACTTTCAAGTTATCTTTCTATCCCTTTCCTCATAAATATTTAGAATAGGATTAATCATTTGGAGAACTAGCTCACTTTGGAGATTCCTTCTTCGTTCAGATCACCCACATCTGAAGAAGGTTTCCATGTTTCAGTATATTATTGAATCTTGCATTCAGCAGGGTGTAAATCTAATTGACAACAATTATACTAACTACACTCGCTACTAAATTTTTTATTACATTAATTATATAATATTGAAAATAGATATTATCACCAAACTTCATAATTATTCTCTCTTAAATGAGATCACCACAAACTTAGCCTTTTCTAGTAGAATGCTCATGTAAAGGCCCCATAATCTCTCTCTCAAAAAGAGTTCATTTCCTACCACATTCGAGCTCTCATATTAAGTAATACAATTCAAAGAGGCCATGACACACAATGTTATGGAACAAGGATGGATAGTATTAAAGGAATCACCTTTAAACATAAGGTTCCTCATGAAGAAAGTTCTTAAGCATTCCTCTAATGGCCTAAGGAAAATTGATTTATATTTTGTTGGTAGCCTTTTATGGTGGAGAAAGAACTTTGTGCCTCAATTGTGTTTCTTAAGAATTCACTATTTACAATGGGATAAAAAAATTATCACATCATTAGTAAATACTTGTTTCCTAGTTTTTGTAGCACCAACATTAGATAAGTCTTCTCAATTTACAATAATAATTTTAAATTAATCTATAAATCACTAAATTTTTGGATATTAAATATTAACATGGTCAAATGTTGAATAAATTAGATACTAACTCTTACCAGAAAGGATCTGAAAATAAAAAAAAAGGTATTTAAATTTTTATAAAAATATAGGTGATATTTTGTAGTAGAATATTAGTTAAGCCCTATTATGTCAGTTTAATTTGTTTCATTTACATTTTGATTATAATAGTTAAATATGTAAATTAGACTTAGATAATATAAATGGCCCTCCATAAGAGCAGCCAAATTTTTGTAATATTTTTATAATTCTATTATATTGAGGTATGGCTCCATAAAGCCTTCTTATCAATAAAAAAATGTCATAGAAATATAGGCATTTTGGATATATTTTTAGATAACAGTATTTTAGAATTATAAATCTATATTGAGAGGGGTGTTAATAATAAAAGATTAGAAGGTAGAAAAAAATAGAGGTATTATCTAGTAACCTATATGAAGGTGCATGATATTACATATGTTTGTATAGTGATTATCTTAATATTCCTTTACTAAAATTAAGTCTAAATAATACAATAAGAAATTAGCCTAATTTTAAGAGTGAGGAGTACAACCCATTTGTGCAATGGAGCCATGAAAAGTACCTATAGCAAGGAAAGACAAAGAAGAATTGACTACTAGGGAGATTACTTGAGTAGTAAAGTCTCATATTTTTATTTAAAAATCCATGAACACTCATAAATATCCATAGATGATTGAACTTAGTGTTTTTTCTTAATCATAAGTGTGACTAGAACTAAATGAATAATAATATATGATGAGCTACAAATATTAATATCTCAAGTTTACAGATATTAATATCCTAGTGTATATGAAAATGAAATATAAAAGATAAATTTACTAATTAAAATAAGTCAATGAATGGAAATATGAGAAGTCAAAAATGCTAAAAATAGACAAAGATAAATCACCAATACCTCGAAGGAAGAAGAGAGGAAGCAATTTTTTGAAGAGACTTATGAAGGAGTAAATAATTTCACATATAACTTGGTTAAATATGTCAACAAACACAACTTCACAAAAAAATGTCAAACAATTTAAAAGTGTGTCATACTAGAGAACCTAAAAATAAAATTAGAATGATCATACCAAAATAAATACTAAGCAAGATAGAAGAGGTTTCAACCAAAAAATAAATTACAATCTAGAAAGATACAACCAATGGAAAGATAATATTTCAAGGAAAATAAATGTCTAATAAAACCTAGTTATAAAGATTGTAAATCTCATAGTATAAATAGTGAATAGTATGGTTAGAAACCAAAACTTTAAGTGCAACTCCATGACTTCAGATGGATAATTAAAGAATATATGGACTAGTCTAATGGTTCCACCATTTATAAGGGTTAGCTAGTTGATAAGGCTTCAAACTCTAGAGCCAATGCTAGATGGGTTGCCCCTAATTAAGGATAAATCAAAGTTAACTTCAATGGTTCCTCTCAAAGTAACATATTTTTATTAGGAGCATAATGTAAAAAAGGGATCAGGAGGGAGTTTTTTTGGAATTAGCTACTAAAAACTTCCAAACACAACCAACAATGATACTAAGTTTCAAGTGTCACTTCTAGGGTTGATAATTTGTAGGAAATTTAACTTTAGGAAGGTCCACCTAGATGGGGACTCGGAGTATAATTTATGTCATCTATAAGAAAGACACACCAAAGTGGAGATTGAAGAAATAGTTAACACCAATTTGGGAGGCTTTAATCTAGATAAATTATTATTACATTTCTTACCTATTCAGCGAGGGGAATGGTGTGGAAAATCATGTTGCAAACTAGGTGATTGATATGGAAAATAGTGAAATGATCCTAGACTTGATTAACATTTGGCACAAGCTAATATATGAAGTGAACATGACTAAAGGGTTAGAAATCATGATTGTAAAGTAAGAAAAGGGATTGTAAATAATGGGAAGTAAAGGATTGTGCACAAGAGAATGCCAACATAAAACTTCACAATAGTAGATTTATGTTATATGCATTTGATAGAAATATTTTTCTTTCATTCACGCACTTACAAAATGGATGCCACTATTTGTTTGAGATCCAAGAAAAGGTAGATGTCTTTCCTCGAGGATATTTCTAAAAATAGGTTGATGGAGGTCTTGAAAACCAAATTGAGGATAGTCCTACATGCTATACGATTGGTTTTGATATATATATATATATAACACATTGATGTTTATAGCTATATTATTGTACACGAGGAAGGAAACTGTAGAAATTAAGAAAATGATGGTGGCTCTAGTTTTTCCTCAATGGCTATTGGGAATGCATGATTATCTGTAGCATGTGGTTGTGGGTCTTAGCCTACAACGGTCCCTAGATTTTGTTTATAAATTTGGAGGCTGGAATGAATCTTGAGCTTGGACACCACTAGACTACATGTGGCATTGGTTTTCTTAAGACTACCATACGAGATAGGATAGTCATGGAAGTGGACTAGTCATTTTCTCTTTTAAACCCCCTAGAGTAGGATGCAAATGAGAAGACTAATGGATAAGTGTTAACCAACAATTTTTTTTGTATTAAGGGTATATATAAGCAGTGAATATTGTGTCAATACTCCATTAAAATATAGATTTAAGACTAGCAGAGATTATGTCTCTACAATTTTTTTGTAGTATATGTGATTGTTATGCCATTTTTGATACCATATTATGGCACAAGGATGTAATGGCTCCAACATGGTGCCAACTATTACTTTAATTTGTAGAAGCTATGTAATTGGTGTGATCCTCTTGGTCACATTTATGAAAAATAAACACCTATATTTTTTACTATACTTTTAGTGATTCAATGTTGTAATCTTGAAAATAGATATTATCACCAAGCTCCAAAGTCATTTTCTCCTAATTTAGCTCAAGCTCATTTAGTTCTTTTTTTATATTTTTTAGGTTCTTAATTTCCTTCTCCTTCGACATAACCTTTTCCATCAAAACCCTCATAGAGAGTTCATTATCTCTCCTAAAATAATTAATCTATTTCCTACCATATTTAGAGGGCCACCTTACCAAGATTACGAAAATTCAAAGAGGTCATTCCTAATAACAATTATAACATAAGGGGTGACTGTGTAAAAGGACTCACCTTTAGAATTAAGATTACTCATGAAGCACCTTCCTAACATTCCTTTGATGACCTAAGCCAAATTTCTCTAAATATTTTATTAATAGAGCTTTCATGGTGAAAACATAAATTTGTGACTCAATTTTTTTGCTCAAGAGTTATTAGTTCCAAAGTGACAAATTTGATCACCCTAGTACTAATAATTGTTGTAGTGAACACATGTTCCTATTTTGTTTAGTGGTTTTATTTTATAAGTCTTCACAAATGAACTTGTACCTTAATATTGTATTATTATTTTAAATTTCAAGTCATAACTTAATTACATGTTAAAATAAATTAAATACTATTTTTTAACAAAAAGAAGGTAAAAATTAAAAGAGGTATAAAAAATGCCCTAGAAAAATGGATGTTTAGAGTATATCGATAAATAAGTGTATTTTAGATTTGGAAAACTATATTGGGAGGGGTTGTTATAATAGAATATTGAGAGGTATATTTAAAGATAAAGGTATTATTTAGTACCCTATGATCACACATGATATGGCATATATTTGTATAGTGAATCTCCCAGAATTCTTTTACTAAAATTAGGCTTAATGAATATGATAAGAAATTGACCAAATTTAAAAGTTTGATAGATCATATAACAAAATTTTGAAATATAGAAGGAACATAAATGGAAGTAGCTAATTGATTTGAGTTGTTAATAGATAGTTGTCCACTATTTTAATTATAACTTTTAATCATAAAATAACAATTTCTTGACTATAATAGAAGTAGTATGATGAAATTGAAATTAGGTTTCTCCTGACATTTGGATAAGTTGAACTTGTTCCCTATGAGATCGACCTTTGTGTGTAATAATCATTTGAGATGTGCAATGTTGATCTAATATAATATTCACATGATGACCTATTTGCCTTTAGCTTTTAGATATTTGAAACTACCAAGGTGGTGTCTAGAGATACCATATTTGAGGATCTTCTTAGCCTGATAGGTGAACACATTCTTCTAGATCAAACCCCTTTTGTGGATGAATTAAAAATAATGAGAAAAATTGAAGACATTATTTGTATACATGGAGATGGCCTATGATGATGCAAATTTAAATCCTCTATTAACTTTTAGAATTGGAGTGTGGTCAAATTATTGTAAACATCTTTTTAGTATTTTTCTTTATATTTTTTAGTGCATAAACAATGTCTAGCTGCACCACAACATAGCAACATACCATATGAAATTTGTAAATTAGGTTGGCTCATGATGACTAGGATTAGGGACTATAAATGTTAGAATTTGAATTTGGAATTTTAAATTTTGAGTGTCATTTTTATCCTACTTGAGATTGCTATGGGTCAATCTTGTGTTCCTAAGAAATGAACTTACAAAATATAATGTTTATTTTGAGATGGAGAATAAATCTTAAAATTATTGGTAATCAAGGTGAAATAGAGATTTATAGATATAAAATAATGAAGCAAATCATTTATCACTTGTTTATATATTATTACATTAAAACATTTTCATTAAAATAGATACAAAATTAAATAAAAATCATATTAATATATTAATTTATCATTATAAATAACAAATAAAAATCTCAACATAATTGTATTGCCTATCCAACACTTAAAATACGCAGTTGACAATATTTATTAATTAATTAAAATTAAAAAAATATACGATACTTTTAATTTTTAATTAATAATAACGTTACCCAACAAATTTAAAAATGAAAATAGTCGTAGACTAACGTTATTTCTTATAAATTCAGATTTCCATCTTACCAAGCTGACTAGTACTTTATACATCGAATAGACTTTTATTTTTGGATTATATGCCAATTGATTGATCTCTCGTCAACTCAACTGAACAAATTCGTTATTTATTATTTTTTCAAACTACATAAATTTAAACTTCGCATAGTTTCACCTTGCATGAATTGCAGGTTACGAACGTAAACACGAAAACTAAATCACCACTAGTCAAACAAAACCGAAATGGAAGTATAAATTCACTCCTAAAATGCGCAAGCTCTACTCTATTATAGCAGAAAAAACGCATGCTCTAACTCCATTATAAGCACCCACGCAAAGGCTATTCAGCTCAATAGCCATGTCAGCTGAAAGTTTGAGCACAGTGTCTGCATTTGATTGAGAATGGCGATGGCTCAAATGAAGTGTCAGAACTTATTAAATGTGTTTTTGCTAATTAAATGGAGATGCTGTTGGGTACTCCGCCGCCATTGAGACCACCTTTGCCGGGGTATAGTAAGGTATAAGGAACTTTTGCAGGTCCATACCTGTTCTTATAAACTTGACGGTTACTATTCCTCTCCTCTATATTTTTCTCTATCATTCTCATGTTTTCTGAAAATCTGGCGAATGCTTCACATACACGTGGATCATCTACTCCGTCCATGGTGGATCCTTGCAACTGTCCCAAGTATACCTCATTATTCGGATGCTTTGACAAAACTTCAAAATCACTCATCATAAAGGTGTCCTGTCTTGGAGTAGACACAGTCTTAAGGAAAAATCCGTCTGGGTTCTGAAGAAGTTCATCATATTCAGGTGTTCCTTTGTCTGGAATCAAGCGCCTGCTCATGGTGGCCGTCAAACTGGGCATGCATCCTCCATAGGAGTACTGCCCAAAGTTGACTACAGCATGGTGAGCAGATGCAGTCCAGATGATAGTTGTCACTATTTGGACTGCTCCATCCAAAGAATCCATCTTGTACCATCTACTCGGATCATTCTTGAGGTCTCCATGACCAACATTTACTATTTCATCCCACCAAGCCTGTAATTCTTTGTCCTTTTTAACTGAGATATCATCCTTGTAATACAGAGATAAGTACTCTGAAACCCATTGTTTTATGGCAAACCATATCTCAATGCCGTCTACAGCGTATGGGTAGTCCTCGATCACAAGCTTCAAACCATTTGGTGTCTTTGAATCCCGAACTGCCATTCCCCTACACAGTATATGGGTAATTTAATTAGCCTTTTCATTAAATTAGGCAAAGCAAGAACTTGCAATGGCATTAATCGTCTTTTTAGCATCAACTTTTCCGTAAATGTTTTAAGCCTTGAAAATTCATCTACAAAATATCATATATTAGTTAATGAACCGAAGTTAAAAAGCTGAGCAATGAAATTGCTGTCTGACTTACCTTTTAAGTAGGTCAGCTTCCAATCCCTGCTCATTGAATTTCCACTGTTTGTAGACTTTAGATGACATTTCCATACAATATCTGCCAGGGGTAAAGCCTCTTTCAATAATACCTGATGCATTTATCAAACTCTGACGGGCAGCTTGATTGATGTCCATGGTATCGAGGTAATGGGGAATCAATAGTTTGTATACTGGGTGCATTTTGCTTAGTTGTCTGTGGGTAGCTATAATGTAAGGCTCCATGATACAATGAGTTCTTAACCTGCAATCAATTAGAAAACAAAAAGCTTCACCTATAATAATTTTATATCCTGACTGATTTTACTAAGATCTAAGTGGTAGCATTGGTTAATGTGCATAATGAAAATACGTGTAGAAGAAACGGCATAATATTTACCAATGGCTGACAAGCTGATGGTAACCCGCGTCATTAACTTTAGCATGGGCTTTGGCCAGCTCCCACACTGTTCCTTCTTCTGTTCCATCTTCGCCTGGTGTAAAGACCCTTCTCACAGCCGCATTCTCATCAGTTGGTGGCAAACACAACTCTATGGCCACTGGCTTTAAGGTCCCTTCCATTGTGAGGAAATAAAGTGTGCGGCTTGCATATGTTTTAACATCAGTCGATAGCATATTGATACGCTCGACGTAGGGCATATAAGCATCATAGTAGTCCACAATAAATAACCTTTTCAAGGTAGTGGCCTGTATGTTTTTAGATTGAATTTCCATTATATTTTTATAACACGGACAAAACAAAGAGCATTTTTGGAAAAGTGAAATTACTTGATCCGCAGAAAGGCCCTCAAGCTTCTTTTCTATTTGTTGGGCTGTGATGGCGCTCTCCTGTGGGCCGTACAACTTTTCATCCAAACTGCTAGAGGGGGGAAATTTCTGTCTCAAAACAATGAATGATGTTACTTAGGCTAAGCAATAAGAGCCAAAGGGCGGCAGGAGTATGAGAATTTGGGTTACCTTTAGGCACTGAATCACCATTGGATTAATGCCTGCAAGTGTTTGACGTCCAAATTTCTCGTCGCTTCTCCATGCGCATTCATCTACTTTTGCACAGAATATTAGTCCAATTCCATTTCTAACCACATAGATCATATATTCAAAAATAGGACTAGAGCACATACGTTAATCTTACCTCCGATCATTTTTGAGAGGCTGAAATCTTTTGGAACGATGGACCTTTCGTCCTGGGGAATGAAGATTGAGTATGCTCGGGTCTCGAATCCAGGAGCTACAAAAGATTGTCCAGAGAAAGATTATTTTAACATTCCATAGCAAATAGATATATAAACACATTGTACCAATAAACTATTGAATATGCATGCCTCCTTCAATAATTATACGACCGGTTCTACATCTCCTGGGATATGGGAAATCCTGCGATCCACCCAGCACTTCTCTCCGCAACTCTGGATCTTTCACTGACTGGCCAAGATCGTTGTAGACGTCATAATCGTATATGCGATCAGACTCCTTCCTTTCTCCGTTTCCGTCTCCTCGCAGGCACTTCATATCGAGCACCCTCAGTTTCCTTAGACCCAATGGTGTTTCCTCCGACAGAAAGCTCTGACAAAACACATTTATGTCAATATTTCATGCACATGAATTACGCAGATTTAATTCTGAACAGGCGTTGCTTATGGTAGGATGTTGCACACCTTAATGGAGAAGAAAACACGATCAATATCTTGGAAAATCCATGAATTACATTGGAATCGAACTTGGTCCTGATCCGAGATGGATATAGTGAGTGATTTCAGAAGGAATTTTCCGGCTTGCTTACTTTTTATGCGGAATGCGCCGGGAAATCCAAGCGCGGAGTTCCATTTCAACTTGACTGTACGGTCCCAGCGATTTACAGAAGAAAACTGCCCGGCCGTTTTCCCAAACCCCGTTCCTATACATAACACATCACACATTAATGGTACTGTTTATATGTAAGCTAAGAATATTTATACTACATTTTAGAATTATAAATTGCGAATATCTAAGTCGATTTATAATACAGCACCACAAAGAAAATGAAGTACCAAATTAGTATTGGGTGCAGAGGAGTAAATTAAACTAGAGTGCTGCTTTCCATATAAAGAAAATGATTGGTTTTAAAAGCAATTATCGTGTATGTAGAGAATACCGGGATCAACAAGGTCGCTGCTAATAAGCTCAAGATAAATTTCACTCTCTAACCATATCATCCCCTCCAGTACCACTTTGCCATTAATTTCATAATCCTTAGGTCGCTCCACCTTGGTGCTTTCATTTCCAGCCATTATCGTTCTGGAAGTGAATTTCCTAGAACTCCAAACCCCATGATTAAAATGAGGCTGGGATTGCCTCTTCCCTATTTGCAATGCAGTGTAAGGACAATTACTGCGCAATGAAGGGAGCGAACAAATGCCAACTTGGCTTGTTTTGGCATTCCCTAAAACTGGCACAATTAGATTGGGGGAAAGAAATTTATGTCCACCCAGTTCAACATTCCTTCCTAATAACATTTTTTTGCTACTCAACACCATCGTTGGATCCATTTTACTTGATTGCCTCCCTCACTTCCTCCTACAACTCGATTGCTCGGGCTGTGAAAAAACAATAGTGATTATCGGTTTTTCTTAATCGCTACTGCTCTGTATACAGCTTTCCATGGTGTACAAGTCTACCATGAGCGCCCCAAGAGGAGTCAGCTTTCCGATCTGCCAAAAACCAACGCAGAGTTGCAGTGACAGAAACATGCTGCTCAATATCGACTTGGCTGACTGCAATCTCCTCCAAACCAAAATACTTTTGTTCTTCTAACTACCTTTCTGTTTCCTCCTTTAACCTGGTGATTCTCAATGACGAAATCGTTCCTCGGCATATCTTTTTTCCTTTGCTTTGCATCTCATTCCTCCACGATACTTTTTTTCTTCTAACTACTTTTGTTTCCTCCCTTAACTTGGTTAACCATTCTCAATGATGAAATCGTTCCTTTGGCATATTTTTTTTTCTTTGTTTTGCATCTCATTCCTTCACGCAAATCTTTTGTTTGGCATCTCTTTTTCTTTTTTCATCTCATTCATTTAAGCGAAGAATATTTTTTTTCCGTCTAAATACACATGTAAACATGACTTTATTTAAATATCGCACTTTGGGCCCGCACTTTGTAATAGTGAAAAAAAAAAAAAAAAAAATCTTTAACAACCTCATAATAGGTGAGAGCAGAATTCTATCCGAAGCTCAAGATCGTACTGACTCACAGAAAAATTCCTCATAAAACTTTACTTTGTACGGGAAAGTGCACATGAACAATTCCTTAACCTTTTCACATTGAATGCAAGCGGACAGTGCGCATACAATAGTCTACGCCTTTACCTTGTCCAATGCAAACAAAAATTCAAAGATGCCATAAAAAATATTTATTGTTTATTGTAGAAAATTCTGGGTTATGCTTTTAACGTTTTCAAGCTCAAATCCAAAGGACTGTCTTACAAAGGAGCCCCCTCTCTATCTTTAAATTGAGTTAAACCTGGGACCAGCTTACCTTTTTAGTGTGCTACAATATATAGTGGTGGATGACAATCATCTAATGAGGAGATAGGGGAGAGGGGTCAGTAGTTGTGTAAGGTTCAATTGTTGTTATAGCTCTTGTGCTTATAATACTCAATCTTACCATACATTTATACTATATATTGTTAATAAATAGTTCACATGTAAATAGAAAAATCTCAAATGTTGGTCAAAATGAACCCATACTTGAACACATTAGAACCTATGAATGTTATATAAAACAAACATAAATGCATTCATGAAGAACTGAAATATGTTTTTGTTTCTGAAGGATCGAAAGGAGATAACACAAACATAATTAACAACTAGAAACAAATAGAAGCATAAAAAGAAGATATTGAGCATAACAGAATTTATCTAAGCATCATAGAATTTATCTAATGATCGATCATTATTACAAGGATAGATACAGAACTCTGCAGAGTTCTAATATCTGCGATCAGATTACCATCTGATAAACTTCATAACAGCAGGCAATTGTATATATAGTTGTAGAAAGGCAGTTCATTCATGTAGTTGGTGCTCAAGGCGATGACTATGAGATAAGGATGAATACAAAATATCCTGCGTGGGACAGTAATATCTACAGTAGGTGGCGTAAATAGGATAGCTGATGGAGTAAATGCATATTCCAGAATGTGCTAGAAAGATCAGATTTCTGTCGGTGGTCAAACCTCATCCTTGGGAGAAATTACTTCCAACACTACCCTTTAATTTCAAACATATATGCTTCAGCATTCACTATGCTCAAATTAATTTTCTTTCAATGATGTTTCAACATCTAAAAACTTCAAATACTATAGATCGAACCTAGGAAATCCCATGTTTTTGTTGGGATGCTCTAACCATAAGCTCTGGTCTTCTTGGTGACCAGTCCATCGTTAGTTCAGGTGTGAAATCTTTGTTTTTCTTCAACACCTCCCTATAGAGTCACACTGTAGGTGCTCGGGAATCTTACTAGGCTTTGCTAATGACAAACCGTGCATACAAGTGGTTTCAGATGACCACAAACTCACATACTCACATACAAGTGGTTTCAGGATCACCACAAACTTCACACTCAAGTGGTTTCGGCTAACCACAAACCTCTCAACAAATGGTACAAGTGGTTTCGGCTAACCACAAACCTCTCAACAAATGGTTTTGGATTACCATAAACCGAGCACACTTATGGATCCACAAATTAACATCAAGGGGAAACCATCATCACTCTGGACTTTTCTCCATCTGTACCTACATCAAAATTCATTATTGAGTCCATATAAAAAGAATTCCATCTACCGAGATACATGGGTAACCAGCCGCTGTACTCACTAGTTGTATAGGATTCCTTTTCAGATACATGGATCATCAATATGTTAAACCAAAAAACATTGGAGGTGTCGGGTACAACCGATCATGCACCCCTTACAACAAATCAGGTAGACACTTTGGTTTTTCCTTTTAACAAAGGTGACTCGCACTTAACTCAAACAACCTTCATGCCTCTAAAAGCTGGGTGATCTGAACAACATACAGATCTCCACCTTTTAAACAACAACTTCAGACTCTTTAACAACATATCTATAGCGATGCTGCAACCTTTTCTTCTTTGGCTGCAATCTCTTTGCACGGTGGCTTCCTCGTACTCAGACTTGGAAGTCCTTCAATCAAGCTTCAACAGCTTCCTCAATCTCTCTTTGAGAATGACTTTCCTCACACTCAGGCACTCACCATTAAGCTGGCGGTTGGACTTTTGACCAAACGGTGACTTGGCTATTATCTCCACGATCTACTTGGACGGATTCCTTTGGCGACGACTCCTCCTTGCATCTTTTGTTCAAACAACGATCTCCTTTATGTAGACAAAAACTATTGACTTTCTTTGGCAACGACTGGTGTTGATCTCCTTCATTATCAGCAGCTACAACTGCAACATGCATGATCCACAGTATCTTGGGAAATTTTCAGACTTCCTTAGATCCTTGCGATGGCATATACCTTCACAGACTAATTCTTCTTTGGATTCTTGCGATCCTTATCAGCTTCTGCTACAGATATGAAAGACAGTGATCCAGCTCCTAACATAGGCTGGTTTACTCCTCAAATCAACGCCTTGGTTCACTTGGCACTTCCATAAAATTTGGCGTTTCTTCTGCCAGAATTTTTCTTCAATCAGTCACCAACGATCTTTGTCTTTGACTGGGCTACTTCACCTTTGAGACATTAGCGATGGCTTTTTCATAGACAACAGTGATGGCTTTTTCAAAAACTACAAACTGGGCGATCAGCTAATAATCTCCTTTGAATCTCATCAAAATAGCAGTTCTGGCATCTTCCATTCTACATTAGCTTCTTTTTGAGACAGCGATTCAATCTTTATGACTCCTGAGCGATAGACTCTCCTCAACAACATCAATGATTGTTATGATCTCCCAACAGCTCCTCTGATTGGGACAGCAGTTCTTCCTTGCAATGGCATCAACAAACAAGCAACTGCGATCATCACTTGGCTGCGACATCCTTACACTTAGAATTGTGAGGTTCTTCAACCAAGCTTCAGTAAGAAACACACTCTACGACTTCCTTTCGATTGGACAGCTTCAATAGCTGCAGATCCGCCTCACTCAGCATGATCTTCTTTCTACGCCTACTGACTTCATTAGATCTTTTGCAGCGGCTACACTTTTTGGACGATGGACTACGTTGTCCTCTTAAATTTTGGCACTACTTTCTTTTTTGGTGACTTCCACCTATTAGACTCTCTCCTCAAAATTTTGTTTCTGCCATCGACAATAGCAACCTTTCAAACAAAGGCTTCTCTGGCAGCCTCAGCAATATCCTAGTGGCTGGGGCTCTTCCAAATAGCTACAACACACTATTGTTGAGCGACTTCTACTACTGTGGCTCCTTCAGACTGCAAACTCCTTGATCCTTGTGACACAGCAATCATCCTAGACACAGTGTCCATTATAGCTTCAAATCAGCTTACTCCTCCTTTAGCTGGAGCTAACTTAGACATGAGTGGCTCCTAACAGATCTACATCTTCAGATCTCTGAAGACCTTTCAAACTTGACACAATGGCTTTTGCAATGGCAAGGATCTCCTTTAGACTTCTTCACAGGCAGCAACATCGATCCTATCTTATGATTTATGCACAGTGATCTCCCTTTGACTGCAATCTACAAAGAACCAAACCTCATCTCCCTTTCCTATTATCCTAGCTCTGATACCAATTTGAAGGATCGAAGGGAGATAACACAAACAGAATTAACAACTAGAAACAAATAGAAGCATAAAAAGAAGATATTGAGCATAACAGAATTTATCTAAGCATCATAGAATTTATCTAATGATCGATCATGATTACAAGGACAGATATAGAACTTTGCAGAGTTCTAATATCTGTGATCAGATTACCATCTGATAAACTTCATAACAGCAGGCAACTATATATATAGTTGTAGAAAGGCGGTTCATTCATGTAGTTGGTGCTCAAGGTGATGACTATGAGATAAGGATGAATACAAAATATCCTGCGTGGGACAGTAGTATCTGCAGTAGGTGGCGTAAATAGGATAGCTGATGGAGTAAATGCATATTCCAGAATGTGCTAGAAAGATCAGATTTCTGTCGGTGGTCAAACCTCATCCTTGGGAGAAATTACTTCCAACAGTTTCAAATAAAATATCATAACTATCCACTATAAGTGTGTCATATATAGAATAAAATGCTCATTAATAAAATAAGACACTCATTTAAATAAGTATTGTTATTGTAGTAAAAAATATTGTTCTTATGCGTATAACTATTGGGGTAGCAATGTACAAGCATTGAAGTATTTCATATTAATAATTTTTCCTATCACAAATATAAAAGGAGAGCACAATAAATACCATGTATTCTCATTAAATGTGAAATATTTTCAAAAGGTTGTTTTATTGTTCAACTATTGGTCCATTTTTGTTTGATTTAAGTTGTATTTTAAATAATTATGTGTTGTTTTTATAACAACAAATAGGCTTTTTTTGTTCAACTATTGGTCCATTTATGTTGAATATAGAAGCTAGGGATAACCAAAATTTATGGTTACCAATAGGTATTTGGTCCATTTAAGTTACATATAAGTTTTATTTTAAATAAAATTATGATATTCTACAAACTACAAATGATATTTTTTTGTTCAATACTAGGGGTACCATGATTAAGTTTCAATCAAATCTTTAAAAAGTCAAATTTTGGGCACTTCTTAGTAGGTGTCTTGATGTGGCAATTTACATGATGAGTCACCCCTCCAAACCTTAGTTACAGATAGATAAGAGGTCAATCCGCATTTCAAAAAAATTGAAGGTCCTATGATATTCCAAGCAATCGCTACATGTTCACAAAGTTAGCCCACATGACTACTAGCCCCTCTCCCCTAGTAACTTTTTAAATAAGTGATTCAAACATGAATTTATTACAAACTTAAAGTATTATTTATCTATTTTAAAATAAAAATTATTACAATAGAGAATGGCATAGTTTTTTTTTTATTGTGTTCTTCAGATTCATTCAATTGTTTTAAATATTTAGTTTTTACTGTAGTATTTGTTTTGCTTAATATTTATTGTAGTATTATTTTGGTGTTATTTTATATTGATGCTATAAATACAATTCTTAAGTGATTTGATGCATTAGTTAATTATAATCTATTTATAATTTCAATTTGTCTTCTCAATTGCATTTAGGTAGAGCTAGTTCGATTCTATAGAAATTTATTTTCCTTGAACTAGGCTAAACTCATAGCCTTATCTATTGGATATGGTCACAACATGACCTAATTTCAAATGCAACTTTTTTTTACTACAAAGTTTAATTTCCCTAGATTTGACCATCAACACATGTTCCAAAAGTTTTAAGTTGTTTATTTAAGACTTGTAGAGACATCACCTTTGGTTGTAGGATCAATCATTAAAATCATAAAAGCATTTGCATTTAGATAATTTTTGTTTTAGTAACATTAGTTTTACTCTTAGTTGCATTAGCATTTAAATATCTTCTTTGTGTGTTTTTATGTTCATATGTCAACAATGAAGGCTTGGTTGTTTTTAGGAAGTCGATGATTTTCCATCTATCTATAACATGACCCTCCAAGTACACAAGAGGAAACCACATTTTAGAAGATCACACCAGTTAGAAGATATACTGGATAGTTATGATGTTTTATTTGAAACAAAAAAATATTTATTTCACTTCTTCATGAATGCATTTATGTTTGTTTTATATAACATTCATAGGTTCTAATGTGTTGAGAGGACTACACCTCCTTTTTCTAACTCAGGAGAATCATCTTCCAAGTCTAAGAAGAAGAAATATAATTGTTCCTTTTGTGGGAAGTCAAGTCATAATGATGCACATTGTTTTGTGAGGCTCACAACATTGGAGAAAGATGTGAAGAAGCACAACATTGCCATGCCAAAGTCTTCTTCCTTGGGAAAAAGCTAAGCCCTTGTAGCAAGAGGTTTATCCTCTAACCATGATGGTTGGATTCTTGATTCTGGTGCCTCACATCACATGAATCATGATGCGGATCTTCTTGACTCTCTCTCTAATAGTCATACTACTTAAATTGCAGTTGGGGACTCCTCACAGATTCTAGTTTTAGGGACAAGCTCAATTCAGATGTAGGATGGTTGCATCGATGATGTTCTTCTTGTTCCTGATATTTCACAGAATCTTCTCTCCATTTATCAGATTTGTCAACATGGTGATGGAAGGCTTGTCGAGTTCTCTCCTAGTGATGTGACTATTCAAGAGTTAGAGAATCCTAAGAAGGTTGTTGCTACTAGAGTAGTTGATCATAGAGCCCATTTGTATAAGTTTAATAGATTTGAGCCTTCATCATGATCATACTTTGTTGCTCATGTAGATTTAGTGAGTAAGCTTTGGCACAAGTAGTTTGGGCACCTGAATTACAGATATCTCCAACAAATGAGCACACAGTACTTGGTGATTGGTTTGGCTCAAATCTCTTGTTCTTATGGGGTTTGCCTAGGTTGTGTATTTGGGAAAAATCATTGAGATCCATTTCCAAAAGGTATGGCTACACATGCTTTGACACCCCTTGAGTTGGTGCATAGTGATCTTATGTCATTTCCCACTCCATTTTCAGAGGCCAAGTATGTTCTTACCCTCATTGATGACTTCTCTTGTCCCACTTGGGTGTACTTTTTGAAGTACAAGGATGATGCTCTTTGTTTCTTCATGACCTTCCTTGCATTTGTGGAGAAGCACTCAAGACATTCCCTTCAAAAAATTCACACATATAATGGGGGAAGTATGTCAATTGGGTTTTTTAGGAATTTTGTAGTGCTCAAGGTATTCTTCACCAGCACACAGTTCCATACACTCCTCAATAGAATGGTGTGGCCAAGAAAAAGAATAAAACCTTACAAGATATGGCCAATTGCATGATCCAATCTAGGTCCATGGCTCCATCTTTATGGGAAAAGGTTGTTAATTGTGCCAACTAAATTTAGAACTGTATGCCTCATAAGGTAGTGCAGAATATGACTCCCAAGAGGCTTGTTCTCATGTCAAGCCTAAGGTCTCCTAATTTAGAGTATTTGGCAGTGATGCATGGACATTCATTCCAACAGGGAGGCAGAAAGCAATGGAGCAGAAGATTCAATGGTTAGAAGAGTCCATGGTTCATCTTCGTTGGCTACTGTGATTATGTGAAGGGTTATCATTTGTTTAATCCCATCACTCAATAGGTATATTTTCATCATGATGTTCATTTCAATAAGTCTTTCATTTTGAAGGATTATCCATCATAGGCCTCTACCTCCCTTCTTCCCAGTTCTTCTTCAGAGGATTTTTTATTTCTTGATGATGATGATGATGATGTTGATGATCCTGATGATGGTATTGTTGGAAATATGAACAATTTAACCCAAATAAAGTCGGACACACTTCAAAGGATTTACCACAAATAATACCATCCATATGAATAAGAAAGTGTTACAACATGGGCAAGAAGACAACTTGATCAAATGATGATCTTGAATATATTGAGATAGAACTTATAAGATGATTTACAAATGTATAAGAACCTTGCTTATATAGGAAAGGTGAGAGGAGGTTGGATAACCACCTTAGTTGCAATGATTAAATTCCTAATGCACAATTATAAATGCATGATTGAAATATTAAATGGCTAGATAACTACATGCCTATTAATGAGATATGGTCCCATTAAATACTAGATTCTAGAATGCCACCTAGGAAACTAACTCCTAAGTAAACTTATTAATGATGTGAATATTTCCTCACTAATATCTAGTTAGGGAATATCCTCATTCACACTAACACCCCCCATAAGTGCAACTTGGGAGTGTAGTTATGATGCAAATGATGTAATATGATGATGGGTCTTGGCTACTAGGCTAGTTTAGGTATCCATGTACAAATGATAATGCAATATTTTATAAATGAAGAAAAGGAGAAAACCTTATGGGACAAAACTCCTCCCCCAAAAATATATATGATGCAAAATATAATGCTAACCATGTACAAGTAATGGAAGTGATGTATGGAGGTCTCAACATCAATACCCCCCAAGAGCTACATCCATCACAAAAATACAATAATCAATAGCCCCTTCATAAGAGGGAAATAGAGATACTATATATCCCCCCCATAATGTGTAATCACCTACAAAAATGGTAAGTGCCTAAAGACAAAACATGATCCAATGTCGGCAAACAACTTGTTTCCCTTTTGGAAGAAACAAAACCAAGTACAAATGCAGGGATGCTTCCCATTCTGGATAAGAATTGAAGGAAGGAAGGAACAATATGTATGATGATGATGTCTCTAAAAACTGCTCATGCGTCTCCTCGCCCAAGGAAGATGAAGATGCCACAATCAAATTAGGTACATTCCCAATCAATGAAGAAGGCGACAAACTAAGACTATGGAAAAACTAGTGTTGAACAAGATACAAAGACAATATAATGATCCCTCCATTGAAGGAATAGATGGAGACTAGATTGGCCCCCAAAATGAAGTGTCCATAAAACCACTAAAAGATGTTTAAAGCCAAAAGAGTGTCCAGTGATGACAAACCACATGTCTCTGGCTAGGAAGAAGCAACTCTAATGGTAGGTGATGAAGAAACTCCAAATACATAATGAAATGGGAGGAAAGAAGCCTCATAAATGAAATATCTGAAAAGGAATCAAGTGCCTCAAAGGTAGTCTCACCAAAATTAGGATCCCTAATCAAGGTTGAAATAATGAAATGTGGAGACTTAAGAAAACCCTCCAAAGTAGAATCTGCATAGAGAAGAGATATCCTCTCAAGAGTGTCCAAACCTATAGAAGTAGCCAAGTCTACAATACCTAAAACAAATCCATCTTGTGATCCCAAGTCTTAAAAACTAAATGTCTTGATGAATAGGAATGATGAAAGCCTCAATTAATGAATCTAGACAAGGAATCACTAAAGGTGAAGGTACATCAACTTTCTCTAAAGGTGAGGGTACATCAACTGTCATTGATGGATAAGAAGTATTTCAAGAACCCTTGACATCCTCATCTGAAGATTCAAAGCATTCCAAATCTATAAGCTCCTAAATAGCAATATCATCATAGAGTATCCTATCTAAAGAATGAAGAGGCACATGAAATTTTGAATTATGACCATCCGGGAATGGTTGAGTATCAAGATCTCCATATATCTCCCACATGAACTAGAGACAGAGATTTTGGAACCCTAATACTGTCTTGCACTTCTAGGGTTTTTCACCTAAAAGGAGAGAGATGAGCCAAAATGGGAAATGTCTACACTCAAGATTAATGCAAATATGGATGAAATGTATCTAAGTGTAATGTCCTAAATGTAGAAAACTGATAAAATAGATCAACTATTGAATGAAAACTAAATGAATGCAAGATTTTTGAAAACACAATGTGAAATGCAAAAAGACCTAGAGAATGACCTAGAAATGCAAATCAACTCAAGCAAAAAGGAAAATATGTAAATGGCATGCACCTAGAAATGTGTTGAAGACTGGAAATACCTCTAAAATTCTGAAATTGCTTCTTATTAGCCCTGGTGGGACTCATTCGCCATTCTGGGCTAATTAATCCCAGTTTCGAAAAACTACACCAAGGCTCGTTTTAGCCAAATGGGTCTCCAAATATACAAAATTCTCTAGAAAATAGGTACAGTGGGACTCATTTTCCACTCTAGTGAATTATTCCACTTTGGATTTTCTGAAAACTCAAAAGTGGAATCTGTAGCCTCTGGTAGATGCTCAATTTGCACCTCTCGGTGTCCAGATCTGAAACCCTGATTTTTAGCACTGTTGGTGACTTTTTGTATGGTTTTTGACCTTGAAAAAGTGGAGATGACTTCAAAAATTCTTGCAACTTATTCTTCAACAAGTCTCCAAAGTACCTAAATTTACAAACACACAAAGGAAGAGAGAGAAAATGTTGAATGTTAGGGATTGGGGGTTCTCCTTGGTCAAACCCCATTTAGGTAATTAAACCAAAATGATGAAATAAGAAAATGAAGCATGAATATGAAGTAATATAATTAGAAACTTTCCATGATAATGAATCTTGTAATGTTGCAACAATTGATGAAGATTCTTGCTCTTGAATGCCTTAGAAAGCTATCTTGATGACTTAGAATGCTAAAACCCTAGCTTGCTTGACTTGACAATATGGATGAATGAATGAATGAATTAGGGTTTAAAGGTCTCCTTTTATAGAGAAGAGATGAGAATAAGGATCATGATCAAGAGCCAAGATTAAATTAGGGAATAACTTAATCATGGTTGGTGGTTAATTGAGAGAAGAAAGACATGGATAGATTAAGACTTGTGATGGAAGATAAGATTGGCACAAAAAAAGAGGTTGTTGGAGAAAATTAAATAATAAAGATTATTTATTTTAGGTGACCAACATAGGAGAAATAAATTAAATATAATTTCATTTATTTCAAAATAAAGGTGAGAACAAATTATATAATTAAATAATTAAAAATAATTATTTAATTGAGGAGATAAAGAAAGGATAAATAATTAAATAAATATAACATTTATTTAATTATAGAGAGAAAAGGCTAATGAATAATTAAATAATTATTTAATTATAGAAGAAGAGGGAAAAGCTAACTTTTGAATTAAAATAATATTAGACATAAATGCTTAATAAGAGTCTAGAAAAGTATGAAAGTGATTTACAACACTTTACAACACCTTTATAAGACATCATTTAATGTATTTGCAAGGGTCCAAGACCTAATGTGAATGTGTAAAACACCTCACAACACTAAATCAAGGTCTCATTAAGTCCAATTTATCATCAATTATTACCAAATCAGGCAAGCAAAAAGGGATACATTTTCTGTGTCCACATGAACAATAACCCAAATGAAGCTAGCCATGGTTCAAATGATCAACCACAAACCATACCATCCACATGAATACGAAAGTGTTATAGCATGAGCAAGAAGACAACTTGATCAAATGATGATCTTAAATATATTGAGATAGAACTCATGAGATGATTTACAAATGTACAAGAGCCTTACTTATATAGGAAAGGTGAGAGGAGGTTGGATAACCACCTTAGTTACAATCATTAAATTCCTAATGCACAATTATAAATGCATGAGTGAAATATTAAATGCCTAGATAACTGCATTCCTATTAATGAGATATGGTCTCATTAAATACTAGTTTCTAGAATGCCAGCTAGGAAACTAACTCATAAGTTAACTTATTAATGATGTGAATAGGCCATCATTAATATCTGGGTATGTGCAGGATCATGGTATGCCAAACAAGCCCTTAAGTGGCAATGAAAATTTAGAACAATTAGAGTTAGGCAACTTGATGTAAAAATTTGAATAAGTTATCTATATTATTTCAAAAACATGTAAGAATAGATTCTATGGGAAATTGAATGTAGTTTCTAAACTACTAGGTTTATTTTTTAAAAACAAAATCTATTTGGTGAAAATTTAAAATTTCAATGCGGTACTTAAAATTTAGGGAAAAATTAAAGAAGTAGGTGTCTGTCGACTACCTAACCATGTAATAAAATGATAATATTTTTTTATGATATTTTAGATGTAAAGTAAGAGGGACTCATATGGGATGTGATATTTTTTGTTTTTCATGTAAATAATTAATTATGAATTTTTATTACAACTTTTAAAATATATAAAACTCGTATGTCTAACCACCTTAACTTGGTCAAAATTTCATGAAATTCATTTTTTTTTTTAATCCTATAGTATGCAAAGCATAGAGATGTGACACATGTTTTGGATTCAAAAAATATGATACCGTTTGAAAGTTATAAATGTTTTACAATCAGCCTATCAATCAGGACTTTTGTCATAATTCTAGTAGAAAATAAATAATAATAATCTATTAAATTCAAAATAAAACATAATTTATATTGCAAAAAGCTGAGAATCTCCTCTACAAACCCTTTTCATTTTATCAATTTTGGCTAAAAATAAAGTCGTCAGCCACATGGGCGAAGTCCGAAAAAACAAAGTAAGCTATTAAACATGCTTTTTGTGTTGACTTTTTAGGATTGGTATCTCCTAACCAAACACCAAAGCAAACCCGAGCCTATTCCCTAGGCAATGAATTTTGTGTCAGACATATCGGATATCGAATTTAAATTGGATATCCGATTTGAATCGGATATCTGATTTGTTAACATAGCATTTTAAAAAATGTCAAGACTTTATAACATATGCAATATATCTCATTTGTAGTTTATAGTTTATTTTAATATATTTAGTTTATAATATACTATTTGGTTTATATATGATTTT